>LNAC01000671.1:656782-773167 GCA_002007465.1 Ailurus styani | reverse complement strand
AAATAAAATTAAAAAAAAAAAAAAGAAAATAAATAGCATATTGAATCAGCATGGTAGTTAAAGACAACCTGGTGATGATAATCCACATGATCTCTTGCAAAATTCTGTCCCAGAAAAAAAATATAAAGAAAAACCACTATAACACTTAATTTTAACTTGATAATTTATCTTTTGATAGTTCCTTTTCTGATCTTTGTTGAAAATCAAATTTAAGGCCACAAAGACACATACAGTCCATTTTTTCTAAAAGGTTAATCAATAATCTGTCAATCTTCAAAAGAAAGATAGAACCTACACTCTGTTTTCGTCATTGTGTTCCTTAGATTGGTTTCTTGAATAAACTGGTAGGGTAAACTTCAGGCTCCATTCTTTTTTTTTTCCCCCACATAGTCACATGTTAATTTCTAAGAATACATATTTTTGGATTGTTTAGTAAGGCAGGCACTAGTGGCAGAAAAATATAAATGAGATAGATATTATGGAGCTATTATGTATTTATTACTTAATCCTTCTCTATTTTTTGTTTAATCTTTATAACATCTCCAAGTTTTTATATATTTCCTGTTCCTTATGACAAAACTAAGATTATATTCCTTAGGTTAAAGTACAAGAAATATATTAACAAAATACAATAGCACAGTAAGTTAATAAGAAAATTTCTAGCATAAAAAGTTACTCTATTAACAAACTATTAAAAAAAACTGTTCTGTTTGATGTAAAAATCTTGGTATACTGAATGGCCCTGACAGCTTTCTAGTTGCATGCAACAAAGATGTATACTTTCAAATTTGAAATTTCTAAAATACAGCCAATCAAACAATTCCTGGTGATGTTTTATAGTATTTTCACCTATATGTTTGGTTTGAGACTTGAGTTCAAATACTAGTTACAATTTTATATCAGCTACTTCACTTTCCTCCTTAACACAAAGGTAGGTAAAGGGTTGCCACTTGGGGCAGAGTGACTTGTACAAGGATGGAATTCATTTGATACATTTGGAACTAACATAAAAAACAATTTGGTAAGAGTATAGTAGATTGGAAGGTAAATTTTTCCCTTTTTGTTTTTGAAGATAAAATGATTTTTGGCAACTCTATTAATCTATCTTCCAGACAGGATTTGAGGAGCAGTAAATAATTTGGAAGACATCACTCTTTTGCAATGTAATTCTATATAATTTACTCATTCATTCATTTTTTCAGTATAGGCGGTGAGGAGTCAGGTTTACCAAGTTCTCCTAATTGTGACATGCATTCATTCATATTACAAATTAGGAAAATAATCTGCTGACATATTCTAGTATTTGTACCTAACTTCCTTTATGACTCTTAATGCTTTCCAACAACTTCACGGTTTTGTGACTAAACGGATGTCCGAGCCTATCATCTTGAAAACTCGGATTCCCATGTCACAATTCATATGATTCATTCACTTAAATACTTACTGATCATTTTAAATGTAATGTGCTGAGGAGGGATCTACGGATGCATTTATGCCCCTTGCTTCAATGTCATTTTTTTACAGATTGAGGTAAAATGCTGTCTTCGTGGTTTTCATATACTCTACCTCCTGGACTATAGCAACTTTGACACAGTGAAGATAAACTTTAGTAAATAAAAGCATGAGTGAACATTTCTTTCCCAGGGTTAAAACCTGGGAACCATAGGATTGAAGCATAGATATCGCCTCCTCCTTGATGCAGGAGATTCTCCTTAATGCACTGGAAGGATTACCTGCGATCTTAGAAAATTCCAACTCTCCCAAGGCCTCTAACCCTATCTGGCTGTCTTAGGCAGTTTGTAGAATGTTTTCATATTGACAACAGTTTGAGAATGTCTGAACATTCAGAGGTGGATCTTCCTATGGATTTTTAAGTTAAAATGCACACACTCAAAAAAATCACCTCTTTTACCAGTTGTTCGTGGCTCCAGCAGGAATTAGAAGTGGCCCTTTGGGGAAGCAGGAACTGAAGGCTGTAATAGATGCTGCTCAATAATCAGGATGTTAGCCCCAGTGTTCTGGAGGTGTTCCAGTTCTGTAATTACTTCTGCTTACCTACTTTCCTCCCTGAAGTTTCAAAGGAATTATTTTCTCTGCCTTTTCTGGAAAGAAAAAAAAGAAGCTAATAAGGCCACAGCAATACTACAATAATCTAATACAGATTTACTGAAATTTTAAGTAAAGACTAAAGTGACTATACAATTCCTTGTCAAAAGATTTAATTATGGTCTCCAAATATGTCTTTACTCATATGAAGATAATTAGAAACAGACATATTCCAACCAATATAAAGTACACATGGGAATTTGAAATTTGAATTTAAATGTTCTGTTTACAACTTTGAGAAATATAATCAGCAAACACAATTATAACTTTTCCTTTAGACAACGAGCCTGTATTCCACACAGTTTGAATATGTTTATTAACTCATGTCTCCAGAGCCTAAATTGACATGTCCTTTAGAGTTGTTTATCAGTGCCTTAAAAAATCTCATTGATGTTAATGACAAAGTTGTTATAGTCTAAAGTTGAATTAACAAATTTTAAACGTTGTTGGAACATGGTCAATTTTATTCCTCAATATGAAAAGAACCCCAGATTTGAAAGAGAGCTGTGATAGTGCCCTAGCCTCCTCTTCTGAGGAATTGAGAACTTTAATAGTTGAACTATAAAAACAGTAGAAAAAAGAATAGTTGTTCAGGAACATAACATTTTTTACATTTTGAGTTATTATCAATTTTACTTAGAGGAAACCCAATGTAGTTTAGCAATTAAAGTTATGTTTATTATGTTATTTTTATTAACCTCCTATTGTGACATCAATAAAACCATGGCAAAATTAATATCATAAAACTTTGCAAACAGCAATTTTTTTGTCATGTTAACATAAATGCGACCATCTAGAAATGGATGTGCTCTTCTCCTACCATCTTGTTACATTGCTTGCTATTCTGAAAAATTTATTTCTTGCTACTAAACTTCTCAGCAATGTGACAAGTGCGCTTTATAAATCATAAATTTTAGAATAATTTGGGAAGCACTGCAACAGTACTGCTTGAAGATCATTTAAAGGAATTTAGGAAGAAAGGTCATAGCTACAGAAGGTGGCTTTAGACCATGGTCTGTCACTATTGGGTTAATGATGATGTCTTTTCTTTGGTACATTGTTTGGTTGTGACCTAGGTTAAAAATTTTGTTCCCAATGCAGAAGACTCAATAACATTATGTCTTTATTATTCTGTTGCATATAGAACTTGAAACAGGGAGTAAAAATATTTCACAGATAACTGTTATTTTCACCTAACAAGGTCTATTCTTCCATTCGCTTGGCATATCTGAATTATTTCTGAGCCAGAATTTATATGTCTTCAATTCATCTATTTGTAAACATGCTGACTAACCCCATACATCCATGGCTTTCAAACATTCAATAGATACTATAGAGCTGAATGTTTGGGGTATTAATATGTACCTTAATATATAAAGCTGCCATTTTCAGATATGGGAATTAAGACCCTTACTAAAACAATTTGACCATATTCAGAGCTAAATAGACAAAGGACATTGTCAAAGGATATTGAGCAAATATTTCAGATTTTTAAAATAAAACAAATTTCATCAAAATGGTTATATGGGAGATCAAGAATTATCTACATTATAGCAGATGATCAAAACACATTAGATTTCCATTATATGTTAATAGTACAGATACATTTATACTGCATAAAGTAAAATACATCAGAAGTAATAGCTCGTTCACTTATATATTCAAGAATTCAGCCTATTTTAACTAAGTGAAGTCTGGAGATACAAACGAGTATAATGTAATATAGTGATCACAGTTCACCTGCTATGAATCTCAACTGTGCCTACTACACATAGTAGTGTTTTAAGCTTGTGAAAACCACTACTCTGATGCTCAGGAGGGAGGTGAACTGGATTACTCTCCCGAGATCTGAGATGTTACAACTATCTAGAAAATAAATCTTCATTTATTTAAAATAAATGAACACTTTAGACACATAAGGCCAATTTTATGCATTTCTTGTGTCAACTTATCAACTGCAGGTAACTGGAAATACTTTATGCTTTATTTTTTTTTAAAGATTTTATTTATTTGTCAGAGAGAGAGAGAGAGAGAACACAAGTAGGCAGAGTGGCAGGCAGAGGCAGAGGGAGAAGCAGGTTCCCCGCTGAGCAAGGAGCCCGATGTGGGACTCCATCCGAGGACCCTGGGATCATGCATGACCTGAGCTGAAGGCAGCTGCTTAACCAACTGAGCCACGCAGCCGTCCCATACTTTATGCTTTGGAGTCATTTAAAATAAGTGTTCCCCCCATGTTTACATTTTATTTTATTTCTTTGCATACACCTGGAGTAGAGAATGCACATCATGTATATTAAGTCTTTACTAATTAAAAAAAAATCAGATAGTTCTCCTTAAATTTATGTGGAAATGCAAAGGACCTAGAATAGTGAAACTTTTTTTTAAGATTTTATTTATTTATTTGACAAAGAGAGATCACAAGTAGGCAGAGACGCAGGCAGAGAGAAAGGAGGAAGCAGGCTCCCTGCCGAGCAGAGAGCCTGATGCAGGGCTTGATCCCAGGACCCTGACATCATGACCTGAGCTGAAGGCAGAGACTTAACCCACGGAGCCACCCAGGCGCCCCGTGAAACATTTTTATAAAAGATGAAAAGTAAAATGACCAACACTACCTTATTTCAAGACTTATAATGGTAGAGTAATTAAGGCAGAAAGGAACTGACATACTGACCAATCAGCAGGTCAACAGAACAAAATATAAAGATTTCAGAATCATTCTCACACATTAAAAAACTATTTTTCACAAAAAAGTTTAAAGGCACTTCTGCAGCTGAAATAATTGATATCTATATACCAAATTTTAAAAATCTACCTTATGCTCTTATTTCATACTGTGTACAAAAACTAACTCAAAATGAATAATGGATCAAAATTAAAACGTACAACTATAAAATTTCCAGAAAGAAAAGCAATGAGGGTTACCTGGGTGGCTCTGTCAGTGAAGCCTCTGACTTGTGATTTCAGCTCAGGTCAAGGTCTGATGGGTTGTCAGATCAAGCTCCATATCTGTCTCCCCCACCCCCATCCCACTCAGCCAGGAGTCTGCTTGAGATTCTCTCCTTCTGCCCCTCCTGCTACTCATACACTCTCAAATACATAAATCTTAAAAAAAAAAAAAAAAGGCAATGAGAAAAATTTTAACTGTTATAGAAAAAATTTTTAAAGATATCCAAAAAAGATATGATACCAAAAGAAAGGTCCATAAGAGAATAATACATTAGACTTTATAAAAATTAAGTCCTAGGAAAAATACTGTAAAAAACTCAACAAGGTTGTGGACTAGGAGACAATTGTTACAGATCCTATTACTGACAAAGGATGTATCTGGAAATTTCAAAATAAGTCAGTTTAAGATAAATGGGTAAAAGATTTGAACAAATACTTTAAACGGTTTAGCAGTCACTTTAAAAGTTAAACTTGTTACAAGGTATAGGCATTCCACAACTAAGATATACCCCGAGGTAATTGGAAACTTATGTCCATATTAAGAATTGTGCATAAAATCATAACAGCTTTACTCGTAATAGATTCTAGATGCAAACCAAATATTAATAAGTTAATTCATCAATGCATAAAGAAATGGAGAGTTATCTATAGAATTAAACACTATCAACTAATAAAAATGAAGCAACTATTGGATGAATTTTAAATAATTATGCTGACTGAATCAAGTCAAGTATATTTTATGATTCCATTTATATAAAATACTATTAATAGAAAATGTAAAAAGTTGATCAGTGATTTCCCTGGGACTAAGGAAAGCAAGTTGTCATGAAAGGGGGGGGAAGAGTGGAATTACAAGGGAACATGTGGAAACTCTTAAGAATAATAAATTTTTATTTTAATTGTAGTTGGTCTCTTAGCCATAGACATCTGTCAGAACTTCAATAGTCTTTTTTAAAATTTTTACGTGAGGTACACCTAGATGGCTCAATCGGTTAAGCATCTAACTTTGGCTCAGGTCACGATCCCACGGTCCTGGGATCAAGCCCCACATCAGGCTCCCTATCCTCCCCTGTGCTCTCTCTCTCTCTCTCCCTGTCTGAGTCTCTCTCAAATAAATAAATACAATCTTTAAAAAAAATACCCAAGGAAAATTATTCAAATCCTTGCTTGTGAGCTCCTTGCAATATTATGAGTGAAAAATACACACTGGTGAAAAGCTAGAGAAAATATTATATAAACACACATACACAGACACACATACACATATATATGTACACATTTAGGGAAATTAGTAATGCAAAGCGAATGGAAAATATTTGGGGTAAAGCTTAAAGGACAATACAAATATATGGCAAAATGGAGATACAATGGGAGAGAAAGACAGAAGTAGAAATAAACATATTTAATTAGTACTATATTATGAATTTAAAAGAAGGAAAGCAATTTCATTAACCTCTTATTTGTTTTATTGGAATTTGGTCAGTGTATATTGTAACTAAAGCCCACACAAGGTCAAGTAATATTGCTTATGGTCTCTGGAGTTCGGGCAGTTTTAATTGCACACTGGAAAACAAATATGTTTATGCTTTGCAGTGTGAGTAGTATTTAAATAGAGGGGAAGGAAACATCTGGGGTATTATAAAATAAGCGTAACTACAAAATTAATCAGCTGCCATTTTAATTATTATAAGGCTAACTGACTTTCTAAGAGCGGGGGATCTGTACTTGGACATTGGCATTAAAATGTTTTAGGTATATTACAGCATCGCTCTGACACTAACAGTTTGCTTTATTAAAAAATATATTGTACTGTGAAGGAATACTGAGAAAGAATGGCCAGAGACCAGTTTGTATGACTCCCTTTCCTTTTCCCAGTTAATATTTCATTCTACATTTAATAACTAAATGTTAAAGAGAACAAGTTTTTCTGGTTATTTATATATGATGTGATATGGTATGATATATTAATTTTAATTTTGTTCCCCCCACCTAGAATATTCTCTTTGAAGCTTTTATTTCTGTGTTCCACCCCCCCCACCACCACAGACCCCTTTGCTTATTCAATTTATTTTTCAGGATTCAACATAAACATTATCTCTTCTAAAAACATTCCTAAATCCCTAGACTGGCTTTAGTTCTCCTTATGTTTGTTAAATGTTATCTCCTGTTTACCACTTCAACTATATGTAGTCTACTACAATGATTATCTGTGACCTCTTCTTTTTCCTCCATTGGACCAGCCTGGACCAGTAACCATGAATCCTTCACTTGTATCCAAGTACATGCAATGAAACTCTTAAGCCCACACATATTTGATTTAAGTCATGGGGTATAATGCCTTTTTTCCAAAGCCTCACTGAGAAAATACAGCACAAAGATAAAATTTAAGTAAATATATAACATACCAATAATTAGGAAAGGTAAGTCGACCTGTTACTTTGAAGAATTATGGAAATTAAAGAGTTCTTTTATTCAAAACAGCAGCAAAACTAAATACAGACATATAGATCAGCAAACTGATGGAGAAGGGCTACTGAAAAAGTGCATGTTGATCTTAGCAAGTTATCTCCAGCCATTAGCTTGAGTGTGCGTATAGTATGCTAAATGGTAACTCTCTGGGCCAATCTGCTACCTTCCATACAAAACCAGCTCTATTTACAGTTTGGTCATAGTTAACAAGACAAGTTCTCTACACACACAATTGTGTATGGTGTCTCTAAAAAGTATGATAAAGCTACAAAGAAAAGCAAGATGATACTTTCATTTTCTTTAGTGTATCCTAAATGATATATGGTTCACAGGCTGAAGCACGTCCTACCCCTCCATCATGCTCAGGACTTTTCCATTCCCAGCTGCATTTCCTGCCAGAGAAACAGTGGTAGCTGTAAGGAAACCCATTCGTTTCTAATTCTGATAATTTGTTATTACTAATTATTATCAATCATTATTATTTATATGAATGGGCAATGAATTATCACTAAATACATGAAAAATGGAGCAGGAAGGCAGGGATAACAAGTTAAATAAATAAACCAACTTTCAAGAAAACAAATTAGAATAAATTATATCTAGTTTATATAATCAAATTCCAGAAGAGTTTACATTTGTAAAACAAAAATAGGGTCTCTGAACAAAAGAATACTTGTTCTTCCTTTCGATCTGTGTTATTATCACAAGATCTTGCCACTTTTTCTGTGCCTGTAACAGTGCCTGGCAATGCACGTACTGTTTTCCTGCCCATCTGTCCTTCTAAATTCAAGGTAGTTAAAAGAGTTAAGAAATACCACACTAAGTTCATCAACTGATAAAAAGTGGCAAAATCTAAGCATATAATATTCAACAAAGTACCCCATTCATCAAATACTAAGCACTGTTATATATCAAATATTTTTCTAGGTTCTGAGAATGCATCAGTATAGGAGAAAGGGAATCATTTCCTTCAGGCATCCTACATCGTAGTGAGAGAAAACTGAAATTATCAAACAACAAATAAAAGTAAGGTAGGTAATGGGAATAGAGTAAGGTGGTGTATTCAGATTGTGTTCCAGTGGAAGACGTTTCTGATAAAATCATTTTGAGCATTGACTTGAAAACAAAGAAACTGTGTACCATGAGTCAGGTGGTTTCAAGGCAGAAAAACAGCCAGTGTAAATACTGTAACAAAGATCATATTCCTGTCATGTCCAGAAGGAGCTGAATGAGCAATGGGGAGTGAAATAAGAGCTGAATCAGAGAAGCCACCAGGGAAGGGTTGTATAGTACCTCCTAGCTATTGGCTTTCAGAATCCACTGTGGTAGACGAGTAGAAGCAGGAAGAACTGTCAGAAGGTCATGCAATAATCCTTTTGAAGTCTGGTGCTCAGATTTTGGAAATATTGTGAAAGAAAAGTTGACAGAATTGGATGTGCTGTGTGAAAGAAAGCACTTAAAAATTAATGTTATTTGTCTGTCATTCTTTGGTGTAATACCTAGCTAGACACTTTTAAGTATTGAAACTGCCTTGGGTGAAAGTAGGGGAAGGAGGCTGGGGCTAGGAAATGACAATAAAGATAGTAACATTTATTACACATGCACTTTGTGCCAGAAATTATCCAGTGCATCATACCATTAGATAGTCACCTTAATTCCCTGAGATAGATACTATTGATAACCATGGTTTCAGATAAAGCAACATAGTCTTATATGATCTATCCCAAGCCCTAAGATAATACACCTAGCAGTTTGTGGAGGAAGATGACATCAGACCAGCTAACTTCAGGTCCTAAACTCTTAAATAAAGTTGTATCAAGGGACTACCCATCTTGTCATAAAATGCTACCAGTTAGGCACTTTACAAAGACACTCCTGTTAAATCATCAATAACTGAATAGGAGGGGGGTGGGAGGGTAGGGGTAGGGTGGATGGGTTATGGACATTGGGGAGGGGTTGTGCTATGGTGTGAAAGGTGTAAGCATGATGATTCACAGACCTGTAGCCCTGGGGCAAATAATAAAAAAATTAAAAAAAAATAACTGAATAGGAATAAACCACTACTTAGTGAGGATATTAAATTTATCAAAAATCAGAGTGACTTCAAACATTAATGATTACATTTTTGGTTTAAAGCAGTAGAGAGGATACTAACCGAACTGTTAAAGGAAAAGAGGGAGACTTCATATTCAGAAGTTTCAGGAAATGCTGGCATAACTTTTTTTTTTGATTACAGGAATTCTTCGAATGTTTTCATGAATATTGTTACAATCCAAACGGAGTTTTAGCATCTTAAGTTCTTCAGA
Source organism: Ailurus styani (assembly GCA_002007465.1). Classification (NCBI taxonomy): domain Eukaryota; kingdom Metazoa; phylum Chordata; class Mammalia; order Carnivora; family Ailuridae; genus Ailurus; species Ailurus styani. Next base: position 763,340 of record LNAC01000671.1, on the reverse strand, counting down.
CTTACTTAAAGACACCCTTACATTTAGAAATTCTGATTTTAAGTATTTTTATCACATTTTTTCATTACATGTACTTTAATAATTGTTCCTATCAACTAGGTAAATGAAATTCCTTGGGAATTTTGATATCTCTTAGAAGAGAATTTATATACATTCTACAAAAGAATTTCAACCATATCATTCTCCTTGGAAAGAAAGAGAAAGAGTCCAAGTTGACAGTGGAGAGGAAAAGAAACTTGCTATAATCCCCACCATCACTAGCAAGTATAAAACATGATAAAATGTACCACATTCACTTCCTCTATGAGATAAAGTTTGGGCGTTTTTCACTGTTAGTCAGTGAGTGGGTCACTCAATTACAAATATCTATCTTTATTGTTTGCCTGAATTTACATATGATTTGAGAAGTATCTCAAGCACTGAAAAACAAGTCAATTATTGATAGAAATTGAGCTGTTGGTATTTTTAACAAACAACCATTTTGTTTTTATGAGCCACAACAGAAAAAAACACATTTATAAAAAATTTTTTTGGGTTGGTATTTATGTGTGTGAGCGAGTAAGAATTCCATGGGCTGATGAATGACATCTAGGATTGTTCAGCAACTGAAACAAGTGGCTGACTTTTATCTACAACTAACTGATGATGTTAAAAACTGCTGCTAAATGTTTCAGGCTTTCCTATTTACTTGCTGTGTGACATTACACAGGTGCCTAAAATAATAGTGCTTACCTGATAGGGCTTGTTATAAAGATGATTAATGATGAAGGAGGAGGAGAAAGAGGATGAAAAGTAGGAGGAGGGGAAGAAGAAAAGCACGAGAGGGGCACCAAACAACTTAGAAGACATATAGTAAGTTGTAGGAGTCTTAGCTAAATTTTGAAAATCATAACAAATCAATATACCACACTAATAATATGCTATAGACAAAGTATAAATATTTGTAGTAGTTGTCTTCCAGATAATCTTTTAAAAATCTGTAAACCTCTAAAAATTATGGGAAATACTGACATATCAGTCCCTCACAATTGAGGAAAGCATAATTTATTGAATACCTTTTTTTAAAAGGTTTTTTTATTTATTTGAGAGAGAATGAGAGAGGACAAAAGCAGGGTGAATTGCTGAGGGAGAAGCAGGCTCCTCACAGAGCAGGGAGTATGAGGAGGAACTCGATGTGAGGCTTGATCCCAGGACTCCAGGATCATGACCTGAACTGAAGGCAGCCACTCAACTGGCTGAGCCACCCAGGCACCACTTGAATAACTTCTCTAATCACAGTTTACCTGGAGCAAAGCACAAGTGGATGCTGTGAGAGAAGTGGTAACTGGATGATGGCTCTGCTTGGAATGTGCCCCTATATACAGGTATCCATTGTTGAAATTTTTAAAAAGCTCCAGAATTTATTAAAATAAAAATAAAAATCCCTGCATTTAGAATGAATACACACACACAACTGTTGGTCTAAATTAAATATATCTTAATGTAATAGCCCTTACTAAGTATGTATACTAATTTAGAAAAAACACATTGTCCATTTCTACTTAAACATAGAATACAGTTTTAGGATGCAGGAATGATAAAATTGCTTGTGAATGTGCTACTTATACCTTGAATCTGACAGGAAGGCAAAAACACAAAAGATGATATTAGCCTAGTTTTGAATGTTATAGCTTCTGATTTGATTATGAAACTAGCCATGCCCCCAGCATTGGATTATATAAAGTCACTTTCAAATGATGCATAATCTGAAGTCCCTTTGAAGTATGAGTTAGAAATGTAATCAGCAGTTCTGTCACACACATACGTCCTGCTACCTGGTAGCAAGGTGAATGCATGGAAACAGGTCCTGACTCTGTTTTTTACATTTTGATTCCTTTTATTTTGAAGCAAAGGAATGAAATTGCTATAACATTAAGAAATAAACTGGTGATACACATAAATTGGGTTTAATTCATACACATCTGTATGTCTTTTTTTTAAGTCTGAGAAGATAGTGTAAGACATGAAAATACATAAAACAATAGAGTATCTCAGGAACTGAAATTAGACAAACTTCTATTTGAAAATAGTGCATCTGTTGGTGTTTTCAGTATACCATATTTCAAATTGACTTCAGAATTTTCTCAAATGTAATTCTCTCTAGATAGACACACACATACATACAAGAAGCCTAACTGACTTTCATTTAATGGTGATGGCTTCCAGTCTTTCCCTATGTTAGTAATTATAAACTGAACACAACTAAAATATACCTAAATCCTTATGGCACAGCAGCTTATAGCTGTATTTTTACCTTAGCCCCTGAGCATTACTTTTTAATATGGAATCCTATGAGACTTACAATAGTATTTTTCAAACTGTGAATTGACCCATTTATGGGTCATGATGGAGTAGTGGGTCATAAGATCAAGGTAGAGGGCTAGGTAACAGTATTCATAAGATAGAACAGAACAGCAAAAATTAGAGTGCATAGCATATATAAGTATAGGTGTTGTCCCATGAACATTTTATTTCCTTTATGTGCATAGGTATGTGTAGGTGTGCACATACACAAAGTTGTTAAACTGTATTTATACTATGCATAGTAATTTAAAATTTTGATAGCAAATGTATGAGAATTATGCATCTACCTTAAGGGTTTCATGTGCCCTAACAATATTCTCTGAATCCAAAATTCTCTGGTAATGCACATTTCCCGAGGGAAAAGTGCTTTAATCTGATGATTATGAAAATATTGTTTAAAAACCTCAAAAGGCAGATCGAGAGGGTTAGATGGTAACAGAGTAGAAGGACCCTAGGCTTGCTTCAACCCATGAATACAACTAGGTAACTATCAAATAATCCTAAACAGGGCACCTGGGTGGCTCAGTCGGTTAAGCGTCTGCCTTCAGCTCGGGTCATGATCCCAGGGTCCTGGGATGGAGCCTCACACCAGGGCTCCCCATGTGGCGGGGAGCCTGCTTCTCCCTCTGCCTCTCTGCCTACTTGTGCATCTGCGCTTTCTCTCTTTTCTGTCAAATAAATAAATAAAACTTAAAAAAAATCATCCTAAACATCAGAATCTATCTGGAGAATGGCAGACCAAACTCCACAACTAAAAGTAGAGAAGGGGCCACATCAAAGAAGGTAAGAAGTGCAGTGACACATATTTGGGAGAGAAACAGACCATAGCTACTGTGGTGGTGGTGGTGGTGGCGGCAGGGGGTGGGGGGGCTACTGTGGTCACAGAGAATAATGAGTAACAAACTAACACACAGGGGAGCTTACAGGGGAAAAAGAATCCTCACAGAAATTGGTTTGGAAGCAAGAAGGGCCAGATTTCCTGAGTTCTTGAAGCAATGAGGCTTAAACCCTGGAGTTCTGAAGGCCGGTGGGCTTGGCTTAGATAGAGCCCAGAGGGCACGGGGATGTTCTTGGAGAGAAGCATCATCTGACACAATACATAACTTGCTTACATCAAACCCCTCCCTGCCCCCACACTCTGGTGGAACTGTCCTTCCCAGTCATGCTTGCCTCTCAGTCCCAGCACCATAAGTCCCCCTCCCACAGAAGACCACCCAAACCCATGCCAACACTGGGTCTCCCAACCTGAGAGTTTTATGAAGCCTCAGTTCTGGTGGCAGTAGCTATAGCTCTCATTTGACAAGCAGACCAGAGCACACTTAGTTAAAATTTCCCACAATCAGACAAGGGACCAAACATTGTCCACAAAGCAAAGAGAGCCTCTGCTGACAACTGGCCTCAAGGATAAAATGGCCAGGACACAACAGCAGAGCAGATGCAACATATATTGGAGATACTCCCTGAAGTGCTAGGTCCTTGGGAACAGGGGACACTGCACATGGCAGGGCACCACAGGACCTCTTCGACATGAGGACTTTACCCTCGGAATAGGAGATACAGCTGACTTTCCTAACAGAGAAATAAGCACAGAGATAGACAGAGACAATACTTATTCCAAATGAAAGAACAGGACAAAGCCACAGCTGCAGATCTAAGTGAAACAGACCCAAGTAACATGCCTGATGGAGTATTTAAAGCAATGTTCCTGAGGGTACTCACTGGACTTGAGGAAACAGTATAAGACCTCAGTAAGACCCTTAAAACAGAGATACAAAAGAACCAGTCAGAGATAGAGTGTACAGTAAATTACACTTGAGGCAATTAACAGCAGAGAAAAAAGTTAATGACCTAAAAGCCAGAGAAATGAAAAGTAATCAAAATGAACAAGAGAGAAAAATAATTATGAAAAATGAGAACAAACAGGGAACTCAGTGACCATCAAACAAAATAACATTCACAATATAGGAGTCCCAAAAAATGAAGAGAGAGCAAAGGGGGCAAAAAATTTATTTGAAGAAATAATAGCTGACAACATCCCCAATCTGGGGAAGGAAACATTTATCTAAATCCTGGAGGCACAGAGAACCCCCCCAACAAAAATCAACAAAAACAGACCCACACAAAGACATACTGTAACTAAAATGGCAAAATACAGTGATAAAATATTTTAAAAGCAGCAAGACGAAAGAAGACCATAATATGTAAGGGAAATTCCACATGTCTATCAGGGGATTTTTCAGTAGAAACTTTCCAAGCCAGAAAGGAGTGGCATGATATATTCCAAGTGTTGAATGGGAAATATCTGCAGCCAAGAATACTCTATCCAGCAAGGCCATCTTCAGACTGGAAAGAGCTATAATGAGTTTCCCAGACACAGAGTAACTACAGGTGTTCATGACCACTAAACCAGCCCTGCAAGAAGTATTAAGGGGGACACTTTGAGTGGAAAGGAAAGGTCAAAAGTGACACTATGAAGGTAGGAAACACAAAAGGAGTAAAAATGACTATTTTTATAAAATATCAGTCCTTAAACACACAAAATAAAAGGTTGTAAAATATAACACTATATGCCTAAAATGTGGGGAGGAGAGGAGAAAATGGTTTCAAATTTAAGTGACCAACAGTGTAATATACATTTTCAAGAGCACAAGGAAGATTCTCCAGACCTCAACCAGTTCAAAAGATTGAAGTCGTATCATTCATCTTTGCTGATTACAATGCTATGAAACTAGAAGTCAACTACAAGAAAAAATCTGGAAACAAATGAATATAAACTCAATGGGATGCAGCAAAAGTGGTTCTAAGAGGGAAGTTTGTAGTAATACAAACCTTACTCAGAAAGCAAGAAAAATCTCGAACGACCTAACCTTACACCTAAAGGAACTAGAAAGAGAACAACTTACACAACCTAAACCCAGCAGGGGGAAGGAAATATTCAAGATTAGAAAAGAAATAAATGATATAGAACCTAAAACAAAACAGAACAACCCTCCCCCAAGTATAAAAGAACAGATCAATGAAACCAGGAGCTGGTTATTTGAAAAAGTAAATGAAATTGATAAATTTTAGCCAGACTTATCAAGAGAAAGAGAAAAGGTACTCAAATAAGTGAGAGAGGAGAAATAAACAGCGCAGAAATACAATTTTAAGAGAGTATTATGAAAAACTGTATTGCAACAAATTGGACAACCTAGAAAAATCCTATGTTAAATTCCTAGAGACATATAAACTATCAAAACTGAAACAGGAATAGAAAATATGAACAGATCAATTATCAGCAAAGAAATCCAATCAGTAATAAAAAAAATATTCCCAACAAACAAAAGACCAGGACCAGATGGTTTCACTGATGGATTTTACCAAACATTTAAAGAAGAGTTAATACCTATTCTTCTCAAACTATTCCAAAAAATAGAAAAGGAAGGGAAATTTCTACATTCATTCTTTGAGCTCAGCATTACCCTGATACCAAAAACAGATAAAGACTCCGCTAAAGAGAGAACTACAGACCAATATCCCTTATGAACATAGATGCAAAAATTCTTAACAAAATATTAGTAAACTGAATGCAACAATATGTTAAAAAAAAGTCAAACACCACGATCAAGTGGGACTTATTCCTGGTTTGCAAGATTAGTTCAATATTGGCAAATCATTTAACATGATACATCACATCAATAAGAGAAAGTATAAGTACCACATAATCATTTTAATAGATACAGGAAAAGCATATGACAAAGTGCAACATCCATTCATTATAAAAACCATCAACAAAGTCGGGTTAGAGGGAATATACTGCAACATAATAAAGGTTATATGTGAAAAATGCAGAGCATAATCCTTGATGGAGAAAAACTGAGAGTGTTTTGGTCCACTCTCACCACTTTTATTCAATGTAGTAGTGGAAGTCAGAGTCATAGCAACCAGACAGCAAAATAGAAATTAAAGGCATCCATCAGTAAAGAAGAAGTAAAACTTCTACTATTTGCAGATGACATGATTATACAGAAAACCTCAAAGACCACCAAAAAACTTCCAGAACTGATAAATGAATTCAGTAAAGTTGCAGCATACAAAATCAGTGTACAGAAATCTGTTGCATTTCTATACACCAATGATGAAGCAGCAGAAAGAGAAATTAAGATAATATCCCACTTAACAATTGTACCAAAATATTTAAGGTACCTAGGAATAAACATAGCCAGAGGTGAAAGACCTATATTCTGAAAACTATAAAACACAGGAATTGTGTAACATAGGAAAAAGGAATTGAAAACAAGACAACGAAATGAAAAGACATTCCATGCACATGGATTGGAAGGAAAAATTTGTTAAAATCTCTGTACTACCCAAAGCAATCTACATACTTAAAGCAGTCCTTATCAAGATACCAACAGCATTTTTCACAGAGCTAGAACAATCGTAAAACTCACACAGAACTACAGAAGACCCTAAATAGTCAAAGCACCCTTGAGAAAGAAAAGCAATGCTGGAGGCATCACAATTTCAAACTTCAGGTTATGTTAAAACACTGTAGTAATCGAAACAGTATGGTACTGGCACAAAAATAGGCACATAGATCAATAGAAAAGAACAGAAAACCCAGAAATAAACTTATAATTGTCAACTAATCTTTGACAACACAGGGAAGAATATCCAATGGAAAAAAGACAGTCTCTTTAGCAAATGGTGTTGGGAAAATTGTTAAGGAACATGCAAAAGAATGAACTGGGCCACTTTCTTACACCACACACAAAAATAAATTCAAAACGGATGACAGGCCTAAGTGTGAGACAGGAAACTCTTAAAATCCTATAAGAGAACACAGTAACTTCTTTGACACTGGCTGTCACAACATCTTACTAGATATGTCTCCTGAGATAAGGGAGCAAAAATCAAAGATAAACTATTGGGACTTCGTCAAAATAAAAAACTTTTGCACAGTGAAGGAAGCAATTAACAAAACTAAAAGTCAACCTACAGAATGGGAGAAGATATTTGCAAATGTCATATTTGATAAAGGGTTAGTATCAAATATATATATAGAATTTATAAAACTCTAACACCCAAGAACTAATCCAATTAAAAAGAGCCGAAGACATGAATTGACATTTACCCAAAGAAGACATACAAATGGTCACCAGACATGAAAAAATGTTCATCTTCACTTACCAGCAGACAAATATAAATCAAAACCACAATGAGATACCAGCTTACACCTGTCAGAATGGATAAAATCAACAACACAAAAAACAACAGGTGTGGTAAGGATGCAGAGAAAGGGGAAATTCTCTTGTCTTGCACTGTTGGTAGAAATGCAAACTGGGGCAGTCACTGTGGAAAACAGTGTGGTTTCCTCAAAAAGTTAAAAATTATGATCCAGCCATTGCACTACTGGATATTTACCCAAAAATACAAGAACACTGATTCAAAAGGATACATGCACCCCTTTGTTTATTGCAGCATTAATTACAATATTCAAGATATAGAAGCAGCCCAAGTGTCCATTGATTGATGAGTGGATAAAGAAGATGTGGTATATATATACAATGGAGTATTATTCAGTCATAAAAGAACAATGAAATCTTGCCATTTGCAATGACATGGATGGAGCTACAGAATATAAATGCTAAGTAAAATAAGTCAGAGAAAAACAAATACCATGTGATTTCCCTTATATGTGGAATTTAATGAAACAAGATGGGATCAGGAAGGAGACAAACCTGTAAGAGACTCTTAATCTCATAAGAGACTCTTAATCTCGCAAAACAAACTGAGGGTTGCTGTGGGGGTGGGAGGGTAGGGAAAGGGTGGCTGGATTATGGACATTGGGGAGGGTATATGCTATGGTGAGTGCTGTGAAAGGTGTAAGCCTGATTTTTCACAGACCTGTACCCCTGGGGCAAATAATAAAAAAATTTTAAAAAAAAGAAAAGAAACAAAACAAATGAGCAACGAGGAGAAAAAGAGAGAAACAAACCAAGAAATATATATAAACAAACTGATGGTTTCCAGATGAGAGGTGGGTGTGGGGATAGGGGAAATAGGTGATGGGGGATTAAGGAGTACATTTGTAATGATGAGCACTGGTTTAAGTATGGAAGTGTCAAATCACTATATTGTGTACCAGAAGTTAATATAATACTGTATGTTAGCTAACTATAATTAAAATAATTAAAAAGCTCAGAAGACATTTATTTTCATTCTAAAGCAAATTTAATTATTATATCTCTAATTTAGGAATACATAGCCTTTAAAATCTGAAAATATATGTTTATGTGTCTATTTTACAAAGAGATATATAATATAAATAATGGCTCATATGTCTCCAATTTAAATTTAGGATCTAAATTTTTACATTATAATTTTTTGTTTACATACAAAATTTATGTTCTTAAAAATGAAAGTACCTATAAAGATGGAAATAAAGCATATTATGTAGTTCAGTTTACCCAAAATCGTTTGTACCTTCTTGAAACGACTATTCTGTGTGTTAAATTTTTGTATTTCTAGCCTTACGATAATAAATATACACAAAGTAAGTACCTAATGAGGATGGTGGCAATAGACAGAGGTAAGGGAAAGAGGGGTGAAAGATTATTAAAGATCTAATTATGACCTAGAAAAAATGCATTATGAACAATAATTCTGTGCCATCTGCAGAGATAATTTATCATTATGTTTTTCAGCATATAGATGGTATTAGGATAATATTATTTAAATTTTGCAAATAAGGGAAGTGATTAAGATTTTTGCCATAGATCACAAAAATCAGTAAATGTTGGATCTTGAATTTTAACACAGCTCTGATTCCAAATCTACACTTGTTATTGAGCACAGGATAATGAAAGAGGAAGAATTCTCAGGTCCACTTCTCATTTGCAGGTAACTTTAGGATGTGAAGTATTGGCTTCCTCTTACCTAACACCATCCCACTCTGTGGACAAAATTGGATGTCGGATTACTGCAGAAAATAGACAGCTCTGTGTAAGGGGAAATTTTCCTTCTTTAGCTCCAACCAATTTATTTTAGTACATCAATGCTCCAATGAACCAGGATGACTAGGCAGCGTTTGTTAACAAGAAGGAGAGGATGGCACTGGGAGAAGTATATATCAAGCAAATGCTCAGTTTTAACACAAATTTTGGGTACCTGCAGCATGAAACGCTTGGGCAGACATCATCACTAGAGTAACATTTAACACATATATTATAAAAATATATGTGCCAAAGATCAGATCTAGGTTAAGAAATCAAACTCTGGAGGAATAGTAGATGGTGTGATGCCCTTCCCAGATCCCCATTCAAGACTGAAGGGCGTATTTCTCCAGCTGCTATGAGTACTGCCGTCTGACGGCTCTCAACAGCTAGCCCCCTCTGGAAATTGTCCTGCACTGGAGAGACTGCCTTGCTTCTCTGTGGGCAGCCTGTAGTCAAGGATTTGTGGATTCCACAACATAAAGGCCTGGTCCTCTCACTGTAACACAGAATAATCTAAAAGATACCCCTAACTTTAGAATCTCCTTCTTCAATATATGGCCATCTAAGGCTTTTGTTGAGACTATATTGCAGCCTGACCATCTTCTCTGCCAAACCCAGCTGCTTCTTTCCCTCTCTTTCCAGAGTGAAGATATCCAAAACACTCCCTAACAAACTTCCTACAATGTACATTCTACTTTGAAGTCTGTTTTCTAGGGAACCCAGGCTTCAAAAAGATCTACAATAATCTGAGTCCATATCCGTTGTCAGCTGCCAACAAAAACAGAGATTAAGGGAGCAAGGCTAACTGGTCACACAATTAGACAGATGGTCACACTCTTTCAAAGATTAAAAAGCTAAAGGTGTGGGACAGCAAGGACTCCAAGAGGAAAAGAAGCTCTTGTTAGTGATCCAGTCTATTCAGATGAGGCTACCTGTGGTAGGGAGAAAAATGGCTCACAAAAATGTCCACATTCTAATTCTCTTCCACAGAACCTGTGTGTATGTTACCTTACAAGACAAAGGGGACTTTGCAGATATGATTAAAATTAAGGATCTTGAGATAAAAAGATTGTCATAGATATTCAGGGCCAAATCTAGTAATGGTATCATTAAAAGGAGACAATCTTTCCCAGCTACAGTCAGAAAAAAAGGTGTGAGAATGGTCAGAGAGATGCCATATTGCTGGATTCAGATGAATGAAAGGGGCCAAGAGATGAGAAACATGGTTAGCCATCAGAAGCTATGAAAGGCAAGGAATCAGATTCTCCCCTAGAGTTCACAGAAAGAGACTGGGAAATTTTTAAGGAGAATAGAAAAAGACTAGATTTCCTTGAGCAAACAGTCAAAATACTGACATAAACTACCCTTAGTGAGGACCCAGAAAAAGTTGAGGAACAGGTCTGAGAAAACATAATTCACCTTAGAGAATCCAAAATCATTGTGAACAGACTTTTAGTAAAAATATGGACATTAAAGTAACAGCTGGTCAAGGCTGAGAAGAAAAGGAGGAATATATTACTGGGAACTAGAAGGAATAAAATCTTTGCTGTAGAATGGCAGAACGCTGAGCAGAATTGTGTTCTGATATGTGGAGATATGTGGAGAGCAGAACTGATAAATGAAATTGTATATTGAACCGTGGAGATGTCTAAACAGAGTGTTGAAGATGAAGCCTGGTGTCTTGCTGCTTATAGCGAAATGGTAGAAGGAAAAGATAAACTGAGCAAAAACTATTAAACAGACAAAAGAAAAAACCAAAAAAAATTCTCAGAGTAGTCAGACTGAAAAAGAAAAATCACTAAAATTAAAAGATTCGCCACCAGTAAATCACATTTCAGAATACAAAGTCACCCATGGGGCTGTACCACTTTTTGCTAATACCTCAGAAAAGCAAAATGTCATAATATTCTTTAGTACCAATGGCTCTTTGAGGAGATTAAAGTTTTTTCTCACATATAACACCAATCTTACTGGTGAGCATCTAGGAATCTCTAGCATTATCCTTAGGCCATCTCCACAAAAGCCAAACACAGAAATGGAATTACATAGAAAAGATCTGTGGAAGATCTTGTCTAATGGAATGAATACCATGACATGCACAGGAGACCCACAAGAGTCTTCAGAATTTTAACCAATAGAAATACTGCTGGTGGGGGAACTGAAAGGAATAGAGAGACTACAAAACTAAATAAAGTTGATGGAACCACAAATTTCTATAGAAAGGAAATAGGCTGATAAGACTACACAGATGCAAAACATATACTACTATTCTTGAGAAATGAAGGATGCCTCAGAAGGCAGAACGGAGAGCCCACGTATCTGAGCCACGTAGGATTAATCCTAGGATTTGAAATCTAGTAGAATTTTTCAACATGGATTTTGAAATTTCTTGGAACCAAGGACACTTTTTCCTTCTGTTTTTCACTTCTTGAACCAGAATTTCTCTGTTATCTTATGCCTGTTCTGCCACAATATCCATAAGAATGGATAACTTGCTTCTGTAGTTCCATAAATCCATAGATGGAGAGGATGCCCCAGAAGAGATTATGCCTGGAGCATCACCCATATCTAATTTCAATGATTTACATGATGAGTTTTAGACTTTTAAGCTAATGAGATTTAGGTAGGTTTTGAATTTTAAGTTGATGCTATAATGGGTTGACACTTTTTAGAATGCTGTGATTGGGTTAATATATTTTGCATGTGGAAGAATGTGAAGCTTTGCAGGGTAGAAGGTAAACTGTGATAGAAAAACGGACCCCTAAGTATGTCCTATCTTAGTCACTGGAATCTATAACATGTTACCTTCCATGGCAAAAAGGACCTTGTAGGTATAATTAAGTATCTTGAGATGGGAAATTATAGTAGGTTACCTAGAGGGGTCCCATCTAATCATATGAACTCTTAAAAGACCTTTTCTTGGCTTAGGTCAGAGTCACAGGCATCTGTGACTTCACAAGAATGGTCAGAGAGATGCAACACGGCTGGCTTTGAAGCTGGAAGAAGGGGGCCCAAACCAATGAATGTATGTGGTCACTGGTAGCTGGAAAAGAAAATAAAATGGCGTCTCCACTAGAGCCTCCAGGAAGGAACACAGCCTTGCTGACACACTGATTTTAGCCGAGTGAGATCTGTGTTGCACTTCTCACCTACAGAACTATAAAATAATAAATCTGTGTTTTTCTAAACCATGAATTATGTGTAATTATTTTTTATTGCAGCAATAGAAACATAATATAGCTTCTTTAAACTGTTACCCACTATAGTACTTGAGATGCCAGTGAAAGGAATTAAAAGCTTAAATAGGACAGTTGAAAGGTGGTAATAAATAAGGGATAGGAGTCAGTATCTCTCCCTTAAGACATTTTCCCTATGATAGTTGGAACAGAAAAAAAAAATGCTTATTTATTAAAATGTAATTAGTGTTTATGTGTAGATAATCTTAAATTCAGACACTTAGATAGATGTTACAAATGTTTCAGCTCACTTCTGATCTAAAATTATGCCAAGAAATTTGGGGTACTTCTTTGCATGGACAAAAAACTTATATTCACTTTCATTATTTTATATTTTTCTTTGTATATGGAGCATGAATGGGTTTATCTTGTCCTTTTCATAGTACCAGGTACTTCACTGACTGTAATTATAAAACTTTTCTTTTTGAATATTTTTCTTTTCACTAAATTCAAAAAAAGTTGCTTTTCTCTCCTCTGATTTGACTGAAACACTTCCTATTGTGAAAATGCTGACAGACCAGTTCTCCAGAAAGAACAATGTCACACTTTCTTCTTTTTGGGAAAATGCTTGAGGAGAATAGGGTTTCACTGTTGTGAAATTAATTGTACTGATGTAACAGAACTGTTCTGAACAGACAGAATTAAGAAGTTTCAAACAGTATAAAATGTATACCTAACCCAGGCTGCTGGAAATGTTTGGTGCATACACTGAGTTTGTAAGACAGTTTGAATGCATCATATATGTAGAAACAGGGTAAGCAGTGTGTTTATATATGTAGAAATGTAAGTAAACATGCCATTTGAGGGAGATTTTTCCAGTCCTTAAGGTGAAATGAAATGTCCTGTAATTCCTCCCATGATTTACTCCATGGGCTGCAGTCAACTACAATCTGTTTCTGTGATATTTTGTGTTGATCATTTTCCTTTTCTTTTCCAGTCTTTTGCCATAAGATCTTTTGTATTTTTTTTTCAAATAGAGTACATAGGGATTCACTTCACTGCATACATGGACACACATAATTTTGATGCTAGTTTGGCTATATATAGAATTTTTAGATAAAATTATCTTTTTCAGAATTTTAAAGGAAATTTAACATTACCTTTTATCTTCATGGGTTGGTGACTGGAAGTCATGCCAATGACTTGCATTCATTTCTGATAACCAATTTCATTTTCCTATAAGTAACATCAATGTCAATCATTATCAAGATCATATACCTGAAATATATAGGTGCACATTTTTTACTTCTATTTGTAACAAAGTAGATTTGTTCATTTTGCAAGTATAAAATTGTTAAGATGTTTTAGATTACAAAAGTACTCTTCTATCATATTGTTGCTAACAGTTTGTTTGGTAGACTAATGCTCCATATCTCTAAATGTTTTTGCATTTTTCACTGTTTTCTCCTTGTCTTAGATTCTAGGGAATTTTCCCCCCAGTGAACTTTGTGATTACTAGTTAAATATACAGATACATTCACCCTATTAATTAGCCATTCTATTATCTTGTAATTTTATTTTTAATTCCTGATAAGTCTTTGTTGTATTTTACTTGTTTCATAGAGATAATGACAATTCATATCTTTTTAAGAATATGGACTACAGACTTTTTAAAATTTTTACTTTATACCCTTGCATCAGATTTTCTGTTTGCACATCACATTTCTTTTTCAAATAATGTTTGTTTTTGCTTTTCTAAACTGTCAAGTGATCAGAATTGTTTCTCATATTTTTGAATGGAGAATCAGGTGGGTCAGGTAGAAATGCTTGGTATGTGCTTTCCTTACAGGTATATAGACCTGTTTTCCCAATTGTTCTCTTCTTTAAATGAGCATTAACAGCATATTTTATTAAAGTAGTTTTTAAGTTTAAAGTATGTGGCAAATAACAGATTTTTTTCTTCACTATTTTACGAGGCAAAGTAGGCACTGACTAATTTCCAAAATAAGAAGGTGATAGTATTTCAGCAAATTTGTTTTATAAATAAATCTTTTTATTTGGGATCTCCAGCTATATTCTTTTTCTCAGATCCTAATTCCCACACATGAGATCTTCTTCTAAGTAGAAATTAGGCTCACTTTAGAAAGAAAATGTTCCTGGGATAGTAAGTTAGGCACAGCTTTTAAGAATAGGATATTTTTTTGTCTATGCCACCCAAGAAAATAGACACATTTAATGCAACCCCTATCAAAATACCAACAGCATTTTTCACAGAGTTAGAATAAACAATCCTAAAACTTGTATGGAAACACAAAAGATCCTGAATAGCCAAAGCAATATTGAAAAAGAAAAGCAAAGCTGGAGGCATCACAATTCTGGACTTCAAATTTCATTACAAAGTTGCGGTCATCAAAGCAATATGGTACTGGCACAAAAATAGACACATAGGTCAATGGAACAGAATAGAAAACCCGGAAATGGACCCACAACTATGTGGGCAACTAATCTTTGACAGAACAGGAAAGAGTATCCCATGGAAAAAAGTCCCTTCAACAAATGGTTTTGGGAAAACTGGAGAGCAGCATGCAGAAGAATGAACCTGGATCACTGTCTTACACCATATACAAAAATAAATTCAAGAGTGAATGAAAGACCTAAATATGAGACCAGAGATCATCAAAATTCCAGAGAAGAACATAGGCAACAACCTCTTTGGCCTCAGCTCTAGCAATTTCTTACTAGACACATTGCTGGGTTCAAGGGAACCAAAAGCAAATATGAACTATTAGGACTTCATCAAGATAAAAAGCTTCTGCAGCCTTGGAATGGGAGAATATATTTGCAAATGACCTATATAATAAAGGGTTAGTATCCAAAAATCTGTAAAACAAAACAAAACAAAAAAAAAACAAAAAAAACTTCTCAAACTCAACACCCAAAATTAAAATTATTCAGTTAAGAAATGGAGAGAAGGCATGAATAGACATTTTTCCAAAAAAGACACACAAATGGCTAACAGACACATGAAAAGATGCTCGTCATCGCTCATCATCAGGGAAATACAAATCAAAACCACGATGAGATACCACCTCACACCTCTCAGAATGGCTACAATGAACAACACAGGAGACAACAGCTGTTGGTAAGGATACAGAGAAAGGGAAACCTCCTTTCACTGTTAGTGGGGATGCAAACTGGTACAACCACTCTGGAGAACAGTATGGAGGCTCCTTAAAAAGCTAAAAACAGAACTACCCTACCATCCAGCAATTGCACCACTAGGTATTTACCCAAAGGATACAGAAATACAAATTCGAAGGAGTACATGTACTCCAATGTTCATAGCAGCATTATCAACAGCAGTCAAACTATAGAAGGGGCCCAAATGCCCATCTACTGATGAATAGATAATGAAGATGCATTACATATATACACAATGGAATACTACTCAGCCATTTGCTATAACATGGATGGAACTGGAGGGTATTATGTTAAGCAAAATAAGTTAGTCATAGAAAGACAATTATATGATATTACTCACATGTGGGATTTCAGAGGACCATAGGGGAAGGGAAGGAAAAATAAAACAAGAAGAAACTAGAGGGGGAGACAAACAATAAGACTGATAGGAAACCAATTGAGGATTTTTAGAGGGGAGGGGGTTGAGGGGTTTGGGGTAACTGGGTGATGGACATTAAGGAGGGCACATGATGTAATGAGCGCTGGGTGTTATATAAGACTGATGAATCACTGAATTCTATCTCTAATAACACACTATGTTTAATTGAATTTAAATTTCAAAAAATAAAAAAAGGTGTGGTACACACACACACTACACACACAGTGGAATATACTCAGCCGTCAAAAAGAATGCAATCTTGCCATTTGCAATGACATGGATGGAGCTAGAGTGTATTATGCTAGGTAAAATACGTCAATCAGAGAAAGACAAATACCATATGATTTCACTCATTTGTTGAATTTGAACAAAAGAGAAGAATATATGGGAGGGGGTAGATAGAGAGGGAGACTTAACGATAGAGAACAAATTGAGGGTTGATGGAGGTGGGTGGGGGATAGGCTAGATGGGTGATGGGTATTAAGGAGGGCACTTGATATGATGAGCACTGGATGTTTTATGTAAATGATGAACCACTGAACAATATTCCTGAAACCAATATTGAACAGTGTATGTCAACTAGAATTTAAATTAAAAGAAAAAAAAAGACTAGGATATTTTTTACTTAGAATTGGGGGTATAAAAATTTTTCTTGCTGACAATTGCTCCACTTATATTGTGTGTATTGGATTATGATGCTTTTGCTTTGCTTTTCATCTAATCTCATTTGCATTCTATATTCCCAAAATTCTTTAATTTTCTGGTTCAGTAATAGCAACATTTCATATTATGGAGACCTATTTTGTCATTGGAGAGGAAGTTCAGGATGTCATTGTTTACTCTCTAAGGATATTTAAAAATATATTTTTTATTGTAGATTTCGTGTCTAAGGACCAGGGAAATGCTATGTGTCAGTTGTTGAGTGATTAAGCTGTGATTAGACCTCAAATTCTCTGTTTTCACCTCCAGATCTCTCATCCCTAATCAGACATAATTTTGCATTGCATTTCATCCCACTCAATTCCACTGAGTTCAACCAAAACAATCTGAATGCTTATAATGTGACAATACTGTATAAGCACGAAAAATATAGAGATGCCTAAGACAAAGATCCTATCTTAAATCTAGTCTCACTTTGTGGAATGTAGTAAAGAAGGAAAATAAGGGAAAGCCAAGACTTAATTGACTTACTAAATATTTTTGCCTAAGATTGTTCTGGTATAGGCCAACTGAAAAACAAATATAAATTGAAAGAACTTTCACTTATGACTAGCCATAATATGTTAGAGAAAAAAATGAACTTGCCTCTTTTTAGGTCTTGATTTATAAAATATAAAATTTATAAAATATCAAGGATTTGAAGTAATATGCGAATGACAGAGATAAACTTACTCCTATATACATTTTAAGGATTAAGTTTTTAACCTACCTTCTACTTCTCAGAGTTATTTTCCAAAAAGTGGGAAAATAGAAAAACAAGTAGTGTTATTCTTAAATAAAATGAATAAAAATATATTTAGGAAAACCAATGCTGTTGCTTAGCTGTCTAATTTACACTTGGCTTCTAGCAGTTTGAGTAATATTTTCAAGCTTCATGAAATAGGATAACTTAGAGAGCACTTATCTGTCTTTAGTTTTAGAGAAACTGAAATTGAAGAAAGACTTATCTAGGAACACACATAAATATAAAAGGCACAGGTGAGCCTACTCCATAAATTGTTTCACCTAATCCCTTCTTAATGGAGCAGGAGCATGGGGGTTCTTAGAGTAACTTAATTCCTCCTATTGCGCTTGAGGGAAACTTTTCCTTTGGTGTTATGGGAACACAACATCTCAGTCTACAATTATGATTCCTCTAAAAAACAATGTCTTAAAACCAAAGAATAAGAAGGGCTAGACAATAATAAAACAAAAGGAAACTGTAGAGATTTTTCTTACATGTAATCAAATTTGTTTCATTAATGGCCCAAACTAGAGGGTATCTAATATAATCAATGGGATTTTTTTGGTTGTTGACATCTATCATATTGAAAGCAATACTGCTAATGGTTTCCCCATCAGAATTTATGGAGGACATAGACTCATGGCATACAGTGTGGTCTTACTTTTTGCTCATGCTACTCTAGTTTCAAAGTAAAGGAGGTGGCTGAGAAAAGTGAGACACGATTACTGACTAAAGAAATTAGCATTTTTTTGTGGAATTCAAAGCTGATTAAGGGAAAGAACAGTATTAAGAGATTCATTTACATTCCTTATAGGAATAGAGGATCTAAGAAAGGAAAAAATATGTATTTTTTGTAATGTATGCACCCTTTAACTACTGCAGATTCCAATTAGATGTCAGTTGAACATCAGGAGTAGGCAAGCACTACAGACATAATAGCTGCAGGCAGAATCTACCAAAGGATACTAAGAGTACTAGGTGGAAAGTTGAGAAGAAACAGGATATTATCATAGTTTCAGAATATGTACCCCAAGATATTAACTACAAGTGGAAAGAGTAATGCAGCAAACATCATTTTAATCAAGTGATCAAAATTATCACCAGTAAAAAGACTTACTGATATTATTTTTGATTCTTTGGTGTTTATGCCAAACACTCATAACTTCAGTCATGAGGAAACATCAGTCAAACCCAAACTGAAGGACAAAAACTCAAATCAAATGACCTAAAAAACAATCAGTAGTAATATTCATGTGTCAAGATTATAAAAAGTAAGATTAAGAATTGTTCCAGACTGGAAGAGAATAAGGGAAAAACACAACAAAAATGATATGTGGGCTCCTGCACTGGATCCTGAGGCATTAAGAGGACATTAGTGAAAAACGTGAAATTTGAATGTGATATGTAGTTTAATAGTATTATATCAAATTTCCTGGTACTGATCATTTTACTACAATATGCCAGATGTTAATGTGAGTGGAAACCGGTTAGAGATAGGAACCTCTGCGTTCTTTCTGCAACTTTTAAGTCTAATATTATTTCACAAATAAAAGTTTAAAAATAATTTTAGCATGAGAATACAGATTTTGAGGTAATACATTTTATTCACCCAACTTTTGTTGACATAAAACAAACTAGATTTGGGGAAGAAAATGAAACCTCGGGACACCTGGGTGGCTCAGTGGGTTAAGCCTCTGCCTTTGGCTCAGGTCATGATCTCAGGGTCCTGGGATCAAGCCCCACATCGGGCTCTCTGCTCTGCAGGGAGCCTGCTTCCTCCTCTCTCTCTACCTGCCTCTCTGCCTACTTGTGATCTCTCTCTCTGTCAAACAAATAAAATCTTAAAAAAAAAAAAAAGAAAGGAAGAAAGAAAGAAAAAGAAACCTCTATGGGGAATGGGTGAGGGAAATGGGGAAGGTTTGAAGGCTTTTGCATTCAGGGACACACCTACTGATCATTCTTCATCAGAAATGAAAGCTGGTGTCCTGGAAGAATTACATGGGGCTCCAAGGCACAGTGGTGACATGGGGTAGATCATGGAGAAATCATAATAAAGATGGCAGGTTTCAGAGGCAGACCAATTCCTTTTTAGACCTCAAATCTACCTGATAACTGTGTGACCAGTTTAACCATAATTTACTACCACTACCACTATCACTATTTTTTCTCTTCCTCATCTTCTTCCCTTTCCCCTTCTACCCCTCCTTCCCCTCTTCTAAGTAGAGATAACAGAATTTATCTTAGAGGTTTCCCAGATACTACTGACATAATGTAAATACTGTTTACATAAGAGCTCCTAACCCCATTCCAGTTAAAGCCATACATTTCTTATTAAACTAACAGTCTCATTACATAAAGATTAAAAGAAAAAAAACACATACCTTTTCAATTACCAACAGGTATGTGTAGTCTCTAAGTCTTATGGGTATATTTTTAAATGTTTGTGATTTTAGTGTATCGTTTTTATCCTCCATTTTCCCCACTTACTGCTTATAAATGTTATCATGTTGCTACAATATTTTTAAAATAATTATCTCCCTACAACTGAATATTTAAATTGATTTAATTTTTTTAACTATTATAGGCCATCAATGGTACATTTAGTGTTGTTTCTTTACATGGATTATTCCTTTTATAAAGGACTGTGCATTAACAGTGTAGTTTTTGTGAATTTAGTAATTAAAAATTAGCCCTCTTTGTAAACTTTTATTATTTGTACCTAATTTATAAATAATTACAGGCATGAATCTCAAGTCACTGAAGTTTTTAATATTATTATCAGAAGTATTTAGGACCACAACCCAACCCTGATGCAGAAAAATGTACAACCACCACTGTTTAGATAGAAGCAGCATGACAAGTGCTACTCAAATGATAATTCTATTATTAATATTGGCATGAGCTCTAGGTAAAAAATAACTCTCAATAATTCTTACTATCATTCTACTAGGCCTCTCATGTAGGTTGCCACTGGTGGAAGTAGGCAAATATACAGAAGAGATGAGGTCTTTTAAATTATATGGGGAAGTCCATCATAGTCTATCTCATTTCCCAGTGTTACTGCAGTACAAATTTTTGCTTAGTTCTTCCGATTTTGAGCAGTGACTGCTTTGGGTAGCATTTTTCTTGATCCTTAGGTTCTGTAGATTTCTGGCTTGTAATTATATACATATATCTCCCACCATACTCTGAATTTTATGTTCTGTTGATTTTGCTTACATTTGTGATCTGTGATTCATTGTGATCTCCCTAGTGTCTTTCTTTTGTCGTCTGATCTCATGTCTGGCTTCCCTGTTCAGCTGTTACGCTGCCTCTCTTGATCCAGTATGAAAAATTTAAAGACTATGGACATCATGAAAAGCTGACATTTTAATTTCATTGTAGTGTACATTTATCAGATTAGAGTAAAAGATTAAAGGTTAACAAAATAGGGCATGTGCTACAAACTTTTCCATAATCTGTTCCTGAGCTGGGAAGGAAAAGTGAAGCAGAGATTTCCAGTTAGAATTCACATTACTAGCTTTGACAATATTAGAAACAAACTAATTCACAGAGTTATTATGTTAAAATATACAAAACATAAATTTGTCATTTAACAGAGTAAAAGTGTACAGTTCAGGGCAATGAAACACACTTCATTCACATTATCATGCAATTTTTGCCATCATCTCCAGGGCGGTTCATTTTCCAAAATTGAAACTCTGTTTCCATTGAATAGTAACTCCCCTTTACTCCTGCCCCCAGCCCCTGGCAACCATCATTCTATTTCTGTGAATTTTACTACTCTAGGTACCAAGAATAATAGAACATTTTGTCCTTTTGTGACTGGCTTATTTCACTTAGCATAAGCTTATCAAGGTTTATCCATGTTGTAGCATGTTTTTAATTTCCTTCCTTTTCAAGGCTGAATAATATTCCATTATATGTATATATTACATTCTGCTTATCCATTCACCCATAAATGGACACCTGAGTTGCTTCCACCTTTTAACTATCAGGAATAATGCTGCTCTGAGCACATGTGTATACGTTTCTAAATCCCTGCTTTCAATTGTATCAGATATACAATCTTGCCAATACCCAAGACTGGTCCTTTTCTGTTTGTTTCCTGCCAGTATTAAACACTTATTATTTTCTCTTTGTTCTAACAGTTTTAAAATACTAGCCATCCTAATGGGTTTGAGATAGCATCTTATTGTGATTTTGATTTTCATTTCCCTAATTATCTGTAATGGATTTTTTTTTGTGTCGTTACTGATCATTTGTAGATCTTAAGAGAAATGTCTGTGTATTCAAGTCCTTTGCCCATTTTTAATTATATTTTATGTCCATTCTAGTTTTAATAGAAGTTTTAAACTTTTGTTTTTTAAGATTTTTTTTTTTTTTTTAGGGAGAGAGAGGGAGAGACAGAGAGCATGGTGGAGAGGGGCAGAGGGAGAGAGAGTCTTAAGCAGACTCCACTCTGAGTGCAGAGCCTGAAATGGGGCTTAATCTCATGACCCTGAGATCAGGGCCTGAGCAGAAAACAAAAGTCAGAATCTTAACCGAATGAGCCACCCAGGTGTCCCAATAATGGAAGCTTTAATCTTTGAATCAAAAGGTGAGGCGAGGAGAGATGTGATAAAGAGATTTGGTTTCAATTCAATATATTGGGCTGTATCTAGGTATTTCACATGTCTTGACAGGGAGGATAATGTAAGCCAGCTGTTATTCCATATACAGTACTATATCACAGTTGAAATAATGGGTTACGAAGACTCTATAGGTTACAGGGGAATGATAACATCTGGAAACCCCCTAGCCCCAATCTGAGCAGATGGTTCTTCCCCAAGGGATATAAAAGTAACTACTTTCTTTAAATAAGCCATCTGTCTGAATAATCATTTTTACCAATTAATAAATAAGACATTTAAAAGGTTGAGAAATTTGTTAACTCAAAAAAAAGAAAGAAAAGAACTATGATTTGCCTAATCATACCGTGATACCATTCTGAGACATCTTTGTTGAATGTAACATAGGAAATACTTTGGTTGCCCTTCCTGAAATATTCCGTGCAGGTAGCTGAACTGGTAAAAAGCAAATCAATAGATCAAACTAGTCTGTGATGACAAATATGACTTGTTGAGAGCAGTGTATATTGTCATTGATCACCAAGATCAAATCAGGCAGAACAAGCAAGTCACATGCTCTTATGATAAAATAAGCTCCAACTCAGGGTGTTAAACTGGTGGCAACTGTGTCTTATCTGTATGTTGTTGAACTCCTCTACTATTAAATGCTGGTTAAATGCCTACCTGCTACTCATTGCCCTCTTCTTTGCTCTGCATGCTCCATCTTTTTAGGAACATAACTTCCCTACTCAGGTTGCACACTAACAAGCTCATGCTGGTGTCAGCCCCAAATGACCTCCACTTTGCCTAAGTGGCAAACCCTTCTCATTCTTCAGATTCTAAGTTAAGCATCTTCCCTGTGAAGAATTATTTCATCACCCAAGACAGCTGATAATGTCATCTTAGCCTCCTAACTCTGTGTAATATGCATCAATAAAGCATTTCCCCCACTAAACTTAAAAATGGTAACGCCCATTTTAGTGTGTGATTACATGAGGAAATCAACTGTATCCTGCACACCTATGTAGCCCTACTTTCTGAAAATAAAGCTTGATTTAAAAAAGTCTGTTAATGAATAAAACGGGGTGGAAATACTGTTGACAAAGTGAGAGTTTGCTTTAAAAAAATCCTACCAATGATTATTAAGGCTTCAATTCCTTTATGCTTAAAATGAAAAGCTATAAATAAAATTCTTTATTTTCAGTTTCTTTTTTTTTTAAGATTTTATTTATTTGAAACAGAATGAGAGAGAGAGAGAGAGCATGAGAGAGAGGAGGGTCAGAGGAAGAAGCAGACTCCCCGCTGATTAGGGAGCCCAATGCAGGACTTGATCCTGGGACTCCAGAATCATGACCTGAGCCAAAGGCAGTTGCTTAACTGACCGAGCCACCCAGGCATCCCTACTTTCAGTTTCTAAGCACATAGCAAAAATAAATTCCAATTTAAAAAAATTAACTGTCAGGATACTGAGGTGCTGAGATTGCAAATCTTATTCTCTGGGTTTGGGGTTGTTAATTAAAAAAGATTTGCTGGAATCTGTAATCCAAATTTGAACCTGGAAATTTGTAGGAAATCAGAAATCCCCATAGCTTTGTGTCGCATAATGGAAAACAATGCTTTCTGGTGATTAAAGGGGCTAATTTGTTAGCTAGTTTCATTAACTAGTCTTACTCACAGGAAATGGAAAAACCTAATGCTCATTTCCCCTGGCCTGTTTGCAGTGCCAGCTCCAGGCTCATTTCTCTCTCTACCCCACTCAAATTTCCCAGAGCCAGACACACAGGGTAGAATGACAGGCTTTAAGCACAGCTTGCACATCACTGTGAAGGTAACAATGTTAAAGTGTGTGAAAATAAATAAAGGAAACCTCATTTTAAAAGGATTTGGAAAGGCCTGAGGGGGCACAGACAACTCTGTGACCAGCCGAAAGAAGGAAGATAAGAATTTTCTGACCACAGAGGCCGTTTCAGGTAGGAGTTTCATCTCCTGCTTTTAAGAAGAGAGACCCTTTCCTGACCAGGAACAACGCACTAGTCACTGTCTGCCGCCAATGCGAACCTGCCACAACCTCAAACTCCTGTTCCTCCCCAGTGAACTTTTGTTTAAAACAAACCTCCTCAATTTCCTCCAAAAGGTAATAAAAGCTGAACTCCCCTTTGTCTCTTCAGATCTGCCTATGGTTGGCCACAGTTTGCTTATCCTGAATTACAATTCCTTTGCTATCCCTGAATAAACTCATTTTGCTGGTGTAATAACTGCTTCTTTCATTTTTAAGGTTGACAACAGCAAAACTCATGCACCTTTCCTTCCGAAACAAAGAAACCAGTTCTTGATGAGATTATCGGCCTCTCATCCTCTCTCTCTCTCTGTGGAACTATTGCACTTTGACACCCTCCTTTGCCAAAACGATGTAGAGTAGCTTTTGGGGGTGGGGGGGGTACATTACCTCAAACATTTGCCCAGTCTTTTGTATCAGCTTACCCCATTTTTTTTCTTCAGTAATTTTCTGATTAGTGAGCCTTTTACTCATGGCAGCCCTTAATGATGTCGCTTCAGGGAATGTGCTTGGAATGAATTTTATGTCTGCTTGCTTTATCTAAGTAGTAAAGACCTTTTGCATCCTTTTCCTTTCCCAGTTCCCTTAGTGCTGCATTCTAGCCCAGCTGATGGATTGTTTCCTGTCTGCAATCACTAACCAGTGTCATTCAGTCTGGGTTCTCGTGCGTTTCACTCGCCCTGTCTCATTGTCCTGTCCTCTTAATTTAAATGCTTGTCTCCTCGCCTCTCAGTCTAATAGCTCATTCCTTGTCCTCCCCTATTACCCAGCATTGTTTCTCCGTCATATCACTTGCAATTTCCAGGATGACATATTTTACTTCAGATCATAGCTCATTTAGTCTTTTCGCCTGCTGGTATGCTAATAGCATCTCAAGCTAATCATTAATTTCCACCCTGTGGTTTCAATAATTCCTTCCATGCTAAATCTTGCATAGAAAAATTGTTTTAGGTTTGGCACCTAAACTTATTCTAAGGGAAAAATGAACCAAAAGATGTTGAGTCACTGGCAGAGGCCCCACTGGTCAACGGTGGCATTACTGCTCACCTAGTTAAAGCTTCTCAAGGGCTGAAAGGATTAAAAAAAAGAAAGAAAACCAACAACAAAAACAGAAATGACTATAAACCTGCTTATGTGTGTTTAATCAATGTCTTTTGGGAATAAAAGGTAGTATTTGGTAAAATTATTATTTATATGACCCTGCAAATATATATATGGGGCTAAAAAAGCATCAAAAGGGAAGAAAGATTATAAAATATTAGTGTTTAAAGGATCTTCAGAGACAAAGTTCAAGTTTCTCACTTTTTCATAGGCAAAATCTGAGGCCCATGGAGTTTCAAAGATTTGCCAGGAGTCACACATTCTGTCACACAAGGATTATTGGGTGGAGGGTGGGGAACAGGCCCTTGGCTAAGTTCCATTTGCAGTCCCTGAGGCAAGAGAACCAACAACTGGCTCCAGATCCACTTCTCTCTGCCCACTTCAGGCTCTTGTAGGACACAGCATAGTTCCTCCTAGTTGTGCATCTTCATACAGTTAAGCCTATTCAATCACCTTCTACACAGTACATCTCCACCGCGAAGCAGCTACTGCTACTGTGGTATGGTCTGCATTTGGGAGAAACACCAGGGAAATGTAGCAGACCTAGAAGGTGGCTCCAGGTGAGTAGCCAGGAAGTGCTAGAGTATCACGTTCTAAAAGAATGCTCTAGAAGGGTAAAAATATATAGGCTCTAGGCTAGCTCATTTGGAGACTTTCTCTCATTCTCTCTCTCTCTCTCTCTCTCTCTCTCTCTCTCTCACACACACACACACACACACACACACACACACACACACACATCCTATTTTCTCTTAATTCCCTTTTCCCCCTACTTGCTTAGGTCTTTATCTTTCATGTTGTGAAATGCCCTTCCACCTCTCTCCTCCCCCCAAAGATTCACCCCCAAGTATCTGATATTTTATGTTTTCTTTCACATTTAAGTTTGGGTCACTAAAATACTGATACAAGCTTTATGTTGGGAGGATGGGAGGAAGAAGACTGTCAACTAGTGATTTTCCTTATAGAAAAATGATATGGGCAGATTCGGGACCTGTACATTTCCTTGGAGGATTTCAACATACCAGTATCTAGAGGTCTTTTTTTTTTTTTTTTAGGTTATTCAGTGTCTTCACAGAAGGATTCACCCATCTCACACCTGGGGTATGTAAATCTGGCCACCAACATTCTTAATCATAGAGGAGGGCTAAATTTCACTGAACATTTCTGTTTTTTGCAATGTAGTGCTTTCTTTCATCTGCAGTGACCAGTGTCCCTGAATCTGATGCTTCTACAATTCCATTTTTCCAGTTCCCTAGTAAACAACTTGAGTTTGAGAGTTTGAGGTAAGTAGTGAGTGGGATGTATGGAAGGAGAAATAACCTGGGTCATACCTGCTTCATATTGTGTTTTTTACCTATCTCCCTGATTTTAGTCCCATACATCATACTCCATCCTCCTTCCCACTCTTATATCCCACCCAACATCAGTGCCTCTGATTCCTAAGTCTTCTCAGTGTCTGTATTATTAATCATCTTGCTTTTCATTTGTATTACCCTCTACAGGCATTTGAAATCAACTTTCTGAATCTGCTGATGCCTCATCCACATTCTATCATGAAGTTTGTTAACATCCTGTATCCACTGGTCTCCACTCCTCTTCTCTTTGTCATTGTAAATTTATAATTAAACATCCTTTATTTTTATTAAAGTTTCAGAAGGCCACAAAACATGAGTATTGATTTAGCTGTTGACCATCAGATACCCTCTAGGTAGGGTAAGGAGAAGTTGATTTATTATTTATGACCTATTATTACATGGCTGACAAAATCACTGAGAAGACTAGGTAAGCAGCTCTTGACTAATTCCCTGAATAAGACTGCTGAATTAAACCACTGAGGTAGATATGAGCATGTGATGTTTGGGATGCCTGAGAATGAAGACACTACCACCACTATTTCTTACTCTAGGACCACACTGTATATGCCATGAACTGGGCCAACAAAATATTGGCTCCACATCTTTCCATAGGCATGCACTAGGTTTCTGACTTTGGATTTCTGGTTCAGTTCACACAGAGAAACATGATATAGTCTTGCTTGCCAGAGGAATCTTCTATCTGTTTCCTGACATTTTCTTTGCCTTCAAAATCAAAAGCTGGTACTTTAGTTTGGCTGAATGTAGAAAATATACGCAATCTGAACTGTAACAGTCTAGGAAATGTGGCTTTCCATACACTAATATACAAGGGAATTAGAACAGAATTGAGTGAGCCGATATAAAATATCTTCCACATCTGCATTTAACTGCATTCTTTTTCTGT
Source organism: Ailurus styani (assembly GCA_002007465.1). NCBI lineage: Eukaryota > Metazoa > Chordata > Mammalia > Carnivora > Ailuridae > Ailurus > Ailurus styani. The sequence continues at coordinate 735,752 of LNAC01000671.1, read as the reverse complement.
GCACTTCCTATGAATTCATATGTATGCCATGTAATTTTCTACATCACTGATAATTTCATTCATAGGTGTCATCATTCACCATTTCCCCTCAAAAGGACCTCAGGAGTGTTTTGTTAGATCAAGGATGACAAAGAGAGCACTTAGGTATCAGTCTCAGTTCCTACGTTCAATGCAAGTATTACTGATAAATCTCAGTTATCTCTTTGGCTGCTATTCACTGTGACCTCAGACTCCCTCTTAACATTACAATCCTTGTGGCCACTACTAACTGACTGGAATCTGTATGAAGATGAAATCTACTGTGCCTTCTTTCATTAGGGAACTGCTACATCACTAACATTTTTGGTGTATTTCAGTAAATATTTCCATACTGAGGAGTAGAATGATGAGAAGTTATTAGTGGCTTAAAGAATGCAGTCAGAGATTCAGGAATATCCCATATCTGAATGTTCTTTACTCTGTTTGTGAAAACCGAATGACCTTAGTCACAGTACTTGTCTAGTAACTGACCATACTCTGGAACTGACCCTATTCTCCATTTCTTAGTTTCATAAGATAGAATTTGTTGGGAACTGACATTTAATCATACCAGACTTGAAAGGACTATTGTTACTGAACCTTAGGATGCTGCCTAATTGTAAATAGACGTCTTCTAAGTGGAAAAAGAGAAAAATAAACAGAGACAGTCCCAGGATCTAGCAGTCAAGAGAACAATTGGGGAAGAGTCAGGAAGACTAGAAAAGAGCAATGAATAACTTTGATCCGGGCGAGTTTAAATAAAGAGGTGGCAAGGTAACGTGAAGGAGATTGTTTCAGAATAAGCAAAACTAGCGCAGAAGAGTCTGCTGATTGCCACAGGGGTATACAAATAGAATGGGGATTTATCATGAATGTGAAAATGTCATCAAATAGCAAGAAAGAGTACAAAGATCTAAAAGGAAAGCAGTTTGAGTCAAAATTCTTAATAGGAACTTAATTTTTATACATATCAGATAGGAAAAAGAAGTGAGGGGTATGGATTTAAGAGGGCCTAGAAGAAAAATATGGAGAAAATGACATTTAAAAAAATGAAAAGAGAACATCTGATATTAAAAGGAAATTATTCAATACTTCCTGAGGAGAAAGATTACTTTAAAATAGAATTAACTTCAACAATACATTTTAAATTGATTTTATGTGGTTCAATTTCTGAATCTTTTATAGAGGCTAAGAAAATCATTGTTTTATTTGATAAACATCATTTTTAAAAACAATTTTCTTCATACTTTTAGTATTTTTTATTATTTTGCCTATCATAGGACAAAAAAAAAAGAGGAATTTCTTAACCAAGGGTAGACAGGACATTTGAACTTAAATAAAATGCCATTTATCACAGCCATATGTGGAATCAGCACCCAATACAGCAGTAGTATCCTCTGGATGAAATCTCTATGTTTACTTCCAACAACGTTAATGACTCTAGTCTCACATGATATTTAAGCCAACCTAGGTTTATAGTTCATTCAATTGGCAGTATTTTTATTATTTCCTTTAATACTTAATATCAGGAGTAGACAGAATAATAGGTGGGAAGGAAAGCTGGATGACCTAAACTTGCTTCCTCAGAAATAAAAACTGAGGTAGTTTTATGGAGAACTTTAAACTTGTAGTGTTTTTCATAAAAATCACACAGGGACGACAAAGTAGGAGGAAATCAGAGTAAGCATAAAACCAATAGGGTTAGCAAGGCTAGAGCCTAGCAATATTGACATTGATTTTTTTTTTCTTTTTTTTTTTTTTTAAAGATTTTATTTATTCATTTGACACAGAGAGAGAGATTACAAGTAGGCAGAGAGGCAGGCAGAGAGAGGAGAGAGGAGGAAGCAGGCTCCCTGCTGAGCAGAGAGCCCGATGTGGGCCTCGATCCCAGGACCCTGGGATCATGACCTGAGCCGAAGGCAGCGGCTTTAACCCACTGAGCCACCCAGGCGCCCTGACATTGATTTTTTTTAAAGACTGATTAAACTACCACTCATACCTTACAAACAAAATCTTTGAAATCCAAATGACCACTTTACTAACACACACAAAGTTGAAAAAATTTTAAATGAGGAAAAGTCACTCTCCCAAAACATGACAGCATACTGATTTTGAAAATACTTCATTGTAAGAGAAGATACCACCGAAGTTAGGTTTCCACTAACCCAGTTAGAGACTTTGTGTTCCTTCTCATCAAGTCAGAGGTAACGGTGTATATAAGCAAGTGCAGATATATGCACCCGTTTTTCCATTCCAACACTTTCTAGTGAGTGTACACATATTTCAATTTTTAACTCTTTATGGAACTTTCAGAACAAAACAAGAGTGATTATGTAGATATATAAACCAGACAAGGACTCTACAAGACAAGAAAGTTATAGGCCAGTATCCCTGATGAACATAGATGCAAAAGTCCTCAATAAAATATTGGCAAATTAAATTAAACAGTATGTTAAAAAGACCATATACAATGATCAAATTCGATTTCAGTGATGCAAGATGGTTCAACATCCCCAAATCAATGTGACACACCAAATTAGCAAAATGAAAGAGAAAAATCCGATGTTCACCTCTATAGATGCAGAAAAGGCATTTGACAAAATACAAACCCCATTCATGATAAAAACTCTTAACCAAGGAGGTGTAGAGGGAATATACCAAACATAATAAAGACCACACATGACAAACCCAAAGGTAACATCATCCTCAACAGTGAAAATCTGAAAACTTTTCTTCCAAGGTCAAGAATAAAATACACTGTCCCCACTTTTATTCAACATAGTACAGGATATCCTAGCTGGAGCAACTAGTCAAGAAAAATAAACAGGGTGCCTGGGTGGCTCAGTGGGTTAAAGCCTCTGCCTTCGGCTCAGGTCATGATCTCAGAGTCCTGGGATCAAGGCCTGCATCGGGCTCTCTGCTCAGCAGGGAGCCTGCTTCCTCCTCTCTCTCTGCCTGCCTCTCAGCCTACTTGTGATCTCTCTCTCTCTCTGTCAAATAAATAAATAAAATCTTTAAAAAAAGAAGAAAAAAAAAGAAAAATAAACAGAAGGCACCCACATCATAAAGTAAAAAGTAAAACTGTCTCTATTTGCAAGTAAGAAGGTATTATATATAGGAAACAATAAAGCCTCCACCAAAAAACTATTAAATTATTAAATTAATTCAGCATAATTGCAGGATACAGAACACAAGACTCAGTTGTATTTCCATATACTAATAATAAACTACTAGAGAAATGAATTAAGGAAAAAAACCTTTTTACAATTGCACACATTTAATAAAGAGGTGAAAGATTTGTACACTGAAAATTACAAGACACTGGAAGAAATTGAACATGAAATCAATAAATGGAAAGATATTCCATATTCATGGATTGGATGAATATTATTAAAATATCCATACAATCCAAAGTTATCTACATACTCATTGCAATCTCTATCAAAACTCTAATGGCATTTTTCACTATCTAGAACAAGCTATTATAAAGTTTGTATGGAGCCATGAAAAGTCCTTGAAAAGCCAAAGTATCTTGAAAAAGAACAAAGCTGGAAGTATACTACTACCTTATTTTTAACTATATTTCAAAGCTATAGTAATCACAATAAAATGGCATTGGTATAAAAACAGACACTTAGATCAACAGAGAAGACTAGAGTACCCAGAAATAAACCCACATATATGTGGTCAACTAATTTATGATAAAGGAACTATAAATATGTAATGGGGACAGGACAGTCTCTTCAATAAATGGTGTTGGGAAAATTGGACAGACACATTCAAATGAAGCTGGATCACTGTCTTATACCAATGGCTACAATGTAAGACTTGAAATCTTAAAACTCCAAGGAGGACACACAGATGGTAAGCCCCTTGACATGGATCATGGCAATAATTTTTTGTACTGACACCAAAATAAAAAAGCTTTTAATTTTAACCTACTTATTTTATTTATATTTTATTTATATTCATATTTTATTTGTATTCACAAGATTTATTTCTGGAATAAGTTCTAATAGTGTCTCTTTTATTAGCTAGATCAAAATTAATTTTTTTGAGATTTTATTTATTTAAAAGAGAAAGCATAAGCAGCACAGGGAGGGGAGAGCAGAGGGAGAAGCAGATTCCCTGCTGAGCAGGGAACCTGACACTAGGATCAATTCCAGGACCCTGGGATCACGACCTGAGCCAAAAGCAGACGCTTAAACAACTGAGCCACCCAGGTGTCCCCTCCCCTTTTTAAAAGATTTTATTTATTAGAGAGAGAGAGAGAGAGAGAGAGAGAGAGAGATCGAACTTAATTCTAAAATAACCACATCTTTCAAATTCTCTTCATGTCAACCATGACTCTAGGCTAAACCACCATCATCTCCCTTCTAGGCTAGTGCAACACTCTACTAAGTTGTCGGCCTGTTTCTAAACTTATTCTGCAATTTATTCTTCACACTATTACTAGGGCAATTTTTTTTAAAAAGAAGTAAATGAAATTAAATTATATCTCCACTTCAGATTCTTCACTGATTCCTAACCATAATTAATATAAAATCCAGTGTCTATATAGACTAAAAATCTAGCCTTGTCCATACTGTCAAGCTCATGTCAAGCTACTCCCCAGCACTTTGGATCGTTAAAAACTGGATTAAAGTCAATTCTTAACACTGAAACTCTATTCTTGTCTTCCAAGTTCATCTATAAGCTCTAGAAAGAATCCAAGAGGCAACCAAGAAAGAAGTAGCAAAGGAGAGAGAAAAGAAAACTTGTTAGGATCCCAGAATTACGTGAACAAAACAGCAACAGAACATCTTTTGAGCCCTAATACAATAAGGTGACCCAACCTAGCCACTAAAGAGAATTTGGGTAGGCTTTTTCTTCCACCAGACTGAACTGTAATGCTGATGAAAACTGATGAAAGCATATGAACTTAGTAGCACTTTCCACAACTGGCATGTGATCCAGAAAGTCTCCCTGGGGGTCTTTGTCCCAGTGGGTCTGACACTCTCCTTTCTCACTGAGAGGCACAAGGATGGATGGCAGCAGAGTCAAGGGGTAATCCAGTACAACAAATACCCAGCACAGAACGCCTCCTTGTCTCCATGGACTTGAGAGTCTTATCACTCACCCAGAGACACAGGGTATCCAAACATGACTTGCCAAAGAACAACACTTAACCCTCTAACAAGTGGCCTGGCCTGGGAAGCCTTTTGATCCCTGAGGATCTGAGACTATCTCCCTCAATGAATACCAAGATTTTATCAATAGCGAGATACCAATACTAATATTTTTATCAAAAGAAAAAACATTGTCCCTGAAGTCCAAAATCCCCCAATATCCATTTAAAAATACCAGGTAGCTAAAAGGCACCCATAGAAATGATCCCAACACAAGAATGACCTTTCCTTGGAAGCCCGCTAGTTCCTCTACCTGTAGGAGGTATTCTATCCAACAAGTTCCAAATCTTGGATTGACTCAACTTCCCCATCTTGACTGAGGGTCTCCTCCTGTGCCAAGATACCATTTGTCCTGGGGACAAGGGAAAAGGATCCTACCCCAACAATAAGTCCAGCCCAAGAATCACTAAAAGCTCTAGAAACCAATTTCCCTCCTACAGACACCATGTTGGAGGATTGCAATGCCACAAACCAGGAAATCCACAACTTGTATGAGAAAAGAAAATAATTTGATATTAACACTGAGTTGAATTGATTGAAATTATGACACAGATCTTAAATCAGCCATAAAATAAATGCTTAACCAAGAATTACAAATAATCTTGAAACAAATAGAGAAAATATCAGAAAAACTCATTAAAAAATAAAAGTTATTTTAAAAAGAACCATATGGAAACTATAGAAGTGAGAAGCCAATAAGGGAAACAACTCACTCAACAGGCCCTATAATATGGTGAAGATGACAGAAAATATAGTCAGTGAACTTGAGGACATAATTCCCAGAGAAAATAGACTGAAAGAAAATACACAGAAATATTAAATGAAAACTTCCCAAATTTGATGAAAGACACAAACCTATAGATTCAAGAAACTAAGTGAATCTCCAACAGGATATATACACACGGACACACGGTTGTTAAATTTCTGAAAAATAAAGACAAAGTGTGTATGTATACACACACACACAGAGTAGATAGATAGATAGATATAGATAGATCTATATACATATATATACATTACCAGAGTTAAAACAATACATTACCAGAAGGGAACATAAATTCAAATGACAAGGCGCCTAGGTGGCTTGATGGCTTAAGCATCCTACTCTTAGTTTCTGCTCAGATCATGATCTCAGGGTCATGAGAGCAAGCCCTACATTTGGCTACATGCTCACTGGGGAGTCTGCTTGAGATTCTCTTCCTCTCCCTCTGCCCCCCTCCACTGTGCTCTAAAATAAGTAAATCCTTAAAACTAAATAAAATTATAGTGGCAAAAAAAGTGGCATATATTTCAAGTGTTGAGAAAGGAATCATCAACTGATTTCTATATCCAGCAAAATTATCTTTAATGAATGAGGGTGAAATACAGTTTTACTCAAAGAAAAACTAAAAGGTTATGTCACTATCAGACTTATTCACAAATAATGGATATAAGAAGTTCTTCAAACATATAGACTTGACAAAAGAAGGAATAATGGAGAATCAGGAAGGAAGATGGAAAAATGGAAAATGCTGACAATTAGGTATATAAAATAGACTATTTTTCTCCTTGTAAGGTTCATAAATCATACTTCATTATTGAAATGAGAATTGTAAAACTATCTTATCTTCAAGAAAATATAGTTAAAACGTGAAAGTTAAAGAGATTGAAGTGGAAATGAGGGCTTCACGCTACTTGAAGTGGTGATTGTTACTCTCAGTAGGCTGTGTTAAGTCACAGTAGTACCTAGAGTAATCACTATAGTAGATATATATACAGAGATACACTTAGAAGTGCTAAATAAACCAAGATGAAATCCTAAAAATCTTCAAGTAACCAATAAAAGCAAAGGAAAAAAATAGTAAAAGAAAGAAAAAATAGAAAACATGATAAAATGGTGAACTTTAGCTCTAACATATTAATTTTACTTTATATATAAATGAGCTATTTACATTAATTAAAGGCACAGACTTTAATAGTGGATAAAAATAAAATATGGCCCACTACATGTTATTTATGCAAACTCAGTTCAATTTCAACAGAATATTAGCAAATTGATTTCAACAATGTAAAGAATTATATACCATGGAAAAGTAACATTCCAGGTGCGCATGGCTACTTAAACATTTTTAAATTAATCAACTTAAGACATGATGATAACAACTGGAAGTAGAACTATAATGTGACACTATCAACTGCTGCAAAAAACACATTTGAGAAAATCCAGTACTCGTGCACAGTACAACATCTTAGCAAAATAGAAGTAAATGATCTCAACATATAAAAAAAACCCTCCAAATATCTATTGCTAATATCATATTGAATGTGTAAGACTGAATGCTTTCCACTTCACATTAGGAACAAGGCAAGGATCTCTGCTCTCATCACTTCTGGCACCTTACTGGGAATTCTAGCCACTGAAATAAGGGAGAAGAAAATAAAAGGTAAAAGGAGGCAAAGGATGAAAGAAAACTTCCCTGTTCTCATGTGACATGATTATCTAAATTTCAAGGACTCTACAAACATAATTCATAGAATGAAAGAATTCAACAAGATTGCATGATAGGAGATCCAATAAAAGTTGCATTTCCAACTACTGAAAATGAACATGTAGATAGTTTATAGAATTTAAAAACACAAGGACATTTAAAAAAGACTTCAAAGAAAGAAAAATATTACACACTTAAGAGAATTAAACAAATGTATAGGTCACTTTTTTGGGTTGAAATAACCCACATTGTGGAAATGTAAATTTTTCCCTGATTAAGTTGTAGGTTTAACGCAATACCTATCCAAATCCCACAAGGTGGGGGCAGTGTTTTTTGTTTTGTTTTGTTTGGACATAGGAATCCTTATTTCAAAACCTACATGGAAAGGTACAGTTGTAGCATAGTTAAAACAACCTGGGAAAAGAATAAAAGAGTATCACTCTACCAGATGTTAAATCTTACTGGGTAGCTATAGCTGTTAAGACTGTGGCCCTGGCAGATTACAGAGAGTGATAATAGAACAAGGTAGCAAACTCAAAATTGATCGGCACAAATAGCCCCAACTCATTTCTGACAAGGATCTAAAAGTAATTTAATGGAGGAAATGGGAATTTTCATAACATGGTGCTGGACAAATTGGACATCCATAGACAAAAACATCTAATTCAAATCTTACACCTAATGTGAAAATAAATACAAAATAAATCACAGACCAAATATAAAATATAAAACATTAAAATTTTGGAAAAAGAAAATAAGAAATATATCCAGGTCAGTGGCTTGGCAAGTAGCTCTTACACTTGACACCTAAATCATGTCCCTAAAAAAGTATTAACTGGACCTCAAACTGAAAAACTTTCACTCCGTGAAAGATCCCATGAAGATCAAAAGTCAAGATACAGACTAGAGAATATTATTTACAAACTACATACCCTACAAAGGAAGAGTATCTGGAATATGGAAAAAAGTCTACAGTTCAAAAGTAAAAAAAAAAATTAGAAGAGAAAAATTCTATTACAAAATTGACAAAAGACATAATTTTTAACTACATATGTACCCTTAGAAGGTAAGGCCTGTAAGTGACAACTGTGGTTTATCCACCAGACTGTAACCCTTATGATCTGAATAAACCCACAGTACACACATTTGTGTCATTCAAGAAATCACACATGGACATACATGAAAATTCACTGTCCTTGCTCTGCATTTTTAAATCTCTCAATGTTCTTGTCATTTTCTATGTAAGTAAATAGACAAACTGGAGTTTCACCTCTCATTTACACTTCATATGTTCAAATCCTTTTTTGGCAGCTGGGGAGAAATTAGACTCACAATTTTTTTCTTTGTTACAGAATTCTTAAAGTATCCTTTGGTGTTTCTGTTTGTTGTGTTACTTTTAAAAATTCATCTGATTTTCACTTTCCTTTGGTTTTAAAACCTTAACTAGATGTTGGAGAGGATGTGGAGAAAGAGGAACCCTCCTACACTGTTGGTGGGAATGCAAGCTGGTGCAGCCACTCTGGAAAACAGTACGGAGGTTCCTCAAAAAGTTGAAAATAGATCTACCCTATGACCCAGCAATCGCACTACTGGGTATTTACCCTAAAGATACAAAGGTAGTGATCCTTAGGGACACATGCACCCGAATGTTTATAGCAGCAATGTCCACAATAGTCAAACTATGGAAAGAACCTAGATGTCCATCAACGGATGAATGGATAAAGAAGATGTGGTATACTATGCAGCCATCAAAAGAAACGAAATCTTGCCATTTGCAATGATGTGGATGGAACTAGAGGGTATTACCTTAAGCGAAATAAGTCAATCAGAGAAAGACAATTATCGTATGATCTCTCTGCTATGAGGAATTTGAGGGGCAGAGTGGGGGTCGTGGGTGGTAGGGAGGGATAAAATGAAACAAGATGGGATCGGGAAGGAGACAAACCATAAGAGACTCCTAATCTCACAAAACAGACTGAGGGTTACTGGGGGGTGGGAGGGTAGGGATAGGGTGGATGGGTTGTGGACATTAGGAAGGGTTTGTGCTATGGTGAACGCTGTGAAAGGTGTAAGCCTGATGATTCACAGACCTGTAGTCCTAGGGCAAATAATAATAATAATAAATTAATTTTAAAAAACCTTAGCTAGATAACTTTTTAATATTCAACAAATGTTTTGATTCTTTCAAACTTAGTTAAAACTGATCTTATAATCACTCATTTCCCAAAAAGTTAAACAAATTAGAAATGTGAAGGTGGCTTTCCAAGAAGTGTGATTCTTAAACTTATGAATTATGAAAAAGGAATAAAAACTAATGGACTGTTATTTTATGTATACACTTTGAGACAGAAAACATACTGAGAACACTGAATTAAAATAAAGGCCAAGCTAGTCCCTACGCTGGTATGCATATTTTCCATATTTTTTCATAGGAGATTAACAAAATCTTTTAAGATTTTTTATTTTATTTATTTGATAGAGAGAGAGAGAGAGATCACAAGTAGGCAGAGAGGCAGGCGGGGGTGGGGAGAAGCAGGCTCCCTGCTGAGCAGGGAGTCCAATGCGGGCCTCCATCCCAGGACCCTGAGATCATGACCTGAGCCGAAGGCAGAGGCTTTAACCCACTGAGCCACCCAGGCGCCCAAGATTAACAAAATCTTTATGAAAAACATGAACCTGTGAAACCAAAGTGGTGAACTTATATTCAACTTCCCTTTTTAAATAACTACTTTAAGTTTTAGGGGTTTATTTAGTTGTTTTGTTTTTTAAATCTTGGAACACTAAATAGAGACTTGGGTTCGTGGCAGCCACAATGTTAGTTGACCATTATAGTCTTGTTTGCTACTTTTTACCCATTTTTCTACCACTTGACCTATTTAACTATCCATGTGTGGAGAATCATTTCATATTTTATGAGGCTTCACTTTTGTCCATTTACATATGCAAATAAACCACAGATACTGGTATAAAGGGTACAGTTGGTCCAATGTAAGAATTTTCCTTACAAATTAGAATTCTAAGAGAAACTGCAAATGTTTCAACTATGTAATTTATTTCTTCTCTTATGAAAAGTAGTAAGATCCTAACTTGACCTAATTTCCACCTAGAGCTCTATGGAAATGAATTTGTTTAACATATTTTATTGGTCTCCTTCCTGTTTCTCTCCCCCTCAATATCATGTAACCTGAGCTCAGTATCAGCGCCCAGACTGACTGATTAAACTAACGGCATTTAAATGTAACATGAAATCTACCCCTCCCATATGCAGGCAGGCAGGCAGGCAAAAAAGTTCACAAATGACAACTTTGGGCTATGTTACGAACTTTGCAGTCAGTTCTGATTTACTTCAAAGTTTTATTGATGGCTGATTTCACAGTATTGCTAGAGTGATTTATGGAAATGTTGGTAGGGGAAGGGTGTCACCTCACTCTCAAATGCCTTCCTTTTGTGTTTGATAGAAGAACATTGAAAGTTGTTCTTCCCTACTGTGTCTAGTATAGTGCACATTTTCTATTTAACATTTATGTGCAATGTTTTCACAGTTAAGCTGCAAATATAAAGTTTTCTTACTGAATTCTGAGCAGAGTGAGCAAATAATTGTATTTGTACCTCTCCTGAATTGCCACAAATAACTGAGTTATTGTTTATTAGCAGTAACAAAATGAACCATCTTATTCAGCTAATTCTTTTTTCTAACCATTCCAACGGAGATTATGATTTGTAACACCTGAGATCATGATTGCAAAACCTCACTTTATGTTAACTAAGGGAATTTGTTATTTTTATGCTTCATGTACATTTGTTTTATTTCATGTTAAGATGAAAAGGAGTTGGCACATTTTAATACCTTGCTAAGTTCCACTCGCCTTGATTTTTGCCTTGATCGAGTAAAGGCAACCAAGTATTTTAAAAGTCAGAAAATTTTCACACAACCTCAGGACTTTTTACATGGAGAATAATTTTGCATGCAGGTTTTGGTTTTACTTAAGAGTGATTTCTTTTATCATATTAAAAAGGAAATATTAGTGAAATACCACATAATTCTATTATACAATGGCAAAACAAAAAAAAGGTTTCTAATTTTTAGTGAATTGAAATTATTGAATAACTTCTTTTGGCTTACTTCATTTTCCTTTGATTAAAGGACTTTGGAAATGTTTGTACCTGAAATAATATGAGTTTTAAAATTAGAAAATCCTGGGGCACCTGGGTGGCTCAGTCACTTAAGTGTCTGCCTTTGGCTCAGGTCATGATTCCAGTTTCCTGGGATTGAGACCCACATGGGGGGGGGGGCTGCTCAATGGGGAGTCTGCTTCTCCCTCTGCCTCCCCCCCCCCCCGGCTTGTGCTCATGCTTTCTCTCGAACAAATAAATAAAATCTTTTAAAAAATGTTACAAAAACTTGAGATCCCGTTTCTAATTGCTACTCAGTTCAGGGGATTAATCTCTCAAAGCCTCAGTTTACTCATCTATAAAATATGATTTTACTGGATTGTTTTGAGTGTTAAATTAGGCAATATTTGTAACAGGACAAGTTGGAGGCTGACTAGCTGATTATTAAATACACTTATTTAAGTCTTGGCATGTAGCTAGGCTTTCTGAGCAATGGAATGTGGGTATGGGGAATGTACACCCTCCCAGGATACGCTTATTAAATACAATTTCCAGTCTAATTCTCTACTCTTTCTTCCCCTTTCTCCTGGTGTAGGAAACCTTGAAAGCTATCATGTTGAAAATGGCAAATCTCCTATCAGATTGGGTCTCTAAGTGACTGTCTTGTGCAGAACCAAAATTCGCACTTTACTAGGAGAAAAGGAAGTTCAATTCTTTTAAACCACAGAGGTTTCAAAGTTTGTTTTACTACCTAGCATTACTAGCATTACCTTAACTTACATAAAATCTGAATCAATGTTACTGATTATTCTCATTGGAAAGAAAGAAAAATATATATTTTAAATATCCAGAGTGCTTATTCAAAAGTATAGACTACACATTCACTATGATATAACTTATATCATAATAACTTGGTGTTATTCACTGTGTTTGTGAAAAAAAAAAGAAAAAGGGAAAGAGTGCCAACATCACCAAAACACAATCAAGAATAAAATATTTTTATTACACATTCCAAGGCTCAGATCCCAGGAGCATTACATTTATATGACATTTTCCCCTGATTACAGGATCAAAGTCTTGCTGTTAACATTTTAACTTCAAAAGATCTTTTGGGTACCAAAGGCATCAGAGTGTAAAGAGCAATGAGTATTTGGCTACTGAGCAGATATGTCAAAAAAAAAAAAAAAGATGATGGAAACAGAATTTTCATTTAGCTGAGATTTTTCATTTTTAAAATCCCATATTCTCAGAAATTTATTCATCTAGCTCTAAAAATTAAAGGCAATTATCAGAAATATTATTTGGAAAATCAGTTACCAAACTAAGTATCAAATTAGAACAAAGGAATATGTACATTTTTGTATGAGTTTTTATATTGTGGCAAAATATACAGAACATAAAACTTAACTGTCTTAACCATTTATAAGTATAAAGTTCAGTGGTATTAAGGACATTCATGTTTTTGTCCAAATATCAGCACCATCCTTCTCTAGTACTATTTTCATTTTGTAAAACTGAAGCTTTGTACCCAATGAACAATCAATCCCTTTAACCTCCTCCCCATCAGGCCCTAGAAAACATCATTCTATTTTTTTTAAATCTTCCCTTTTCCCCCTCTGGCCTAGCCTCTGGTAACCACTATTTTGCTATCTGTTATTATGAGTTTGGCTCATGTTAAATATTTTTAATACTCCACATATTAGCATGATCATTCAAAGTTTGCCTTCTATGTCTGGTTTATTTTACTTAATGCCCTCCATGTTTATCCCTATTGTTTTAACTAGCAGGATTTCCTTCTTTTTTAAGGGTGAATATTATTCCACACACACATACACATATATATCCATGTATATATACACATATGTACACAATATATAATTTAGATATATTGTTTACATATAGGTCGTTTCCATATCTTGGCTATCCTGAGTAATGCCACAATGAACGTAAGAGTGCAGAATCTAATTGAAATAGTGATTCTACCTCTTTTGGATATATATTCAAAATTGAGATCACAGATTTATTTGGTAGTGTTACTTTTAATTATTTGAAGAAACTCCATACTGTCTTCCATACTGTTTATGCCAACTTACATTCCTAATAACAGTGCAAGAGGGTTGGTTCCCTTTCCTTCACATTCTGGCAAACACTCAACTCTTGTCTTTCTGAAAACATCCATCTTAACAGTTGTGAGGGGATATACCTCATTGTGGTTTTACCACCCTGATGGGTGATACTGAGTGTTTTTTATATACCTACTGGCAATTTTATATTTTCTCTGAGAGTATGGTTAAAAACAGCTCATTTATATTCTGTGGTGCTCCAGGACCCCAAAATGCCAAACCTGACTCTCTGAGCTAGATGATTTAGAAGCCAGTCTCTCAGGTGTTACTAGATATGTGGTCCAAAACCCTTGATCCTCAGGGAAAAGCTGGGAGTTAAGGATTTCCCTCTGATTATAAGGCACTGTGCAAGGGGTGGGATTTATGGCTTGAGTGTTTTTCAGCTTTTCCTACCCATTTCAATGTGGGTTTTTCTCAGTTGCCCAATATGTAGAATTTACTCAACTGATTTCTGCATTTCTGTGAGAGGGTAGTCATCTATATGTAGTTGAATATTTGGTGTGTTCATTGGAGTAGGGAGAATCAGTATCTAATTCTACCACTTTGCTGATGTTTCTCTGTATAGATTTTTATATAAATATTTTCCACTCAGGAATGAAAGTGATGATATAATACCAGCATGTACTCATATGTTGGGCTCAGGCTAAGTGGTGAGAGTCTGTTAATTCAGACATTAACCTAGAATCTCGTGGAAGGGAGAGATTCAACTAGTTTGATTAAAAGGGTAGATCATGTCAGGGTACCTATGGTCCTATCATTAAATTACTTTATATTTATTTGCAATAGTGATCCTCCACCTTTCCTCATTATTTTAACTAAAGGAGAGCTTTTCTAAATCCCAATATTCAGCGAATAACTCCAAAGTATAAATCAGAATATTTAGGGGTGTTATCAGGATATAAGTAATGTTTAAAGATCCCCATGTAATTCTAATTTGCACCCAAGTTGAGAAGTAATACCTTAAGATGAGAGGAGTATATATTTTTATGGGATTGTTGCACACCAGAGCTAGAAAATAAATAGAAAAAGTAGACTTTCTCTTCAGGAAGGTGATATACTTTTTCCTATTCCTCCCAATGAATGCAACTAAAAACCCTGGACATAATATATAAAACAAATGCAAGATAACTGTAAAAGGTTGATAAAGGAAATGACTGCCTAAGGACTCCAGAATCCAAGGGCTAGCATGATAATGAATTCTACGGGTTTTGTTTTTGATGCGTATAACTTAGACTTGGACCTGAAGAAGCTGGCAACTTGGAAATGTGAACAGATGCATAGGTAATTGAGATATAAACCAATCCACAATTATAGATGGGGACTTTAACACTTCTTAAACACTGATGGACCAACTAGACAGAACAAACAAGAACATAAAATAACTCAAAAAATACCAACTTATTAACCAATGCAATATAAACATTTTTATGACCTTCCACCTAATGACAATAAAATAGGTATTTCTTTCAAGTGTCCATAGAACATATACCAAGATAGACCATACTTTGGATCATAAAACAACTAAACAAACAAAATAGTTTAAATCATATGGAATGTTTTATAAACTGCAATACAGCCAAACTGGAAATCAACAACAAAGTTAAAAGGAAAAATTCCAAATACTCAGGAACTATACATCATATTTGTAAATAACCTAGGACTCAAAGACCAAGTCTCAAGGGAAAAGAAATATATTGAAATGATAGTAAAAATGAAATATATCAAAATTTGTGGGGAACAGCAAATCAGTTTGGGGAGGGAAATTTACAGCAAAAATAGATATACCCATTAGAAAAGTCATAAACCAATAATTTAAGCTATCACCTCAAGAACTTAGAATAAGAGCAAAAGAAACTCAAAAGACATAAACTAATGAGAAAACAACACTGAAAACAGAAAAGCAATAGAGAAAAATCAATTTAAAGACATGTTTCTTTGCAAATATCAATACAACTGAAAAAGACTCTAGCAAGACTGACCAAAAAAAATGATGTAAGTAACCAGTGTAAGAAATAAAATAGGAGATATTACTATACATTTTGAATACACCTAAGGATAAAAGAATGTTATGAACTCTAAATGCATCAACTTAACCACTTAAAGAAATGATCAATTCCTCAAAAAACATCCACTACCTCAACTCATGAAATATGAAATAGAGAAAATGAATTGTCTTATAACTATTAAGTTCATTGAATTCATAATTTTTAAATGTCCAATGAAGAAATCTGGAGGGCCACATGGTTTCACCGGAAGATTCTACCAAATATAAAGAGGATTTACCACCAATTCTACATAATCTCTTAGGGAAAACATGAGGGAACAAATCCCAATTCATTCCATGAAGTTATTCTGACCCTGTTACCAAATCCAGACAAAAAAATTCCAAGAAAAAAAAAAAACCCACTATATACCAGTACTTATGACTATATATATGCAAAATTTCTTAACAAAATGTTATCAAATAGAAATTAGCAACATACAAAAAGGGTTATACACCATGACCAAGTGGGAATGAATTCCAAGAATGAAATGTTTATTTGGTAACTGAAAATCAAACAATGGAATCCACTATATTAACATGCTAAAGAAAAAAAAACATGGTTATATAAAATAATGCAGATAAAGCATTTGCTAAAATTCAACACCCATTTATGATTTTAAAAAAACCCTCAGAAAAGGAATAGAGAAAAATTTCTTTAAGTTAATAAAGAGCGTCTACCGAAAACCTGCGACTACCATTATACTTGATAATAAAAAACTAAATGCTTTCCCTCTCGATTGAGAACAAGGCGAGGATGTGCACTCTCACCATTTTTATTAAACATAGTGTCAGAGGTCTATTCAGAGAAATAAATCAAGAAAATAAATATACATCATATGTTCATGATTTGAAAGGCTGCGTAAAGATTGTCCCCGAATTGATAGATTGACTTAAAATAGTACTGGAATCCCGCAGTTACACACACACGCGCGCACACACACACACACACACACACACACAATCTACTTGTTTCTTAATTTATTTGAGAGAGAGATAGCAAGCTATAGCAGGCTACCCACTGAGCTGGGAATTGGACATGGGGCTCAATTCTAGGACCCTGGGATCATGACCTGAGCCAAAAGCAGATGCTTAAGTGACTGAACCACCCAGGTGCCCCTCTCTCTAATTATTTAAATGTAGAAGAGATTTTTCTAAAACGAATGGGAGGAGGCACAAGAACTAAAATAGTCCAAACTATTTTGGAGAAGAATAAAATATACGGAATTTCTGTGCTTATTACAAGATTTAATATTCATAGTTCATTAACCAAAACTGTGTGTGTTGGTGAGGGAGAGGTATACAGGTCAGTGTAACAAAATGGAGACCCACAAAGAGACCTACAGAAACATGTTTGACTTTTTCAGACCTGTTGTGCTGCAGTATTTGAAAAACCCACAACTAAAACATAACTTCCCAATGGATCACGAGCTTAAATGTAAAACATAAAACTATACAATTTTTGGCAAAGAACATAAAAGAAAATCTTTGAGGTTAAAACTATGTAAAGAGTTCTTGGACCTGACACCAAAAGTACCATCCATAAGAGAAAATCATAAATTGTACTACATCAAAATTAAAAAAAATAAGTTCTTTGAATTTTAAAAATTAAGAATAAATAATAATTGCTCTGGAAGACCCTCATAAGAAGATAAAAGCCCAAGGTACAGACAGGGAGAAAAGATTTGCAAACCGTATTTTTTTGACTATTAGTGTCCAGAATACATAGAGTACTGTTAAAACTTAATAGTAGAAAGCATACAATTCAAGTAGAAAATGGGAAAAATACATAGACATTTTAGAAAATAAACAAATGGAAAATAAGCCCATGAAGATATGTTCAACATCATTAGCCATTAGAGAAATTCTAATTAAAACCATAGTGAAATATCACTACACACCTATCAGAATGGCTAATTTTTTTTAATTGTGAAAATATTACATGCTGGCAAAGACAGTAAGAAACTGGATCACTTTAGAGACATTGTGGGAGGACAGAGAATAATACAAATACATTGGACAATCTGGAAATTACTAAAAACAAAACAAAAACAAAAAACTCACCATGAAATTACATTACGACCCAGCAAAGGTACTTCTGGGCAATGTTCCCAGAGAAACAAAGACTTAAATTCACATAAAAACCTGTTCACAAATTTTTGTTTTATTCCTAAGAGCCCCAAACTAGAAACTAACCAGATATTCATTAATGCACAAATGGTTAAGCACAATGTTTTGCATCCAGGTAATATGACTCATCAGTAAAAACAAATACAGTATTGGGGTGTCTGAGTGGGTCAGTTTTTAAGTGTCTGACCCTTAGTTTCCTCACAGGTCATGGTCTCTTGGTCACGGGAGGGAGCCCAGCATCCAACTTAGAGCTCAGTGTGGAGTCTGCTTTAAGTTCTCTCTCTCCCTCCCACTCACTCTTTCTCTCTCAAATAAATAAAATCTTTAAAATACACACACACACACACACACACACACGCAGTATTAATACACACAAAAACACAGGTGAATTTTCAGAGAATTATGTTGTGGAAAAACTAAGATATACTGAATGATCCAATTTGCGTTATCCAACTTAGAGCTCAGTGTGGAGTCTGCTTTAAGTTCTCTCTCTCCCTCCCACTCTTTCTCTCTCAAATAAATAAAATCTTTAAAATACACACATACACACACACACACACACACACGCACGCAGTATTAATACACACAAAAACACAGGTGAATTTTCAGAGAATTATGTTGTGGAAAAACTAAGATATACTGAATGATCCAATTTGCGTTAACATTCTTGAAATGACAATATTATAGAAATGAAGAAGAGATTAGTCATTATCTGTGTTTAAGAATGGGGGCAAAGGTGAGAATGAAGTTATGGCTCTAGAAGAGCAACATGAGAGATCGTAATGCGTTTGGAAATGTGTATTTTAGTGTACCAATATCAGTATCCTTGTTGTAATATTGTATTATACTCCTGATATTACCACTAGGATTTTGATGAGGGATTGCAATAAATCTGTAGTTGTTTTAGATACTTTAACACGAGTTCTTCCAATCCATGAGCATGAGATGTCTTCCCATGTATTTGTATCTTCTTTAATTTTATTCATCAGTGCTTTATAACTTTCAGTGTACAACTCTTTCATCTCTTTGGTTAAGTTTGTGCCTCAACATTTTATTTATTTATGTTGCCATTGTGAATAGGATTTTTTTTTTTTAGTTTCCTTTTTGGATAGTTCATTGTTTTCATATACTGACATCATTGATTTTTTTCTATGTTGTTTTTCTATCTTACAAATTTACTTATCAGGTCTAACAATTTTTAGGTAGGATTTTTAGGGTTTTCTGTATCTATGTAATTTTGTCATCTATAAATGGAGATAATTTTATTTTTTCCTTTTCAATCTGGATGATTTTTTTTTTGTCTGATTGCTCAAAGTAGGATTTTCAGGACTATGTTGAATACAAGTTACTATGTTAAATACAAGTGCTGAGAGAGGGTATTCTCGTCCTGTACTAAATCTTAGATGAAAAGCTTTCAGGATTTCATCATTGATTATGCTAGCTGTGGGGTTTTCCATAAATGACATTTGTTGTATTGAGGAAACTTCTTTTTTTACCTATTTTGTTGAGAGTTTATCATAAACAGATGTTAAATTTCAATAAATGCTTTTTCTGCATCTATAGCAATGGCAATGTGTTTTTATCTTTCACTCTGTTAATGCGGTGCATCATTTTGATTGAATATGATGAACCATAACTGTACCTCAGAAATAAATCTTACTTGTTCGTTGTGTATAATCTTTTTAATGTCTTGTTGAATTTTATTTGCTAGTAATTCAGTGAGGATTTTTGTATCTAGGTTCATCAGAGACATTGGTCCATAATTTTGTTGTGACATCTTTGTCTGGTTTTGATTTCCTGATAATGATGGCCTCATAAAATAAGTTTGGAAGTATTCCCTCCACTTCGTTTTTTTTTTCAAGAATTTAAGAAGAATTGGTATTATTCTTTAAATATTTGGTAGGATTCTCCCATATTGCCATCTGATCCTGGGATTTTACTTGTTAGGTGGTTTCTGTTTACTGATTCAATCTTATTTTTTACTGACATGTTCAGGCTTTATGTTTTTTCTTGATTCAGTTGTTATAGGATGTATATTCTTAAGAATTTGTGTAGTTCTTCTAAGTTACCCAATTTATTGGTATATTATAGTTCCTAGTAGTTCCTTACAATACTTTTAATTTCTGAGGCAACCACTGTAATGTCCCTCTTGCATTTCTAATTTTATTTGAATCACTTTTTTTATTATTTAGTTTTGTTGAGGATTTGTCAATTCTTTTTGCCCAGTAACCAATACTTAGATACTAGAATGACAACAGAAAAGATTAAACTTTTCATTTATTTCTGCTCTGATCTTTATAATTTTATTTCTTTTCATAACATTGGGCTTAAAGTGTTATCTTACTCTTTAAGAAATAAAGTTTCTTTTAATACAAAGATACTTTTTAAGACATTTAATGATGTAAACTTCCTTCTTAGTACTGCTTGTGTTACATCCTATGTGTTTTAGTGTGGTTTACTTTTTTTTGTCTTGAAATATTTTTAAAATTCTCTTTAATTTCCTCTTTAACCAGGGTTGTTCAAGATAGTGTTATTTATTAGCATTACTCTAATACCAAAGTCAGAGAAGGACATTACAAGAAAACATATATAGAGTTCAACATCCTTATGAATATTGATGCAAAAATTCTCAACAAAAAAATTAGCCAACTGAATTTAACAACACACTTAGGGGATTATACACCATGACCAAGTGGGATTTATCCCTGTGACATGAGAAGCATTCAACACATATAAATCAATAAATGTGATACACTACATTAATAGCATCTAAGATAAAATCACATCATCTCAATAGATGTGGAAAAAACATTTGACAACACATCTCAACAGACTGAGTATAAAAGGAACATAATTCAACATAATAAATATCACTTATGATAACCCCACAACTAGTATGTTGAATGTTGAAAAATTGAAAGCTTTTCTTATAAGTTCAGGAACAAGACAAGGGTGACAACTCTCCTCACTCTTACTCAACATAGTACGAGAAGCCCTAATAGACTTAAGCAAGACAAAGAAATTAGGCAGGACAAAGTAATACAAGCCAATAAAATCAGAAAGAAAAAAGTAAAATTGTCATTATGTACAGATGGTATAACCTTATATGTAGAAAATCCTAAAAACTCTGCCTAAAAAACCACTGAAATTCAACAAAGGAATTCAACAAAGTTGCAGGATATAAAATCGACAGAGAAATCAGTTGCATTTCTACACACAAACAACAAAATATCTGAAAATGAAATAAAATTATTCCATTCACAGTAGCATCAAAACCAATAAAAATACTTAGGATGAGTTTAACCAAGGAAGGGAAAGATATGTACACTACAAACTCCATGAAAGAAGTTGAAGATGACACAAATGTGAAGACATCCTGTATTAATGGATTGAAAAATTAGTATTGTTAATATGTCGATACTTATAGGCTGTCTATAGATTCAATGAAATCACTATCAAAATTCCAAAGCCATTTTCACATAAATAGAAAAAACTACAACACAATCTGTGTGGAAACACAAAGGACATGGAACAGCTAAAGCAAAAATGAGAAAGGAGAAAAACAGCCAGAAGCATCACACTTCCTGATTTCAAAGTATAATACAAAGCTAAAGTAATTATTTTGTTAAAGATTTTATTTATTTATTTGAGAGAGAGTAAGAGGTGGGGACAGGCAGAAGGAGAAAGAGCGAGAGAGAGAGAGAGAGAGAGAGACGAACAGACTCCCTGCTGAGCAGGAAGCCTGATACAGGGCTTGATCCTAACATCTGGAGATCATGACCTGAGCCATCCAGGTGCCCCGAAGCTATAGCAATTAAAGCAGTATGGTGCTAGCATAAAGAAAGACACATAGACCAGTGGAATAGAATAGAGAATTCAGAAATAAAGACTCCATATATGGTTAAGGAACATTTGGGAAAGGATAATCTCTACAAGAAATGATGCTAGGAAAACTGGATAGCCATATGCAGAATAATGAAATTGCACTCATCTTCTACTACTTAAAAATTTAACTCAAAATGGATTAAAGACTTAAACCTGATACTGTAGATACCTGATACTGTAAAACTTCTAGAAGAAAACATAGTGAAGAAGCTCCTTCCAATTGGTCTAAGCAATGATTTGTTTGAAAATATAGGAGGGGTGCCTGAGTGGCGCAGTCAGTTAAGTGTCCAACTCTTGGTTTCAGCTCAGGTCGTGATCTCAGTGTTATGAGATCTAGCCCTGCATCGGGCTATGTGCTCAATGTGAAGTCTGCTTGGGAGTCTCTCTCTCTCTCTCCCTCTGCCCCTCTTTATTTCTCTTTTGCTCTCTCTCAAATAAGTATATAAATCTTTTTAAAAAAATAGGACATGAAAAGCACAAGCAACAAAAGCAAAATCAACAAGTAGGGTCACACAAAACTAAAAAGATCCAGCACAGAAACAAAACAAAACAAAACACAAAACATTATAATGAAAAGGCAATCTCCAGAATGGGGGAAAATATTTGCAAATCAAATATTAGACAAGGCATTAATGTCCAAAATATCTAAAAACTCATACAACTAGATATAAAAAAAATCTGATTTAAAAATGGGTGGAGGAACAGATGTTTTTCTAAAGAAGACATGCACATGGCCAGCAATTACATGAAAAGGTACTCAAAACCACTAATCATCAGGGGAAATGAAAATCAATGCAAAAATGAGATATCAACACACACCTGTTAGAATGACTATCAAGAAGAAAACAGGTAAATGTGGGAGAGGATGTGGAGATAAAGGACTCCACTGTTGGTAGCTATGTAAATTTGTTTCTCACTAGGGAAAATACTATGGAGGTTCCTCAAAAAATGAAAACTACAACTACCGTATGAACCAATGATCCCACTTCTGAGTATATATGTAAAGGAAATGAGAACAGGTATCAAAGAGATATCTGCACCCCCATGTTTATTGCAGTATTCATAATAGCCAAGACATGGAAATAATCTAAGTGTCTATGAAGGGATTAATGAAGAAGTTGTGAATAAACAAACTATGGAAAGAACCTAGATGTCCATCGACAGGTGAATGGATAAAGAAGATGTGGTATATATATACAATGGAATACTATGAAGCTATCAAAAGAAACGAAATCTTGCCATTTGCAATGACGTGGATGGAACTAGAGGGTATTATGCTGAGCAAAATAAGTCAGTCAGAGAAAGACAATTATCATATGATCTCTCTGATATGAGGAACTTGAGGGACAGGGCGGGGGGTTGTGGGGGTTAGGGAGGGAAAAGTAATTAAACAAGATGGGATGGGGAAGGAGACAAACCATAAGAGACTCCTAATCTCACAAAACAAACTGAGGGTTACTGGGGGGTGGGAGGGTAGGGATAGGGTGGATGGGTTATGGACATTGGGGAGGGTTTGTGCTTTTCTGAATGCTGTGAAAGGTGTAAGCCTGATGATTCACAGACCTGTACCCCTGGGGCAAATAATAATTTTAAAAATTAAAAATAAAGAATCTGTGATATATATCTATACAGATATATGTCTATACATATCTATAGGTATACCATATATATACATACACATATCTATCCATTATTCACAGTACAGAGTAAAAACTCAATACTAAATTAAAACTAGTATTAGGTAAAACTTAGTACTACTACTACTGCTTCTACTACTACTGACACTTTTCCAAGTGATTTTTTTTGTATCATCACAGTTGATCTTCACAATAATCTTTTGAAGTAAGTTACTATTATAATCTCCATT
The DNA here is from genome assembly GCA_002007465.1 of Ailurus styani. Classification (NCBI taxonomy): domain Eukaryota; kingdom Metazoa; phylum Chordata; class Mammalia; order Carnivora; family Ailuridae; genus Ailurus; species Ailurus styani. The sequence continues at coordinate 711,939 of LNAC01000671.1, read as the reverse complement.
TTTTATTACAGGAAAGTTAGAAGTCTTTAATAACTTATTCTAGTTATGTTGTTTTTGTTAACGATCAACTGTTACAACCTGAAAATCTATTTAAACTAATATTTAAAAATACTATGACACTGGGAAAGCTGCCCATGTGTAAAATTAATTCTTAAATTGTGATTGTATAATTTTTCTACAAAGGATTATTAGCAACTGCAAATACACAGCACTATCTCAATGGTTAATTTTTATCTTTTCAGACTTTTCACCTCTCTTAATCTGTATTCCTAACAGGAGTTTGGGCTTTCCACAATCAAAGAGAACTCTATAGATCAAAAGCTCCAGAAAACCCTGCTTTGTCATAAACTAACATATTGCTGGGAAGATGGATCAAGTGAAGTTTAAGTGACCTTGATTCCCAAGTATGTCAAAATGACAAAGGATAAATGAAAGCAAGAAGTTTATTCCAAGATGGTACTCTCCTGAGCCTAGAAATATAGGCCACATATCTGACTTCTATTTAAAGAAACCTAACTCATGGGCTCTGGGGTGATCTCAAAAAAATAAAACACTGTTCGCATTGTTTTTTAAAACTTGTTTGTATTTTCTCTGCTGCTTCAGAGGGTAAAGAATTCATAGTTAACACCTTAATAATAATCTTCACCAGAATGTTGGACAATGGTGAAAATATCACTGGTTCTAATAGTGGATGAAATGGAGATTATCCATAGATGAAGATAGGTCTGAATAACTTACATTTTTCTTTAAAATGGTTGTAAAGTGGGCGCCTGGGTGGCTCAGTGGGTTAAAGCCTCTGCCTTTGGCTCAGGTCATGATCCCAGGGTCCTGGGATCGAGGCCCACATTGAGCTCTCTGCTCAGCGGGGAGCCTGCATCCTCCTCTCTCCTCTCTCTCTGCCTACTTATAATCTCTCTCTGTGTCAAATAAATAAATAAAATCTTTAAAAAAAAAAAGAAAATACGACCATTTAAAAAAAATTTAAAAAAAATAAAATGGTTGTAAAGTCTGTAGAATAGAACTTGTTTTAAAATCTCTATAGCTATACGGATATAGTCAACTGATCTAAGAGTTAAAATGTGCCTAAGTTAAATATTGTTTGCTTTGCGACCCTCTCAATAATCCAGTGAAATAAATATCATTATCCTTGTTCACTAATAAGTACGATACATAATTTCTCCTCAGACAAAATAATCAGAGGTTCTAATATTCAAACCAAGATTATGCTTTTGGCATTGATACCATCCTTCCCTATGAAGGATTTCTCCTACGAAGTTCTGGTTAGTAGACGTGAACTCAGGCTGACTCCTGAAACTTTTTTTCATGATTTTTTTTTTTTAATTCTTCTTTCTGCTGTTCAGGTTTATATCAGGATCACTTGTTATGTTCCCTGTTCTGGATCTGGAATCAGGCATTTCTCTGAGAATTCCAGGTTGCATTTGGTGGGCAATGACTTAAATATGGTACGAACAGTGTTTATTGTTACTGATAAAATGTTTAAGACAATATTTCTTTAAGAGAATATTTCATATTTTCAGTTAACCATAATGGTATTTTCACTTAATTCACTTGATTTTATAATTGCATCTCTTTTCTTATATTGAATCTACTTATTCATAACAATTAACATAATTGCTTTATTCAGTGTTGTAATAGTTTTAAGATAAAAATTCTGTTATTACTACAAAAAATAAAATGGAGTAAGTATAAAATCTGTGTTCTTGTAATTCTTAGAACTCATTCCATTCAGTCAATTCCAAGGGCAGTATAATGGGAGTGGTCAAATCTGGGTGTAATCAACAAAGGGATGCCTTTTCTTCAGAGCATTCCAATTCAGTAATAGCATTTAATAATACTTGATCTTCTTTTTATTATCACTAAATGCCAGCAGTTTTAATATTGCCAGGAATATTAACTCCCAGAATTAACCTTCAAATCTTTTGTCTAATTTCCAAATATTTACCACATTATTGAGTTTCAATTACACATGTAAAAATATACTTATTAGCAGATAAATATTATTTACCTTTAAGAAGTTATTTTATACTTGGAAGTTACTTTGGAGAACTCTGTTAGAGAACTAGCCTAGAAATATGCAGACTCAGCTACACATGATTCTATTAAGAGTAAATTTGTAATGGCTCAAGAATCTAACTTTCTTCTGATTGAGTTTGTGTCTATAATTCTGCTTTTACGACATATCCGCATGTGCAAACCACAAACTGAAATAAATAATGAGTGTGGTGGTTGCAAAGCCAAAGATACAAAACTGGAATTATTTCGGTTCTGTTCTGCAATGTGACTGTTGCAGAATATTGGTGTGAAAGTAAAAAGACCTTCCCACAAAAGTGAAGGACTGCTCATTGTCAAGCTGTGAGCATAGTAAAAAGAAATTTTGGGAAGTTAATCTCAACCTTTGAAGTACTGTGTTATACAAAAGAAAATGAGGATACAAAAAAGTCTGCTCAGATTTTTCTATTTGCTATATGTGATTTTGCTTTTTTAAGTTATTACTTTTTCCTTAGATAAAGTTTTCTAACATTTACAAGCACCCAGAAAAGCCTTTCACAGTGAAATATCAAGCTTTAAAACGCTCCTGGAAAGAAGAAATTTTATAGAAGACCATTAATTTTGTAATGACAACAAAAGGAGGCATTTAAATGTAGAAATTAAAAATCAAATTTCAAATAAGTATACCAAAAGAAAAAACAAACAATGAGGGATGCTTGTCTTAAAATTTCAAATCGAGTGATATCTGTGTTTTCTATCATTTAGCCACTTCTTCTGGCTTTTTGTTTTTTCCAAAAACAAAACAAAAACACTTAATTTTTTTAATCTTCATGATAGAATTTTTTTTTAGTTAAGGTGGAAGTTTAGATAATTGATTTTAGATCTTTTTCTCTTTAACATATGCATTCAATTCCATAGATTTCCCACTTACTGATTTTACCGTGTCTACACATTTTGTTGTGTTTCCATTTCCATTCAGTTCAAAACATTTTAAAATTCTCCTGTACTTTTTTCACTGACTCGTGTGTTATTTAGAAGTCTGTTGTAAACAAGCATTCTGGGATTTTCTACCTATCATCTGTTACTGATTTCTAGTTTAGTTCCATTATGGTCTGAGAGCAGACATGGTACAATTTGCTATTTTTGTTAATGTGTGTTTATGGTCCCAGACATGGTCTATTCTGGTGTATATCCCTTGGTATCTTGAGAAGAATGTATATTGCTGTTGTTGTATAACAGTCTACAGATGTCCATTATAGCCAATTGATTTATTGTTAAATTCAAATACATCCTTAACGATTTTCTGTCTTCTGTATCTATCCATTTCTGAGAGGAGTGTTGAAGTCTGCAACTATCAGTATATTCATATATTTTCCTTGGAATTTTATCAGTTTTTGTCTTAATTTGTCATATATGTTGATGCTGTGTTGCTAGGCATGTACAAATTAGGGTTATTCTATTTTCCTGGAGAGTTGACCCCTTTTCATACGTAATACCACTCTTTACCCCCGGTAATTGTCCTTGCACTAAAGTTGCTCTGTCTGAAATTAATATAGCTACTCCCACTGTCTTCTAATTAGTGTTAGCATGGGGGCACCCTGGTGGCTCAGCATGTTGAGCGTCCCTTGATTTCAGCTCAAGTCATGATCTCAGGGTTGTGAGATCAAGCCCAGCGTAGGGTTCTGCACTCAGTGGGAAGGCTGCTTGAGATTCTCTCTCCCTCTCCTCTGCCCCCTTCCCACCCCTCCCCAGCTATCTCTCCCTCTAAAGTAAATAAATAAATCTTTTAAAACAAATCAGTTTACCAGAGCTTATCTTTCTCCATCCATTTACTTGGATTTTCTATGTGTCTTTATATTTAAGTTGGTTTTCTTGCAGAAAATATGTGATTGGGTCTTTATTTTGATCCATTCTGACAATCTCGGTTTTGGTCTTTTATACTTTTTCTGCCTTTTATACTTTTTCTGCCTTTTATGCTTTTACATTGAGCATTTTATAGGACTATTTTCTCTCTTTTCTTAGCATATCATTTATTTATTTATTTTTTAGTGGTTTCCCTAGAGTTTGCGATATGTATTTACAACTAATCGAAGTCCACTTTCATAAAACACTACACTCCAACATGGGTAGAAGTACTTTATAAAAACAGAGTAACACTAATTCCTCTTTCCTGGCTCTTGTATCACTATGTCCTTCATTTTACCAATAGATACCTCTCTCTCTCTCATATATATATATATATATATATATACACACACACACATATACACAGAGACACACACAGTTGACACTTAAAGGACACAGGGGTTAGGGGTGCTAACTCTCATTGCAGTTTAAAATCCTCATATAACTTCTAACCTCCCACAAATCTACTAATGATCTACTGATAACAAAAAAAGTAAATTAATACATGCTTTGTATGTTATACTGTATACTATATTTTTTCTATAAATTAAGCTAGAAAAAAGAAAATGATCCCATTTAAAAATGGGCAGAAGACATGAACAGACATTTCTCCAAAGAAGACATCCAGATGGCCAAAAACCACAAGAAAAGACATTTATCCCTTACCCTCAGGGAGATGCAAATCAAAGCTATAATGAGGTATCACCTCACACCTCACAGAATGGTTAAAATCAACAGTATAAGAAATGACAAGTGTTGGTGAACATGTAGAGAGAAAGGCACACTGGTTCACTAACGGTGGGGATTGCAAACTGGTGCAGCCACTGTAAAGAACAGTATGGAGTTTCAGCAAAAATTTAAAAAGATAACTACCCTACAGTTCAGTAACTGCACAACTGGGTATTTACCCAAAGAATACAAGAACACTAATTCAAAAGGATATATGTACCCCACTGTTTATAGCAGCCTTATTTACAATAGCCAAGATAAGCAATCAGCCCAAATATCCATTAATCAATGAGTGGATGAAGAAGTGGGCGACACACACAAATACACACAAAGGAATGTCATTTAGTCATTAAATGAAACCTTGCCATTTGCAACAACATGGATGGAGTTGGAGAATGTAATGCTCAGGGAAATAAGTCAGTCAGAAAAATACAAATGCCATAGGATTTTACCCATATGTGAAATCTAAGAAACAAAAGAAGCAAAGGGAGAAAAAAAAGAGAAAGGCAAGCCAAGAAACATACTCTTAACTCTAGAGAACAAACTGTTACCAGAGGGAAAGTAGGTTGGGGGATAGGTGGAAACAGTGCTGGGGATTAAGGAGGCCACTTGCTGTGAGGAGCACCAGGTGTTGTATGTAAGTGCTGAATCACGACATTGTACACCTGAAACTAATATACATTGTGTTAAAATATAAAATAAAATCACTGGCAAAAAAAAAATGACTGGCAATTTTCTCCAAATTAACATCTAATACCAAATCTCAGCTCTATAAACCTCAAGGAAGACCAAGTAAATGTCAAATAAACTACACCTACACATAACATTTTCAAGCTTCAGAAAATCAATTATAAAGAAAAAAATCCTGAAAAAACATCAGGGGGAAAAAAACCCTTACCAAAAGAGGAGCAAAGAATTACATTTAACTTTTTAGAAATCATGTAGCAAGAAGAGACTGTTTTGAAATATTTCAAGTATTAAGAGAATAAAAACATCAATCTAGAATTCTGTACCCTTTGGAAATTATCCTTCAAAAGTGAAGGAGAAATGAAGACTTTCACAGCAAACAAATATTGAGTGAATTTGTTGCCAACGGAACTGCCTCACAAGAAATGTTGAAAGTTCTTTAAAGAGAAAGAAAACTATATAGATCACGAACACTGATCTATATAAAGAAAGTAAGAGCATTGGAGAAGGAACAAGTGAAAATAAAATTCAAACTTTTTTCTTATTCGTTCCAACATATAAGTTCGTTCAAAGTAATAATAGTATTTGTGTATATTCATGTATGTATGATTATTTCATATGTACATACATAAATAGGACCCTTGAAGAATACATGTATGAAATTCAAAGGTCCATTTACACAGGTTTTTTTTTGGTAGAGTGTAGCACAATAAATATATTTCTGTTCCTTACGATTTTCTAAATAACATCTCTTTAGCTTACTTTATTTGATAGGTTATTTTAGACTGTTGATTTATATATATATATATATATATATATAAAAGCCAAGAGAACCAATCCAGAAGAAGCACAGATGTCGACATAGGTGAAGACATAACAATTTCTAGAATTTATTATGAAATATGAAGGAAGCTCTGCCAAACATTTTCTTAAATTAACATATAATGTATTGTTTCTGGAGTACAGGTCTGTGTTTCATCAGTCTTACACAATTCAGTGCTCACCATAGCACATACCCTTCCCAATGTCCATCACTCAGGCACCCCATACCTCCCACCCACCCTCCTCCAGCAACTCTCAGTTTGGTTCTTGAGATTAAGAGTCTCTTATGCTTTGTCTCTCTCTGTGGTTTCGTCTTGCACCAAACATGTTCTTATGGTAAGATTTTCCTATTCATGTGTATCTGTTGCTTGATGTTAAAAATCAATACTAAAATTATTTCAAAATGTTCTTTGATTAACTATGAATAAAGATAGAGAACATAGGGCGCCTGGGTGGCTCAGTGGGTTAAAGTCTCTGCTTTCGGCTCAGGTCATGATCTCAGGGTTCTGGGATCGAGGCCCGCATCGGGCTCCCTGCTCAGTGGGGAGCCTGCTTCCCCCTCTCTCTCTGCCTGCCTCTCTGCCTCCTTGTGATCTCTCTCCCTCTGTGAAAGAAATAAATAAAATCTTTAAAAAGAAAAAAGATAGAGAACATAGTTTACATGTTATTCTATTAAGTATGAATATGTAAAGATCCTTGACCAATTTACAGAAGTTAAAGCTTGCAAACAGGAATTATTACTGTGACGGGATAATATATAAGTGTTTGCCTTTTACCTTTTTGTTTTTTGCCTTTTACTTTTTTAACAATATATTTATTTTAGGGTGAGTGAGTACACACATGCAAGAGCATGAGTGGAGGGGAGTGGGGGAGTTCCAGCTGGGAAAGGGAGAGAGAGAATCTTAAGCAGGCTCCACATTCAGTGTGGCACCCAATTCAGGCTGTATCACCTTACCCTAAGATCATGTATGACCTACGCCTGTATCAAGTCAGACGCTTAACCAACTGAGCCACCCAGGTGCCCCAGCCTTTCACTTTTCATTAAGACAAGTTCATTCATGTGTTTTAGAATTATTTATTGTACCTTCAACATTTATATTAGTTATTACTTTTTATAACCATGATTATGTATTTAAACATTGAAAAAAGAAAGTGCTTACTCTCTGATTTTTTCTGATTACTTATTTTTTTAAGGTTATTTATTTGACAGAGATTACAGGTAGGCAGAGAGGCATGCAGAGAGAGCGGGGGAAGCAGACTCCCCACTGAGCAGAGAGCCCCATACGGGCCTCGATCCCAGGACCCCAAGATCATGACCCAAGCCAAAGGCAGAGGCTTAACCCACTGAGGCACCCAGGTGCCCTACTTATTTATTATTAACTGCAAATACCTTTGTCATTTAAACAAAGATGTTTTAAAACGGGCATTCTAAGTATATGGCCTTTTTTTAAGATTTTATTTATTTATTTGACAGATAAAGAGATTACAAGTAGGCAGAGAGAGAGGAGGAAGCAGGCTCCCCTGCTGAGCAGGGAGCCCGATGCAGGCCTTGATCCCAGGACCCTGAGATCATGACCTGCGTCAAAGTCAGAAGTTTTAACCCACTGAGCCACCCAGGTGCCCCATGGCCATTTTTGAGTTCATTTTAGATTCTTGGAATTCTTTCATAGTTCCAATGGATATATATTTAAAATAAGTTATGGTGTGTTACTGTTTTTGCCTTCATTTTAGCCTTTTTCTGTTTTTTCTTCCTGCTCAAAATCTGAATTTTTCCTTAATTACAAAAATCTTTATATGGTCATGAATGTTTTTTAAATTAGTATTCATATTTAAGGAAATCAACATTGACATGTTTAGGATTTTCCTGAATCCCTTTGAGGAGAAGGGGAGAAGTTTAAATACAGCCACAACTCTTTTCTAGTGTTCCCATGACATGCAAGAGGACCTCCAGTGATTCTTTTTCTGCACCTTGTTGTGCCTTTCCCCTGAGCCACTTTCAGCACTCCTTTGTTACCCTACTCTTCTAGGATTGATTAGGTCAGTCCTCCCTGGGAAAGGCAGTGAATGCTCTCAGTTACTAGGAGAGAGGCATTTAGTCCTAGTTATAGTGTTTTCTGGCTACAGCTTTCTCTAGGTCTGTCTGAGCATCTGTATTTCCCCCACAGTGCCTGCTACACTGTCCCAGCTATTTGCAAGAATGTTCCTAGGCCTGGATAGCCCAGTCTTCCTGCTTACTTACATTTCATGGGGACTTTCATGGAATTCCTTTCCTCCATCCCACTAATGGTGTCAACGGAGGAATTAGTTTTCATTTCCATTCTTGTTAACTATTGTTTTTAGGTGAAGAAGACAATCAGCTCAAGGCTGCTTCCTTGCTCCTGTGGAAAATGGGAACACTAAAAATATTGTTTAAATGAAAATGACTGCAAAACTATTACAATCTTGAAGGAAGAGAAGTGGCTGAGGAACAAGGTAGTGAAATCCAACTCATTTTTTAATTAGAGAGAAAATAGCTCATGTCTTAATTTAAGAATATGTAGCAACATGGATGTAAACAATGAAAGAGCTGGAAATCCCAACTAATAAAAGTTAGTGGCCTGTGAGAAGCATGTATGATGGTGGGGAGATGGTAGAATTAGGGCTTTTTAATTTTCTCACAAGTTACTCTTTACTGCTTCTGTTAGACCTTGTACATATGTTTCTCTTTTCTCTCTTTGTATCTTCTTGACTGTGTGTGTGTGTGTGTGTGCGTGCGTGTGTGTGTGTTTTCTAGGTCATCTGTCTCAAAGGTGGTTTGAACCATTCTTGTCCTAAAATGAGAAAATAGGCTAGTCTCGTTTGTAGTGATTAGAAGATATTACAGCTGTCATAACACCATGTTGGACATCATGCAAACCAAGGCCATGAACCATTATTCATCTGAATTTAAATGGCCCACCTTTACTTCAAAGACATTATGAATTACTTCAACAGACCTTACACAGCTTTTCTTGTTAGTTCTAGTAATATAAGCTACTGTTGAACAAATTTCAATCCAGATAATTGTGTGATGGACTCAGACTTTTCTCTGAACTCATTTAATTACCACTATGTACACCAAAATTGCTACGTTATATTCATCAGTATGTGTTTTAAACAGCTGTTGACTGAATTTAAAATTTCCTTAGTGGTCACTCTTTAGGTAATTTTGTATGGTTTGATGCAGCTCTGTCATCACTATGCCAGGCAGACTTAATTTTTCTGAGACGATGATTGGACCTTAACCATTTAAAGTTTGTGTGTGTGTGTGTGTGATTGAGTGAACTGGAGCACTGATTTTTGGAGAATGATTCTGGATCTTTTCTCTGCCTTCATAGTACAATAATAAATCCCAAGTTTAAAAAATTTGGTAAGTTCTATAGAGTATCACTTACCAGTATTTGGGAACATTCAAAATCTATTATATTCTGTCTGGTGGATTTAAGTATTTAGACCAGTTGAAGACATTTGTCATTTATAAAACATAGATAAGTCACTTATATTGAGAGTTAAAATATTGGATAGTTGAAGGGACTTATATCCTTATTACAATAGGGGAAGTAAAATAGTGCTGACTACCAGAATCAATTTGTTTTAGTCAGAGGCTGGTTGTGTGGTTCATACTAGAATTTCTCTCTTTGCAAGACTATAGGGGCAATGTGATCTATTTCACTTCTATACTTACAATTTTACAAACAAATATGCATTTTTCAGCAAATCTTTAATTGACGCATATATCCAGTTGAGTTTCTGGCACTGTCATGTCTCATTTTAATATTCTCCATTGTCAATTTTACTTTCTTTTTAGGACTAAAGGCGTATCATGCAACTGGTAAGTCTTCATCCACTTTCCAGTGTCACCCATCACTGCCATCTTATAATGATTCCTACCCTGTCACACAGATCCACTGCTTTCTTAAATTCTGCTTAGTAAGAAAGCTTTTGGTGTTCTTCCACCGGTTCCTGCAGTGGATGATTTTTAGAGTTAGACTATTTTTCGGTTTTTTTTTCCAGGATTCCCCTTGCCTTTTTTGTTTTGTAGTAGTATTTTAAAATATAAGAACTTAACACTGCACTCTAAAGACCTGGAATTTTCTAAAAGACCAATAAAAATTTTATTTACAAATTAAGTGAATTATAGTCAAGTTTAAATATTTATCTAATCTAGTTAGAGGTGTTAAGAAACAGGATTCCCATCTATCTAATCTAGTTAGAGATGGTAAAAAACATGGATCCCATCCCAAAGCATTTTATTCCTAAAATTTAGTTCTTTCTGTATTCTCAAAATGTATGAATTTACACCAATACATTGAACCAAGTCATTGGTTCATAATCTTATGTAGATCATGGCTTTGTCTTTCCATAGCAAATCCTGTTTCACTGAGCCTATTCTTCATACAACACCATGTGATCTGACCTTACTAATCTCCCCAGATTCTTGTCACCTTTTATTTTGAATCCAGTTCTTTTGATTTCAGTTCTTTAGATACAACGTGCAGGGTTATTCCTCTGAGCTAATTTTCCCCTTGCTTAGAATCTTTTTTTTCCTCCTCCCTTTCACTTCTTACCATATGTACATTGCCCAGCCAACTCACATCCACTTCTGGTAAAATCATTTTATTACCGTTCCATGATTTTCTTGCATCACTATAATAGGTTAAAATATGTAAAATACATGAATAACTCAATTCCATTATAATTAAATCTCTACTTGCTTAAAATCTGTTTTCCACTATAGAACAATTATGAAAGAAATTGAGGATGACACAAAGAAATGCAAAAACATTCTATGGTCATGGATTGGGAAAACAAATATTCTGAAAATGTCTAATACCCAGGAAATCTATACATTTAATGCAATTCCTATCAAAACACCAACAGCATTTTTCACAAAGCTAGAATCCTATAATTTGCATGCAACTGCAAAAGATCCCAAATAACCAAAGCAATCTTGAAAAAGCAATGCAAAGCTGGAGGCATCACAATTCCAGACTTCAGGCTATATTACAAAGCTGTAGTCATCAAGACAGTATGGTACTGGCACTGAAACAGACACATAGATCAATGGAACCAAATAGAGAACCCAGAAATGGACCCACAACTGTATGGTCAACTTATCTTTGACAAAGCAGGAAAGACCATACAATGGAAAAAAAGACAGTCTCTTTCTTCAACAAATGGTGTTGGGGAAACTGGACAGTAATATGCAAAGAATGAGACTGGACCAATTTCTTATACCATACATGAAAATAAATTCATAACGGAGGAAAGAGCTAAATGTTAGGCAGGGAACCATCAAAATCCTAGAGGAGAACACAGGTAGCAGCCTCTCTGACCTTGCCCATAGCAACTTCTTATTAGACAGGTCTCTGGAGGCAAGAGCAAAAAAAGCAAAAATGAACTACTGGGACTTCATCAAGATAAAAAGCTTCTGTACAGTGAAGGAAACCATCAACAAAACTAAAAGGCAAAACTACAGAATGGAGAAGATATTTGCAGGTGACATATCTGAAAAAGGATTAGTATCCAATAATCTATAAGGAACTTAAAATTCAAAAAACAAATAATCCAGTTAAGAAATGGGAAGAAGACATGGAAAGACATTTTTCCCAAACATGACACACAAATGGCCAACAGACACATGAAAAAATGCTCAATATCACTCATCAGGGAAATACAAATCAAAACCATAATAAGATACCATTCCACACTCGTCAGAATGGCTAAAATTAATGACACAGGAAACAAGAGTTGTTGGCAAAGTTTATGGAGAAAAGGTAACCCTCTTACACTGTTGGTAGGGATGCAAACTGGTGCAGCCACTGTTGAAAACAGCATGGAGGTCCCTGAAAAAGTTAATAGAGCTACCCTACAATCCAGAAATTGCACTATTAGGTATTTATCCAAAGGATACAAACAAAGTGATTCAAAGGCACACATGCACCCCAATGTTTATAGCAGCAACGTCCACAATAGCCAAACTATGGAAAGAACTCAGATGTCCATCAACAGATGAATGGATGAAGAAGATAGGACACACAAACACACTGCAATACTATTCAGTCATCAGAAAGAATGAAATCTTGCCATTGGCAATGACATGGATGGGACTCAAAGGTATTATGCCAAGAGAAATAAGGCAGTCAGAGAAAGACAAGTACCATATGATTTCACTCGTGTGGAACTTAGGAAACAAAACTGATGAATATGTGGGGGGGAGGGAGGCAAACCGTAAGAGACTCTTAACTACAGAGTTAAGACAACTGAGGATTGGAGAAGGGGAGGTGGGCAGGGTGATGGGAGAAATGGGTGATGAGTATTAAGGAGGGCACTTGTTGTGATGAGCACTCACTGTTAAAGGTAAGTGATGAGTCACTAAATTCTATTCCTGAAACCAATGTAACACTGTATGTTAACTAACTAGAATTTAAATAAAAACTTAAAAAAACAAGATTGTTTTCCCCACTTAACTTCATGCAATTATGTGACTTATCCATAATAATGTAAAGAAATAAACAATGTTGCAGATTTAATGTATCTCAAAGTAAGCTCCTTAAGAATACTTTTTCCTCATATTTGCCTCTGTTTCCAGATTCTAGCCATTATCTAGTCCCTAATAATGTAAGAAAAGATTTTTATAAATTTCCTACTATAATCTAAGTATTTGTAATTAAAATAGTTCACTACATGTCTGCTATAGTTTTAGGAAATTTTCCTTACCCAAATCTCAAAACGACTTTTGCACTGAAATATTTTTGAAGTATTTTTTTTTTAAAGATTTTACTTATCTATTTGACAGAGAGAGAGAGCATGCACACAAGTAGGCAGAGAGGCAGGCAGAGGTAGGAGGAGAAACAGGCTTCCTGACAAGCCAGGTGCCCAATGTGGGGCTTGATCCCAGGACCCCAGGACCATGGCCCAAGCCAAAGGCAGACACCCAACCGACTGAGCCTTCCAGGTGCCCCTTGAAATATTTTTCTTATCTCTATTATCTGGTGATTAAAAATATACTAATAACTTTTTTCTCACCAGTCTAAGTTTCACAAAGGCATATAAATCTACTAAAGTTACTTCATCTAACATTTATTAACTGTAGATCTCCATGTAGTTGTTCGTCTGCTCATTTGTAGTAATGTAACAATTAATATTCATAATGCTAATTCAAGACTCTACGAGCTTCTGAAGTAAACTGCTAGTAATCAAGGACAGGTTTAAATTGTGCCTACCAGAGTTCTAATGACAAGAACAGTAAGCATTGCTGAAAGTGGTTCACATTCCAGACTCATGCCCCATTTCATCGCACATTCATCATAACCCTGGGTTATGGCATTAGTATCCCACTTCATGAACTAAGAGCCCTCCAACAGCACACAGCTGGGAAGTGGCAAGATCAAAAGTCAAATCCAGGTTTGTGTGATTACCAAGTCCAGTGTCTTAAGACCCACTTACTATCCACAGGTATCAGAATCAGATGGACTGAAGTTATTCGACTGAGTCTCTCTGGGAGTCTATACCATACTGGGTCCAGGATCCACGTTTCAGCTCTTGGGGATCCAGAAAGATGCTGACTGAGTGAGCTCCCTCAGTGAGGATTTGATTATACTCACAAGAGACTTGTTTATAAACTAGAATGACAATTTATTATTTTATGCTGGAAAGTATTACTGTCAAACTGGCTTCAATCCTCATGTTTGTAATATTTTTTATGACAATTTCTGTGTTAGGCTATAAAGTCTGAATCATGTGAGAACTGTGTCTGTTAAATGGAGTGACTAGGAGGAACAGGCACACATATAGTTGTTTCATAAGTGCTTTTTCTTAAGAATGCTGATAATTGATAGCTCCTAAGACATCATTCTCTTAAGCTAGGCATTTTTTTTTAATGTGTCTCTCAGCTAATTGTTGAGAACACTGCCCTTCTAGTCCGCCTCCCTTCCAGTATTCAAATTGAAAAAGAGGTCTGCTCTCCTCAATAAAATGATTGCCATGCAGTCTTAAGGGTTTAAAAACATAATGTCCTCAGATCTATGAAAGGAGCTCTACCCTACAGGGCCAGATAACCATTAACCAAACTCACAGGACTTATATGTACATTCAAAATACCATTCTATCCAGTATTTTAAACACCTACAGGAACAGCATTCTCTTAGTATGTGTGAATTAGTGCATTATTCTCCTCTAGACAGAATAACAAAAACAAATCAAGATCATAAAGCTGCTGGATGAACACATAATAAGAATAAAAGGCTTTGGTGAGAGGTATTAAACGTGTAATGGCACCAGAATAAAGGAGCCTCATTTGTCCTCTACATTTAGAATGATCTTAACAATGGGGCTAAACTTTAAACTGCTCGGAACACCCAGAGTTGGACACTGTCATAACTTCCTTTATTGAACTCCTTTTGCTTTTCTCCTTGTTAGATCACTTCCAACTTTTGATTTCTGCATTCTTTCTCGAGAATTTTCCTATTTTTCAGTTCAAATTGGGACACTGTATCTGGTCATTTACACTTTTCCAAACTCTTTTCTGACTCACACGGTGATGATTTCAAGTTGAACTTTTACAATGTTATGATTTTCTTTGATTTCCAAGTTCTTTCTGAGTCATTCTATGCACTCTCCTGGTGCTGATACATAGAGGCACTATTCCTAGCATTTAGGTACACAGACACTACATGAGACTGTCTGGTTTCAAATCCTTATTACATCACTTATTAAGGGACCTTGCGGTGTTGATCTTTCCGTACTTGTGTTTCCTCATCCATAAAATGGGGGCAATGTATTTTAGCAGCAAGAAACTGATGACTCAGCTAAGGAGATAATAAGAGGGTTATTTATAGAGGTATATTTAGGGTTAAAAGAAATAAAAAGATGATACAAAAAACAAAACAAAAACCTAACCACAGAGTGAAGTTGTTACCAACACTATGACTGGAAGAACACAGGAGGCAAATAATGTAGTTGGAGATCAGTGAGAACAGAACCATACATATGGGCCATGCAGCGGAAGCTGATTTCAAGGAAGGGTGTGTCTATGTACTACACTCAATGACTAGGCAGGAATGGAGTTGGAAAAGACCGCCTGGACTCCTCTATTTCCTCTCACCAAGCTCCTGCCATCACCCCTCTCTGGCTGAACAGGGCATAGATCCAGTGAAGGGGAAAATCAACACATCTTGTATTCATAGCAACTTCAAAGATTGGTTTGTGGAATAAATGGGTTAATGTATGTGAAATCATGCATCAACTCTTTAGCTGAGAGAAAAAAAATCAGAACATTTGCTGGGTGAGGCTGCTAGGAGAGAATTTTTAGCACATGAGAGAAATTGGAAAAAAGGAAATAGTGATTCTTGGCAGCTCCTCAACCGTTGGGCCTCTCTGTTCCAGAGAGCATCCTTCCAATATCAGGTCCCCTGTGATCCTCATATTGTCTCCTGGTATGATGGACTTCAAACGGAATGCTCTGAATTTCTTCCTCAACACCCTACTATTTCCAAGACAATAACTTACCATGATTTTTATTTTAGCAGAGGACAATTAAACTGCTTGTAGAAGGAACAGTAAGAACTAAAAAATAAGTAACACTTATTTCACTTCCCCACCCCCTGAAAACAGTCCAAAGTGAGCATTCCAAGTCAGCAGAGGTCTCTGCTCCCTCAGGTCACACAGACCCTCTGGTTCTATCTTGTATCTCTGTCATCCCCTGAGGCATTTTATTTACATGCTAGCCCAAACTATACCCTAGGTACTTCTATGTATTAGCTTCTGAGAAGGGGAAGGAGTGGGAGGGGAGTGTTCACTGTTTAAAGTGCTTGTGTATTATCAATACCCACCACTTCTGTTCATATTCCATTGCCCCAAACTTTAACATTTAATCTTATTGCTACTCTGAAATACAGAAAGGCTAGAAACTATAGGGTAGCTCAGGAGTCATGAGCAGAATTATTTTATTGTTTACATGGGCGCCTAGATGGCTCAGTCATTAAGCATCTGTCTTTGGCTTAGGTCATGATCCCGGGGTCCTGGGATAGAGCCTGCATAGGGCTCCCTGCTCAGTGGGAAGCCTTCTTCTCCCTCTCCCACTCCCTCTGCTTGCGATCCTCTCTCTCTCTCTCTCTCTCTCTAATAATAAAATCTTAAAAAATTTTTTTTAAATTTTTGAGGGAATGAGTGAATGGATGCTGTTTATACTCACAGCTCTGACATTACTTTCCTCGCTTGCAGTCCTTAGACAATACTGAGATGTAAGTTTACACACTTCAGTTTACTTAAAGAATGCATTTCATCAATTTCTTGGCTACTTATTATTTAGCCATAGGTAATTAAGCCAAATAGGCTATAAAGGAGCCTATGTTGACAGTATACAGGAAGGCATACTGAATATATGCAGAGGCTAGCACCATGTGGTTCACTAGCCATTCATTAGTGGTCATGGGGACAAAAATTATATGAGAGGGTGATTTGCTAGAATTAGTCCTTTGACATATTATCCTCTGATAAATCAATCTAATTTATTATTGTACACCTCCTAGATTCACATTTCTGAGTGTTACCATTTTATTTAGAGGAAAAAGGCACAGTTATATCTTTTGTGAGTTAATCAAAGGATCAACTCAGTGCTATGAATTTAGAGAATAGTGATACTATTGTGGGTTTCCATGCACTTCGATGGCTTTGTGTAGGAACACACATTAGAGTGTACTTCCGCAGTTGAGATTTGAATAGATATAGAAAGGAGAAAGTACTCAGAAGTCAGGAAATAGAAAATATAAAGACACAGATGAATTCGTTCTTATACATAGAAAAACCAGATCCTATTATATAAAAAACAGTTTTTATAGGCAAATAGTAAATGAGTGATAAAAGCATTGTCTGAGACATTAAATACATTTAACCTTACAGCATTCTTATGCTTTCAGAGCTAGTTTATATGTTATCTTATTTAATTCTTTATACAGCCCTTGTTCTCTATTGTCTTACTCTTATTTTTCATATGATGAAAGGACAGTTCAGAGGTTAAAATAACTACAGCTAGTGAGTGACAAAACCAGAACTTGAATTCCATTATTTTGACTCTTTTCAGTGAACTATAGCATTTACCAAACATCAAAAATTCTATCAATCTTGCCTGACTTGGATTTATTCAATCCAGTATTTCTAAAAGTTTTAGGAAATCTAATTGAGAGGGGTGAACTACACTCCAAATGGCTTCATATTACACCTGGATTATGTGGGCCATGACAAACCATTTCATGACAGACATTTGCCAAAATATCCGAAGAGATCATTAGATTTAATACCACATGCATATTTATGAAATCACTGACCTACAAATGAAGCAGCTTTCCAGTTTTAATTATTATTTGTTTTGAATTTTTTATAGCAGTGTTGAGTTTTCACTAAGAAATTTAGGTAAGGATTAATCTCCCCTTTTGAAGACTCCACACACTCCAGTGTAGGAATACGTATAATAATATTAGTAATGATAAATTTTAAAACTTACAAAATTTAAATTTTTACCAGAGTTTAGAAAGCTTTAAAAGGCATCATGTAAACAACTTAGCATTTTAAAAACAGTACATTTATTTAATGCATCTGTTTCTTTTCTGGTTTAGGTTATTTTTCATATTGGAAAGATAATGGTATCTGAGAGTTAAATTGTTTTAAAAAATTAAAAGGAAATTCATATTTATAAGAGCATTAAAATGAACTGTGCCTTAATCTTGCTTTTAATGGTTTATTAATAAATACTTCACTGAGAAGATAAAACATGAATTACTCTTCTTCTGTGTTTATTATTTTTATTCTCTAACATATTAGTCATATGCAAGCATGTGGAGGACTATATAAAATGAATAAAAGCTAGAGTGGTGATGAGGTTATATTCTGGTGCTGAAATCACAGTAGGTGCTCAGTAATAAGTATGAACTGGCCTCTGACTTTTTGCTGATGGTTAAAGGGAGATCAGTAACATTCAAGCAGGATTGTGGAAGGAAATTCTATGTTTATGAAGAAAATCTATGTTATGATCAAAGATTTTATGTCATAAGCCTCCTCATTCGCAAGCACTAAAAACAGTACAATAGATTCTGAATTCACATCTCTGAGCTGCTTCATAAAACTTTCGATTCTGGTTCATTTCCTAGTTTAAAAAGACCCAGCCAGTTCACATGAAAGATATAGGGCTTCTTCAGTGTGACACAATGGACAACCATGTTCTTTTGACACATCAGATTCCAGATTGGCTAGAAGTGGTAGAATTAACATTGGCATTTTAATTAACCACTTGCCAAGTTTCAAGTATGTGTCTTTGGGCATCTCATTTAAATTCTGCTATCAGTTTTTCCCTAGCCTCATGTTATATATAACATTTGATTTTGTTTACTATGATATGTATTTTTCAGTTCTATAATTTCATATATATGTAATCATGTCTCTTTTTTGGCTCCTCTGGCTCAGTTTAATTTTTTTGACATGGTTTTGCATGTCTCGGTAGTTTCTTCCTTTTTCTTGATGAATACTTGCCATTTTAAGAATAATCATTATCTATTCACCTGTAGATGTGGCCAGTTTTATGGGCTTTGTTCTCATGAATAAAGCTGCTCTGAATATTTTATTTAAGACTTTGATAGGGTTTATGTTTTTCTTTCTCTTGAGTAAATACACAGGAGTGGAATTCCTGGGTCCTGTGATTTATGTTTAAATTTTTAAGAAGTTGCCAAATGCTGCCAAATTTTTAAGAAGCTATCAATGTAAGTGTTCCTAACATCACACATTCCCATTAGCAAATCATTAGAGTTCCAGTTGCTGTCTATCCTAATGTTTGGTATGGTACAATATTTTAAATGCGTATTAAGTTATATCTTGTGGATTAAATTTCTCCATTCCCTATGATTAATGATTATGCATCTTTTCATATATTTACTGGACATTTGACTATTTTAATTTGTGAAATTTTTGTCAAAATTATTTATCTTAATTTAGATTATTTGTATCAGTATTACTAAGTTATGAGTTATTTACATATTCAGAAAACAAGCCATTTGTGGATTACATTTTTTTAGTTCTATCACTTGAGGAGAAGACAACTTCAGTTTACAAGATATACAGATAGCCAACAGGTACATGAAAATATGCTCAAATCACTAATCATCAGAGAAATAAAATCAAATCATCCTGCAAATGAAAACCACGATGAGATATAAAACCTCACACATGTTAGAATGGCTACTGTCATAAAGACAAGGGTTAACAAGCAATGATGAGGATGTGGAGAAAAGGGAACCCTTGTGCACTGCTGCTAAGAATGTCAATTGGTACAGCCACTATGGAAAACAGTCTGAAGCCTCTTCAAAAACTAATACAATTACCATATGATCCAGCCATTCCATTGCTAGGGATTTAGCTGGAGGAAATGAAAACACCAACAACTTAAAGAGCTATCTCCACTCTATATGTTCACTGCACCAGTATTTACAGTAGCCAAGACAATAGAAATAACCGAAACATCCATGGATGGATGAGTGGATCAAGAAAATGTGGTGTTTACACACATCTATGTACACAACACAAAGGATACTCAGCCATTAAGAAGGATGAAAATCTTGCCATTTACAACAACATGAATAGAGTTTGAGGGTATTAAGCTAAGTGAAGTAAGTCCAAAAAAAGCAAATACTGTATAATCTCACTTTTAAGTGGAATTGAAAATAATACAACAAACTCAGATACAGAAAACAGACTGGTGGTTGCTAGAAACAGGGAGGGAAGTAGAGATAGGTGAAATGGGTGAAGGTGGTTAAGAAGTATGTATTTCCAGTTATAAAATGGGTCCTGGGGATTTAAGTACAGCATGGTGACTATAATACTATGTGTATAGTTGAACACTGCTAAGACAGGAGATCTTAAAGGTCATAACCACAATTAAAAAAAGTTTTAACTACATGTGCTAATGGATGTTAACCAGACTTGTTGTGATCATTTTGCAATAACCACATATATCAAATCTTACGTTGTATACCTGAATAATTTTATCATTTGCGTCTCAATTTAAATAAAGACTTCAATTTGACTGAAGCCCAATTTAAGTTTTCTTTTATAAGTTACATTTTCTTCTACCTTAAAGTCTTTCCCCACCTAGTCACAAATCATTTCCCAAGGTTTTATTTTAGAAGTTTTGCAGATTTTTTTATTTACACTTAAGATTATGATTGATGTTAATAATGAGTTACCGTTTCTGTACATTGGGAGATGACATTTGGGAATCATTTGTTTTTTATAAGCTGTCTAGTCATTCCAACAGAATTTGATGAAAAAAATATTTTCTACTAAATCTCCTGAACCTCTTAAAAACAAAACACTGAATTGTGCAAGTATAGACCTATACTGGACTACATATCAGTTACACTGATTTTTTTCATTGACATTTAAAAATGTGTAAGTTAAAGGTGTACGATGCATTGATTTGAAACATTTATACTGCAATAGGATTACCACTGTACTGTTAGCCAACACCTCTGTCACCTGATTATCATTTCTCTTTTGTGGTGTAAACAAGATCTAGTCTCTTAGCAACTTTGAAGTTTACAATACAAACACTTAAATCAGAAAGAAGTAAAACTGTCATTATTTGCAGATGGCGTGATCTTACAATTACTGGATTCTGAAGACTCAAAACACCATTGGAACTAATCAAATTAAAATTTCAAGATATACAGCTAGTGTAGTATCTATAGTCTAAAATGAAGTATCAGAAAACTATCCCATTCACAGTAGTATCAAAAACAATAAAATACTGGGGCACCTGGATGGTTCAGTCGGTTAAGCATCTGACTCTTGATTTCAGCTCATATCATGATCTTAGGATTGTGGGACTGAGCTCTGCATCAGGCTCCTTGCTCAGTGCAGAGTCAGCTTGAGATTCTCTCTCCCTTTCCCTCTGCCTCACCCCCCCCACTCAGAGTCTCTAAAATCTTTTAAAAAGTAATAAATTATTAGAATTCTTAGGATTGATATTAGCTAATGAAGTGAAAGATCTGTACAATGAAAACTACAAGACACTGATGAAAGAAACCGAAGACCTAAACAAATGAAAAGATACTTTGTGTTCACGGATAAGAATTAATATGTTTAAAATGTCCAAACTACCCAAAGCCGTCTATAGATTTATGAATTCCCTAGCAAAATTCCAATGGGATTTTTCACAGAAATAAAAAAATAATTCTAAAATTGGTATGGAACCACAAAAGACTCTGAATAGTCAAAGCAAACCTGGAAAATAACAACAAAGCTGGAGGCATCACACTTCCTGATTTCAAACCATACTACAAAACCAAAGCAATTAAAATAGTATAGTACTGGGATACAAACAGACATAAATATCAATGAAACACAATAGAAAGCCTTGAAAATGGATACACAACATACAAAAACTATTGGGATTCAACAAAAGCAGTTCATAATGTAATGATAAATGCCTATAGTGGTTTCAAAACAAAAAAGGATCTCAAAGAAACACCCTAACCTAACACCCATGGGGGGGGGAAGGCCCGAAATTAGCGGAAAGGAAGAAATTTAAATCATAGAAGAAAGAGAGACTACAAAGACAAAAGAACAGTAACAACAACAATGAAACTAAGTGCTAGTTTTTTTGAAAAGATAAGCAATACTGTTGGCTAGAATCACAAAGAATGAAAAAGTACTCAAATTATAATAGAAAGACATTACAAATGATACCACACAAATACAAGGATCCTAAGACACTACTATAAACAGATGCCAACAAGTCATACAACCTGGGAAAAAAAAGCGTAAGTTCCTAGAAACATACAACCTAAAAACCAGGAAAAATTCATGAGTAATAGAAAGCCTGAACAGACCTATTACTAGTAAGAAGATTCAATCAGTAATCCAAAACCTCCCTAAATTATGTCTGGTTTCACAGGTGAATTCTACCAAACATTTAAAAAAGAATTAACAGCAGTTCTTCATAAACTCTTCCAAAAACTGTCAGAGAGAAAACTTCAAAACTCAATTGATGAGTCCAGTATTGCCCTGATACTAAAACCAGGCAAAGTCCCTACAAGCCAAAAAAAAAAAAAAAATCACACAATTACAGTTCAATATCCCTGATGAGCATAGACACAAAAATCTTCAACTAAATCCAGAAATAAAGTGAAAAGAACATACACCACGATCGGGTGGGATTTATCCCAGGGATACAAGGATGGACCAACATCTGCAAATTAATCAATCAATGTGATATATCACATTAATGAAATGAAGGATAGAAGTCATATGATCACCTCAAATGATTCAGAAAAAGGATTTGACAAAAATCAACATTCATCCATTATTAAAACTACCAAGAAAACTGGGTATAAAGGAAAGATACTTCAACATAATGAACACATATATCAAGCCCAAAGCTAAAGTCATACTCAACAGTGAAAAGCTGAAAACTTTTCCTCTAAAATAAGGAACAGGACAAGCATGTCAACTTTCCAACCAACTTTATTCAACACAGTACTCCAAGTCCTAGCTACAACTATTAGGCCTGCAAATCAGAAAGGAAGAAACAAAACAGATTCTACTTAGAGAAGACATAGAAAATCCTAAAGACTTCAGCAAAAACTAACAAATAGAATAAGTTAATCCAGTAATGGTGCAAAATACAGAATCAATATACAAAAAATCAGATGTTTTTATATATACTAAGAAGGAACTATCAGAAAGAAATTAAACAATTCTATGAATAACTATATTAAAAATACAGTAATTAGGAATAAATTTAAGCAAGGTGGTAAAAGATCTGTACATTGCAACCTTAAGACATTAATGAAAGAAACTGTGAGAAGACACACATATGTATGGAAATCTCGTTCATGCTCATGGACTGGAAAAAAATTTGTTAAAATGTCCATACTTCTCAAAATGATGTATAGTTTCAATGCAATCCCCATCAAATTACAATGGAATTTTTTGCAGAAATAGAAAAAACAATCATAAAATTGGTATAGCACCAAAGTATTGTCAGACAATCCTGAAGAAAAGAAGATGGAGGCATCACACTTCCTGATTTCAAACAATATTACAACACTATTGCATAAAAAGAGACACACTAATCATGAGGACAGAACAGAGATTCCTGAAATAAACCCATGCGTATATAGTCAATTTTTGACAATGGAGCCAAAATGACACAATGGGAAAATAGTCTCTTCATAAGTGGTTTTGGGAAAATTGGACAATCATATGCTAAAGAAAAAAATTGGTCCCCTATTTTATAGCACTCACAAAAAAATAACGAGAAAAATCAAAAACTTAAACCTAAGATGTGAAAATGTGTAACTCTTAGAAGAAAACATAGCAGTACGGTGCTTGGGTGACACAGTCAGTTAAGCTTCCCTCCAACTCTTGCTTTTTGGCTCAGGTTGTGATCTCAGGGTAGTGAGATCCAGCCCCCGATGCTGGGCTCCACACTCAGAATGGAGTCTGCTTAAGATTGTCTCTCCCTCTCCCCTTCTTGCTCATGCTCATGCTTGCTCTCTTTCTCAAATAAGTAAATCTTAAAAAAATACAGAAGAAGCTCCTTAACATTGGTTTGGCAATGAGTTTTTATTTTTATTATTAATATTTTGACAAATAATTTTTGACAGACACCAAAAACACAGGCAGCAAACACGAAAATCAAGTAAAAAGATTCTACACTGGCAAAAAAAAAAGTAGTCAACCTATAGATTAGGAGAAAATATTTGCAAATTATATACTAGGTAGGTTAATATCTAAAACATGCAAATTTCCTACAGGTAAACATAAAAATAAAAAGTAAAAAATGGGTAGGAAACCTGAATAGACATTTTTCCAAAGACAATATAAAAGTGGTCAAGAGGTACATAAAAAGATACCCAATATCACTAGTCACCAGGGAAATGAAGATCAAAAACAATGAGTTATCAGTACACACCTGATAGAATGCCTATCAAGAAGACAAGAGGTAACAAGCGTTGGCAAAGATGTGGAGAAAAGGAAATCCTTTCACACCGCTGCTGACAAGGCAAACTGGTTCAGTCATTATGAAAAACAGTATGGAAGTTCCTAAAAAAACTAAAAGAAATGCCCAATGGGGCACCTCTGTGGCACAGTCAGTTAAGCGACCAACCCTTGATTTTGACTCAGGTCATGATCTCAGGGTTGTGAGATCAAGCCCCTCGTGGGCTTTGTGCTCATCAGGGTGTCTGCTTGTCCTATCCCCTCTGTGCCTCCCCCTGCTCATGCATGCTCTCTCTCCAACAAATATTTTTTAAAAATACTTTATGATCCAGCAGTTCTACTTCTATGTATATATCCAAAGGAAATGAGGATATGAAATGATTATCATGAAAAGGTATCTGTACTCCCATGTTGCAGCATTAACAGTAGCCAAGATATGGAAACACTAAATGTCCATCGGTAGGTGAATAAAGATGTTGTATGTGTGTGTTTATACACACACACACACACACACACACACACACACACACACACACACCCCATTCAGCCATGAGAAAGAAGGAAATCCTGCTTCAAGGACATGAATGGTCCTTGATGGCATTATGGTAAGTAAAGTCACATAAATATTTTATGATATGACTTACATGTGGCATCTGAAAAACAGTCTAATTCATAGTAGGAAAGTAGTTGCTAAGGCCTGGGGGGTGGGAGAAATAAGGAGAGGCTGGTGGAAAGTAATAAACTGGCAGCTTTCAGATGAATAAGGATCTACTCTATTATATAACATGGTAACTGTAGCTTGTAACAATGTACTGGATAATTGAAATTTGCTGGGCGCCTGAGTGGCTCAGTGGGTTAATGCCTCTGCTTTCGGCTCAGGTCATGATCTCAGGGTCCTGGGATCGAGGCCCACATCGGGCTCTCTGCTCAGTGGGGAGCCTGCTTCCTCCTCCTCTCTCTCTCTGCCTGCCTCTCTGCCTCCTTGTGATCTCTCTCCCTCTGTGAAATAAATAAATAAAAATCTTTAAAAAAAAAAAAAAAAGAAATTTGCTAAGACAGTATAATTTACATGTTCTCGCCCAGAGAAATATGAGGTGATGGTTGTGTAAAATAACCACATAGCAGGAGTCCTTTCACAATGTATACATAGTATCAAATTACTTTGATGTATACTTTAATAGCTTACAATTTGGTTTGTCAGTTATCTGTCAATAAAGCTTAACAAACAAACCTCAGTGAGACACCATTTATTTAGAACTTTAATTTCTCTCAGCAAGGTTTTAGAACTTTCAGAATTCAAGGGTTTTTTGATGCTGATGTTAAAATTATTTTTTATATGTCCAAGTATTGGTGCACTTCCCAAATTTTCTGTTGATTTCTAATTTAACTTTTTTTTTAAATCAGAGAACAAATATTCTGTGTTTTTAATGCTATTGAGTATTTGTAAATACTCACTCTATATCTAACATGGTCTCTCTTAGAGAATATTTTACATAGATAAGATAGAATTCTGTACTTACTGGTGTCTGGGGCCAAAGAGATTTCTCTTAAGGTCACTCACTGGGACTATTTTACTCTATAAATCAGAGTTTTTGTGGGGACTATCAAGATTATTCAAGCAATCTATCCATACCAGTTCAGTGTTAGTGATACAAATCATGAATCAAAAGAACAAAAGTATTAAGGCATTACTGTTTTAATGTCAGCACCTTAGCACCTCTTTGCGCCTCAATATCAGAAAGACCTTCTAGCTGAACACATACTAGCTTTTATCAATTGAATTCTCAATGACATCTAATTATATCACATCTATACTGCATAAACTTAATGCACTCTATGGGCTAAAAAAGTTGCAAGGGAGTAAAATTTTAGTCCTTACAGCCTGAATCAAAATGGTATTTCGTCTATATATGTGTAACTTTAATATAAAGATGAAAATATGGCCTGATCAATAGAAAACAAAATGTTTTCCAACCTAGAAATGTAGATGTAATTAAGTGCTATTATGTAGAGTGTAAGTATTCATTTTTGTAGTATTACTTGTGTCCAAACATCAGTCCTCCTAGCAAGATGTCTGAATAATTAACACGTGTTCTCCTCAAACGGCAATTCTAACAGGACCTATCACATCACACTTCTGTGAAAGTGAATATAGAGGTTTTCAACAGTGGAAACACACCCAAAATTCCTGTTGCCATGATTTTTGCCCTATCATACTATTATTAATATACCCATCTCTGACTTTAGTAGTAAGTGAATATAAAGAATTTGTAGACTCAAAAATCATAGAACAGAAATTATAGACATGAATTATCTTCAAATGGGATTTTGGTCCCTTTTTAATATCGAGTATGGAATCTGTCATCATAGTTAATTCCAGTGGAAATGTATCTTCTTTATTTTATTCTAACTATGACATAGTGAGTGCTTCTCACTGGCCATCAGTGTAGATAAAAATTTAACTCTGTTAACCTATTATAGAGGTCTGATAACCAAACTTCTCAATTTCTTCAACTTCCTGAGACTAACTTTCATCTTTCAAATTTATTGTGATCAGGCAATTAAAAGGTTGGAATACGAGCAACTGAGAAACCAGCAGTGGCCATGTAAGGTAAAACTATCTCTTTGTGCTGGTCTTGCTTATTTTAATATTGATTTGAATCCAACACATTCATTTTACTGGGACTATAAAAACCATGTTAAAAAAAATAAGCTGATGAAGGGGCACCTGGGTGGCTCAGTTGGTTAAGTGTCAGACTCTTGATTTCTGTTTGGGTCATGATCTCAGAGTTCTGAGATGGAGCCCCAAGTTGGGCTCCGTGCTGGGTGTGGAGCCTTCTTAAGATTCTCTCTCTCCCTTTCCCTTTGCCCTTCCTGCTCTAAAATAAATAATCAAAAATAGTAAAATGAAGCAAATATTCATAGAAGTTAGTTTAGGTTTGGGTACTTAAAGCAGTACTTATTTTTAAAGTGGTATTTCCATTGCTATTTTGTTTGTCTTTAGCAATTTTGACTATATGAACGATAGAGTAAGAGATCTTACGATAGCATCCATATAGTTTCTCAAAAACCATCAAAGTACTCCAAAGTGCGGGGAATGTACTAATAGAAAAACTGAATGAATATAAGTAATTTTCGTGCAGCATGACAGAATTAGAATGTAATAGGCTGAATAATGGTCCCCAAAGATATCCATGTCCTCATGATCAGAACCTGTGAATGTTATATTATATGGCCCAAGAGCTTTTGCAAATGTGATTAAAGGTCTTGAAACAGGAAGATTTGCTTGTGTTATCCAGGTGGGTCCAGTCTAATTTCAACGGTCCTAACAAGAGGCAGGCAGAAGGACGTATGGCACAAAAAGAGATGATATTACTACTGAAGATATTACACTGCTGGCTTTTAGTATTGAAGGAAGGGGCCATGTACCAAGGAACTTAAGGAATTACTGCTCTAAAAGCTGAAAAAGGCAAGGAAATAGACTCTCTCAAACCTCCAGAGGGGAGCAGACCCTGCAGAAACCTTGCTTTTTATCTGCAAAACTGTAAGGATAATTTTGTCCTAACTTGTTATGGCAGCCACAGGAAACTAGTACACAAGAGTAGCACATAGATTTTCAAATCCCTACTCCAGTGCTCTTTTGCTCTATTTTAATAAGCTACTTATTTTCTACTATCAGACAAGCATAAAGAACTAAGGTATTGGCCATCTGGCTACAGAGTACTGCCAAAGCTACTGAAGTTGACTCTCACGATCACAAAGAAGTGGCCTAACACCGTGGAGAGAAAATTTGGGGGAAAATGTGTCTGTTATTGTGTTCTGTATGTCTATAAAGAACTGATTGTTCTATCAATAACTAAGCTTCCCTAGTTGGTCTCTGACAGATTTGCAAAATGAAGATAATACCTACAGTATCAGGTTACTTTCAGAATTAAAGTAACTCTTACACTATGTGTAAGGTGTTCAGCCCATGTTAGACTTTTAATAATCTCCAGCTATACCTGAGGTAGATGAGAAGTTTGGTACTGACATGCCCATGTAATGACTGGGGAATCTGGAACTCTGAGACTAACTGTTACATGGATAGTTGATTAGAAGAGTTAGGGCTGGAAACTGAAGATAATCTCTAAGTCATTTGCCACCAATTTATGAGCTCAACTTTAACCTTAAGAAATTTACTAAAAAAAAGATTTCTCCTCACAGTTAAATTGAAACATTAATAAATTATATGAATTTCTTATTCCAAATAACGTCTGAAACCATTAATAATCAGAATTCTAATTTTAAATAGGCTCTTATGTTAAGGAGAAAAGTTCAGATGAAGCAACCACAAACTGTATCTCAATTCAAGGGAGAATCTACAAAGGGTAGAAAGGGCCATGTTTATTCTAATTTGGGGGTGGGTGGGTAATGGTAGGCACATGCACTCCTTTATCAAGTATTTAGTTTCTCCAATGTAGAATCTAATTGTTTGAAGTTATTTCAATTACTTCTTGATTAAAATGTTACATTAGCCAAAAGGTAAGAGGTTTATGAATTTTAATGCAGTATTTTGTGATCTTGCCTTTGTTCAAGTTTAGTTGAACTTTATGAAGATATGCTTTTGTTTTCTACAAGGTTGGGCTCAAGTCATTGATTCTATGAGCTAGATTGAAGAAATCATGTGCAATACCAATTCCATCTCTTCTTGTATACTGCATATCTCTAATACAGGAATATTTCTTCTGGAGAGCCTTTCAGTAAATGCCCCTTACCAAATAAAGTTATATACCCATATGTGTTCCATAAGTTAAGTAAAATTCAAATGTGATAATTCATTCTAATATATTCGGCTTGGGCATATTTTATTTAGAACACTTCTCAGGGTAAACTGATCTATAATTACTTAATTTTAATTTTTTTCTTAAAAAAATCCATTTTAACAAGACAGAGAACAAATATTGGCAAAGATGTCGAGAAAGGGGAACCCTCTTACACTGTTGGTGGGAATGCAAGCTGGTACAACCACTCTGGAAAACAGTATGGAGGTTAAAGGAAAAAAGTTAAAAATAGAGCTACCCTACAACCCATCAATTGCACTACTGGCTATTCTCCCCAAAGATACAGATGTAGTGAATCGAAGGGGCACCTACACCCCAATGTTCACAGCAGCAATGCCTGCAATAGCCAAACTGTGGAAGGAGCTGAGATGTCCTTCAATAGATGAATGGATAAAGTAC
The DNA here is from genome assembly GCA_002007465.1 of Ailurus styani. Lineage (NCBI taxonomy): Eukaryota > Metazoa > Chordata > Mammalia > Carnivora > Ailuridae > Ailurus > Ailurus styani. Next base: position 682,558 of record LNAC01000671.1, on the reverse strand, counting down.
ATGTGGTTCATATATATAATGGAATATTACTCAGCCATCAGAAAGGATGAATACCTACCATTTATATCAAAGTGGATGGAACTGGAGAGTCTTATGCTCAGTGAAATAAATCAGAGAAAGATAATTATCATATGGTATCACTCATGTGGAATATAATAAACGGCACAGAGGATCGTAAGGGAAGGGAGGAAAAACTGAGTGGGAAGAAACCAGAGAGGGAACCAAACCATCAGACACTCTTGACTCCAGGAAACAAACTGAGGGTTGAGGAAAGGGAGGTGGGTGGGGGGATGGGGTAACAGGGTGATGGGCATGAAGAAGGAAACATGATGTGATGAGCACTGGGTGTTATGTCCAACTGATGAATCATTGAATACTACACCAGAAACTAATGATGCACTGACTATACGTTGGCTAATTGAATTTAAATTTTAAAAATTGCATTTTAAGATAATATGTATGCATAAAGTTAAGAATTATTACTGTGTTACTATTACCTCACATAATACTGGGTATGTAGTAGACAAAATTAAAAATTGTTCTATCAAAACAATTCTAACACATGCTTTCAAGTAATAGACAATGGGTTCATTGCTAATTATTGCAAACTCTCCATTATGATTTTTTTGGCCTCTACTGGAATGATGAGTTGGAGTTTATTTGCAAGGGGAAATTAAACACAAGGAATTAAAGTATTGAGACATCAGCCAGGTTCAAATCATCTCAAACATTTGTCTTATTTTTCCATGAAATTACATACCAATGGTCTATTGTTTAATTTTATTGAATAAAGTACATATGAATGTAACAGTTGTGTTTTAATTCAGTATTTGCTATAAATTGAAATTAAATGATTTAGTAGCATCTTTATACAGAATATCTTTAAGTTGTAGGTTTACGAGTAATACAGTAATTTATGTCAATGCTGATTACACATAGACTTGCAGTGGTTAAAATAATATATTCCATGGTCAGCCTATTGGGTTTCAAATCTATGTTTCAACAATTTCTAAGTCTGCGTGAGCCCAACAACTTGGGCAAGTAAAGTCAAATTTTTTATAGGGCTTTAGCAGAAAGGGGTTAACAGAGTTGAGGTTGTTTAGGACTAGTTGCTCAAAGTTAGTTCCCAGGAGAAGGAGGAATTTTTCTTATTATCACCCATTTGGTGGTATTTAAAATTTTATCAACAGGGAAGGAAAAAAGGACTGAATGGCTCAAGACATATGCATGAGTGAGAGTAGGGAGTTTATAGGGAGATGTAGGCCACAAAGGCAAAAATAGGTAAATTGTACTATGTCAAGATTAAGAACTTCTGTGCATCAAAGTATACAAGCCACAGAGTGAGAGGGCAACCTAAAGGTGAAAATTTGCCAATCATGTATCTGATAAGGGATTCATGTCCAGAATATATAAAGAACTCCTAGAATTCAACAATGCAACATGACTGGGAAATGGACAAAGGACTTGAATAGAGATTCTCCAAAAGGACATATACAAGTGGTTAAACAACATGAAAAGATGTTCAACATCATTCATCAGAAAGATAACTACAAAAGATAATGCCTCACACCATTGAGGATAGCCACTATTAAAATAAAAAGCAGAAATAAATACAACATACATACCAGAAAACAGAAAATATTGGTGAAGATGTGGAGAAATTGGAACTCTAGTGCACTGTTGTTGGACATGTAAAGTAGTGTAACTACTATGGAAAACTTCAAAAAATTAATTTCTTGGTTCTATAAAAATTAATAGAATTATTCTATGATCCAGCAATTTCACTTCTGGGTATATATCTTTAAAAAAAATTCAAAGCTGAGTCTCAGAAGACATGTTCACAGCAGCATATTCACAATTACTAGAAGTAGAAGAAACCCAAGTATTAATTTATGGACAAAAGGATAAATGAAATTTGGTTTACATATACAATGGAGTATCACTCAGCATTAAAAAAATAAATTTTGACACAGGCTACAGCATGCCTAGAGGATATTAAACTCACTGAAATAAGCCAGTCACAAAAAGGCAAATACTCTTTGATTCTACGTACATCATGTACCTCCAGTAAATTCATAGAAATTAAAAGAGTGGTTGTTGCCAGAGACTAGAGAGAGAAAGGAAAGAGGAGCTGTTGGTGGGTGTAGAGTTTTAGTTGTGCAATATGAAAAGCATTCTTGGAGACTGGTTTGCACAACCATGTTTGTGTACTGAACATTACTGAACTGTACATTTAAAATAGTGAAGATGGTCATGTTTATGGGTATTTTAGCACATTTTAAAAATGTGAAAATAAGTAAGGACAGTTGGGGAGGAAGAATTTTGGGGACAGGCAGGAACTTACAAGGTCTTCGGTGCAAGGTCTCAGACCTCCCCCATCTATCCCAGTAATAGACAAGTAAAAGCCAAGTTAGTTACTTAACACTCTGCCTCAGTTTTCTGCTATTTAAACCAATAGCACCTTGTTGAGAAGACTAACATCTTTATACATGTAACACCCTTCAGACAATTTCTGGAACATAGTAGCACTAGTAAACTGTTCACAGTTATTATTACTATTTAGATGGAATTACTTTTAGCAGTCATAGTACTTTTAGAGCATAGCTGGAGGGGGAAACTGCTTATTGCAGCAAGTAGACCTAAAACCATTAAAAGCCAAATCACCATCTCACTAGTATGGAAAAGTTGTGTCTTTAAGTAGTCTTTATCAATTTATAATGAGGTTTTTAAAATTCATTCCCCCTAAAATTCATCTGCCTTCGCTTTCAGAATACTTGCCAAAATATGCTCATTAATACTTCATTTCAACCTCCAAATTCATGTTTCAAAAGTTTACTATTTCTAAAGAACTTTACAACACAATTTGACTTTTGTTTAATTCACTTCAGATAGGAGTATCCATGAGTCTGTTTTCTAAGTCAATTTGACATTTGAGGGGAAAAATAATAGTGCCAATATTATTTTCAGAAAAGTCAAGCTTGGGAAAATACTACTTGCTATCATAGCAAGTCAGTACAGAGTAATTGGTTACAGAAGCCTAAAATTGCCCAAAGAAAAAGTCCATGGATAACAATATTAGCAGTGGTGGCAATAATTTATAAGGGGATACTTCCGTGGATATTAACACAGTCAATAGTTCTCAAAATGTTGAAAATTGTCATTGTAAGTGAGATATAATAAGTGACAAATAGCTTTATACTATTTTTATCGCTTAAGAAAAAGGTCACATTATTCTAATCTCTTTTGCATTTTATAAGTAGTAATCTCAATAATATATGACCTTATGTATCTTCCAAAGCTGCAATATAATTGTTCTGTGGTAAGTATAGTGAGATTTAGCATACATTTTTTCTTCAATATATTCTTACAATATTAATAAGCTACTCATTACAATTTTAAAGGAGCTGATTTTTGAAAACAACCATTTACTTTTATTCATCCCATAAAATTCAACATCCTTTTTCATTAAACGTTTTTATGAGTCCATAATGAGGACTGAATTGGACTGTTTCATTTATTTCCTGTATTTACCCTTTGACAGAGGTGTTAATGAGCAACAAATTGGGACTAAGGACAAGCCTCGGGAGGGAGGAAGCAGGAATCAGACTGGGTTGAAAAATTTATCAATAGAGTAACCTGTCCCTAAATAAGAGATGCTATTTATTCCAACTTCCAATCAAGAAGTTTGTGTTCCTGGAAGTATATATAGGAAGTATTTATACAGAGGATTAGGTGGCCAGCTTCACATTTTTTAGAATTTTTTAGAGGCTGGACATCACTGATGTTATCTCTCAAGAAAAAAAGAGGTTCCATCATGACGTAAACAGTGTTACTGCTTCACCTGGGCAGTTTTTAAGGGGAGGGCTATCACAATATTTGCCTCTACTGTATTAAAAAAAGTCTCAGAGGTTTGGGGTATTCTTTTTTTGCTGTATTACAGTTGGAATATATAATAAACATGGAATTGTTTAACAATTGAGCCTGGGTCATCTCTAGGGAAACTGGCATGAAGTTTTATTTAGTGCTCTTTTCTCTCATTTCTATGTTCTCTCCACCATTTTACACATTTCATGAAACCCTTTTGTCTTTCTCTAGTAATTTATAGTCTTTATCTTTTAATTCTACTCTCTCCCCTCATTATCAAGTCCGTCCTATCTTCCCTAGCAGCATCTTTTACCCATCATATAAATCTTAAGGTAATATTGTAAGTTTTCCAGTGGTATTTACCATTGTCTTTCTAATTGTAATAGAAAACATTCATCTTCATCAAAATACTTGCAGTCATAAATGTGCACCTAACAAAATTTTTGGACTGGTGCTATTGTGGGCTGAATTGTATTCCCTTACCCCTAAACTTACATTGAAGTCCTAATTACCAGTAACTCAGAACGTGGTTTTATTTGGAAACAGAGTCTTGATGGGCCCTAATCTAATCTAACGGGGGTCTTATAAGAAGAGGAAGACAGTGGAAGACATGGGGAGAAGACAGTCATCTACAAGCTAAGGACAGAGGCTAGGAAGAGATCCTTAATTCATAGCTCTCAGAAGAGATCAGCCCTACCGATGCTTTGATCGCATTCTGCTGTTTTAAGTCTGCTTAGTCTGTAGTGCATTGTTGGGACAGACCAAGAAACACGTGCTTATTTCAGTAGTCCTAAAAAAACGTTGCAAAGTTCACTGCCCAATAGGTCTGTAAGTACAGCTAACTCTTTTAGGGAGACAGGTATTGTAATCTCCTATTCTTGTGTAGGTAAACCACTAGGAAATAGAGTTCAATATATACTTGTTTATGTACATAGGTATGTATATATGTAGGTCTACAATGTATAGAACTGAGTAACACCATGGAGGATACAAAGTTCCTGCTCTCAAGAAACAAACCAGAGTGGGGAAGATGAACAGAGGAATTAATCATTTATTTCTAAGTATGTGCAATTTTAGAATAACATTTATGCCAAAAGATTTATGGATTGACAGATCAAAACTATTTTGGAAGTACAGTTAGGGTAAAAGGATTGTGGGAAAGCTTAATTCCAACTGGATATACTGGAGAGTCTTTTTAAAAGGCCATCTTAATTTAACCTTATAAATAATTTTTTCACTTCCTAAACTGAGTGGAAGGGTCAGACAGATAAAAAGAATGGCCTGTGATAAATTACCAATTTTATGTCAACACAGGGCATGTTTAACGAGATAGGACTAGTCTTATGGGGAAACAATGCAAAAATGAATGAAAACACATACCCATTTAGGATAATTAATAAAATCAATCTTCTTAGAAATAAAGCAGAATATATCAAAATAAGTAATAATGAAGAAATGAAGTGCTACTCACTACTAAGAACTAAGCAATAACCTTTTTATGTACAATGTTTTTTAAAGCTCACATGATTTGTTTATAAAAGCAGCTTTCTATCCTTCACACACAAAATCCAAGTAAAAAAGAATCATCTACTTGCATTCCAATGCAGTATCAAATCAAACTTTGAATACCAAGATTGAGAGTTTCCTATATAGAAATTCTGATTCTTCTATTTGATGAGAGAATGTTACCAGGTAAATTAGCAGGTTTAGGTAATGGTAATTTTGTTTGTAACAAAGTTCTTTGTCATTACTATCATTTGGTATATGCTCTCATTGTAGCTTCAGTAACTTTAATAAAGTCTTTAAATTATATTCATGCCAAAATTCACACAATAGGGATACACTTAATTTTGGTTTTTGATTTTGTTGTCTAAATTTCCCTTTGTATCTCCTGTGGTCTTGATACAGAAGAAACACATCTAGTTAAGGCAAGGCAATAACCAAGTCTAGTTTGGTGACCTTATCCATACATTATACTAAGTAAAGTCAGTTAGAACCCATTGTTCAGACCTGGCAATCAGTAAATCTTCAAATATTTATATTCACCATTTCATAACCAAATCTTTAAAAATGTGACAAAAGGTCAATATCATTAGAGGGGGCAGGGAAAGAACATAAGTGATCCTGGACTAGAAGAAGAATAAGGAACATTATTGGGATAAGTGACCAAATTGGACAGTTTTGTTTAAAAAAATGCATCAATATTAACTCCCTGAATTTGGTCATTGCAATGGGTCATATATTTACTTCTGGGTAAAAAGGTGATGTATGCAATGCACACTCGAACACAAAGAGGGATGAGGAGGAAGGTAGGAAAAAGTAAGAAATTGATTTATCTTAATAAACTTTAGGAGTTATTATTCTGATGGAATTTCTCTCTTTAGAATTATTTCAAAAGTGAAAGCATAATTATGTATAGCAGTATCCACAAGTAGATAAAGTTTATCACCTCTCTTTTTGTGATTCTTTTGTTTGATCTTACATCATATTTTGACCATTTTAAACCTACTGACCAACAGTTTTAAGAATAAAAGCCAGTAAGGAAAAGGAAAGCCTGATACTTCTCAGTTATTGTTACAAAAAAGTAAAGTTTTCACAATTTCCTTATTTGGGTGGTTAAGTCCTATGTTGGTCTGGATAAAACTATTTGGAATTACATACCTTGTTGTTTTTGAAAAACAGAAAAACAACAGCAACAAAAAACAACTACCCTGGCCTCTTAAGGTGTTTATTTTGCATTTTTAATTTTAACATATTTGGCATGAGGAAGTCTTAGGAGGTTAGAAATCTTTGAGTTGTCTTGCATTCAGTATTCAAACTGAAAACTGTCTGCCATCCTAAAACTCTGTTCTGAAGATCATGGCTCTATGACTGGGTGCATTGGAGCTAGGCCTCAGAGTAAGAAAAAAAAGTCAATCATGAGAAGTCTGACATTTTTAGCCTATCTGTAATACAGATGTCTTTCACCTCCGTTTAACAAAACAAACCTACCAGACTTCCTAACTTAATGAATCAAATACATAATATGTTTCTTTTTCATTATAGAATTATTTCATGAAGGAAAAATGAGGGCAAATGGAATGATTTATTTCCTACTTCACTCAAGAAATGGTATAAAGCTCAAGTGGTTTATATGATTGGAAATAAAAAAACCTTACTAAATTTAATTAGAGTCACTCCATACTTTCTCATTTTCTTTTAATGCAAGTATTTGTCTTACTCAAGGGCTTAATAGAAATATAAATGTCAATAAGGAAATGAAACCATAGCCAAATAGATAATGGAGAACTAGGTCTCCAGGCTGAAAAATGAGCTGTAGGTCAAAAAAATATACACAAGTAATGGCTTTGGAACTCTTGTTTCAGAAATGGAAGTTCAGAACTTTTGCCTACGTCAACTTAGAGCTGACAACTCCTAAGTGGTAAAAGTTCTATTTTTAACAAAAGAAAATGATTTAAGTTCTTTAGAAATACTTCTAAAACAGCAAATGAAGAAACCTCTGTTCAAGAAACTTTGTGAAATTTCAGTAATAATTGAGAATCTGTAGTATTTAAACCAAGAGAACTTTCTCCTTCCATCTCTGAGCTCAGGGCTCCCTATTCTGCCAGCTCCCAGCCAAAGGGCTTTATTCCTGGGAAGAGCGAGACATCAGCATTTATCAACATGCCCTCTGTTTCCTATTGCTGTGGCTAACTTCTAGGGAAGCTTGGTTGAGAGATGGGGTTCTTTCCTCCTGCCCAGCCTCCCTTTATGGAATACTCTACCTTACTCACGGCAACATGAGAATATTGTGTCCCTAAGCACTCTGTCCTGGCTTATAAAGCAGTAGTTCCATAACAGGAAAGGTGAGCCAGAAAGATCTCAGGCTTTTGTCCACCTCTCAATTTAACATTCAGTATTTAAGAGGGGCCATCTCTCCAAGAAAAGTATGCCATTGTGCTCAATTGCAGAGTCCCAACCTTGGATCTGAGACTTTGCCTGGGGTAAGAAACAGGACAAGAACAGGATAGCTCCTAATCTGTTCCCAAAAGATTCGATTTTATTTTCAACAGGACTTGGAGATGTTAAAGCCTAAGGACACTCACCAAACATGGGAGGCTGTGGTGAAAAACAAAAGGGAGGAGTTTGTAATATTAGTAAGTAACAAAAATATTATGAAAAATAAGATTTCTCTATCTCACTGAAAATTAAGGTGATATAAATCTGATACTAATTCTACTCAGTGAAGATATGTATGATAAACCTTGAAGCAGCCACTAAGTAATGACTCCATCAAGTGTAAAAAATATAAGGTAACATGTGTCATGGGAAAATAATCACTTAATGGAAAAGAAAACAGTAAAGAAGGCATAGAGGAATAGAAAGGAGATGGGACACATAGAAAGCATGAGGCTTAATAGACAGAAATCAACAGCAATACCATGAAAAGTAAATGGATTAAAATCCAATCAAAAGGCAAAGATTTTAACACTAAAAAATCCACCTATGCTCTCTACAACATTCAGATTTAAAAATATAAATAAATTGTAAGTAAAAAGATTAATAGAGGTATATTATACAAATAGCAAGCACAAGAATTGTGAACCAGCTATATAAATATCAAACATGTTAAAACCATTTTTTTACTACAGATTAGGAGGGTAATGATAGAAGGGTAAAAAGGGTAAATCCAAAAAAAAAGAAGTTATAAATACATGCACCTTATAACAGAGTGCCAATTTACACAAAGAAAGCAGACAGAAATGGATATACCAATTCAGAAATAATGGTTGCATAATTCAAATCTCCATTTTTAATGTTTTATAGACTTGATAGGCACTTATAAAATACTCCAGTGAATAAAAGGCACATTCTTTTCATGTGCACATAGAACATTCTCCAGGATAGACCATATCTCCTTCCATAAACCAAAATTCAATTAATTCAAAAAGCATAGAAATACAAAGTATGCTCTTTGTTCATAATGGAATGAAATTAGAAACCACAAAGATTTGGGAAACTAACAAATGTAGATATTAAACAACTCACTGTTAGGAATGTTATTTAAATAACTAATGAGAAACAAATCAAAACAGAAATCAGAAAATACTTTGAGGTGAATGAAAATGAAGGCAGAAAAATAAATTCCAAATGGATGAAAGACTTAAATGTGAGATATGAAACCATCGAAATCCCACAAAATAAAGGCAGAAACCTCTTGGACCTCAGCTGTAGCAAATTCTTACATGACATGTCATTGGAGGCAGGGGAAACAGCAGCAAAAATGAAGTAATGGGACTTCATCAAGATAAAAACTTCTGTACAATGAAGGAAACAATCAACAAAACTAAAAGGCAACCTGTAGAATAGGAGATGGCATTTGTAAACCTATCTGATAAAGTATTAGCTTCCAAAATCTACCAAAAAAACTCAAACTCAACACCCAAAAAATAATCCAGTTAAGAAATGGACAGAAGACATGAATAGACACCTTTCCAAAGAAGACATACAAATGGCCAACAGACACATTAAAAGATGCTCAAAATCACTCATCACCAGGGAAATACAAATCAAAACCATAGTAAGAGATCAGAATGGCTAAAACTAACAACAGAAAAAAACAACAGATGTTGGTGAGTATGTGGAGAAAGGGGAACCCTCTTGCAGGGAATGCAACTGGTGTAGCCACTCTGGAGAACAGTATGGAGGTTCCTCAGAAAATTAATAATAGAACTACCTACTACTTTTGCACTACTAGCTATTTACCCAAAAGATAAAAAAAAAACAGATTTGAAAGGGTACATGGACCCCAATGTTATAGCAGCATTAACAATAGCCAAGCTGTGGAAAGAGCCCAGATATCCATCAACTGATGAATGGATAAAGATGTGGTATGCGCACACACCCGCCTACGTGCACACACCTGCCTATGCACACACATTACATGTATATGTGTATATGTACATATAAATATATATACATAAAATACTCAGCCCAATGTCCAACAATTGATGAATGGATAAAGATGAGATGTGTACACATACACACACACACACACACACAGAAATACTACATAGGAATACTACTCAGCCATCAAAAAGAATGAAATCTTGTAATTTGCGAAGACATGGATGGAGTTAGAGTGTATTATGCTAAGTGAAATAAGTCAGAGAAAGACAAATACATATGATTTCACTCATTTGTGGAACTTAATAAACAGAATGGGTGCACATATGGAAGATGGGATAAGAGAGCAACAACCCATAAGAGACTCAGGGATAGAGAACAAATTGAGGGAGGGAGGGAAGAGGATGGGGGATAGGTATTAAGGAGGGCATTTGTTATGATGAGTACTGGGTGTTGTATGTAAATGATTAATCACCGAACTCTACTCCTGAAACCAATACTAAATTGTATCTTAACTAACTTAAATTTAAATTAAAAAAATAGACATTTTTAAAAAAGAAAATGAAGGCAGAACATGCCAGAATTTAACAGAATGTAATGTAACATAACTTTAGAGAAATTCATATCTGTACCTATATATATATTTTAAAATGTTTTTTTCTAGCATAATGCCCTCGAGGTCCATGCATATTGTTGCAAATGGCAAGATTTCCTTCTTTCTTACAGCTGATTAATACTCCATTATACATACATATACTACATGTTCTTTATCTACTCATCTGTCAATAGACACAGGTTTCTTCCATGTCTAGACTAATTTAAATAATGCTGTGAGCATGTGAGCATGGGGGTGTAGATATATTTTTGAGCTACTCTTTTCATCTCCTTTTAATAAATATCCAGAGGAGGAAATGCTGAAACATATGGTAATTTTAATTTGGGGAACCTCCATACTGTTTACCATACTGGCTGCATCAATTTACATTCCCACCAACAGTGTGCAAAGGTTTCTTTTCTCCACATCCTTGCCAGCTTTTATTATTTGTCTTTTTGATAATAGCCATAATGACAGGTATGAGGTGATATTCCACTGTGGTTTTAATTTTCATATCCCTAATGATTAGTGATGTTAAACATCTTTTCATGTACTTGTTGGCCATCTGTTATGTCTTCTTTGGAGAAATGTCTATTCAGATCCTCCCCCCATATCTTTTTCTTTTTTTGCTATTGAGTTGAAAAAAATTTAATCTAAAACTTAACCTTCCATCTGAAGACACCGGGAAAAAGAGCAGACTACAATAAAAATCAAGCATAAAGATGGGCACAAAGATTGAAGAGAATAGAAGAACAATAAAGTTAGAGTCCAAAAGCTTTTAATGAAAAAGTAACAAAATTGAAAAACTTTTAGCTAGATCGATCAAGAAAAAGTATCAAATAACTGTAATCAGAAATGAATGAGGGAACATTATTACTGACCATAGAGAAACCAAAGATTAGAAGGGGACACTAAATAGCTGCGTGCCAATAAATTAGTTAACTTACAGGGAAAGGATTTTCTTTTTAAAAAAGATTAACTATCAAAACTGACTCACAAAGTAATAAACAATCTAAATAGGTTTAAAACAACTGAAGAAATTCAATTAGCAAGCACCCCCATCATCATGAACCCACAAAGAGACATCAGACCCAGAAAACTTTAGCGCTATCATCTACTAGACCCTTAAAATACTTTGTCAACAATTATTCAAACTCTTCCAAAAAACACAGTACTTCCCAACTCAATACCCAAACCAGACAAAGACATCACAACAAGCAAGAAGTAAAAACCAATATTCTTTTTGAATATGGACAAAAATCCTTACCTAAACACTACAAGGTAAATCCAGCCACATAAAAATGTTAATTGGACAAGAGGTATCTAGTCCAGTAATATAAAGTTGGCTTAACATCTGAAAAGTAAGTTAGTGATCCCAGTAGATACAAGGGGGTGTGGAAAACCTACGGGAAATGACTAACAAAAGACTCCTGATCACAAACTTAGTGACTTACAACACATTTATGATCCTGGAGTTCTGCAGGTCATGAATTCGCCATGACTATAGGTCTAAGAACTTGGTTCTTCCCTGAACGTCTAGAGGAGCATTTGTGTCCTTGCCCTTCTCTGGTTCTAGAGACTGCCCCAAGTTCTTTGTCTTGTGATCTTGCACGGCTCTGACCTCTGCTTCTGTTATCCCATTGGGTTCTTTCCCTCTGCTTCCATTGCCATACTCCCAAGCTATTCCCCTCCAGTCCAAGGGGACTTTTTTTTTTTTCCTGGTATTACATGCTCCAGAACTCTGTGTCCTGTATATGTCATTGGCATTCCTCCAGACAATAAGGACAAGAGGCTTCTCCAGCAACATTTTATGGATAATCCCATCACTTTTTCTGGATTCTGCTGGGGAGATGATAATGAAGATCCTAGAGTTACACTCAGATTCTCTTCCAATAGCTCTCTTTCTGACTGAATACCGTATTTGATTGTTCCACAGCAGTAGTAAAAGTTTACCCAGCTACACCCTTGACTTTCTCTTTAAAACACATTCTCTTTCAGATAATCTTCTAGTTGCAGTATCTTTTACAACCTGGGTCGGCTGTGAGTTTCCCTCACCATCAAATCCTAGTTCCCTAACATCTCATAGAGAGCAAACTGGCGTCTCTTGTCAAGCAGGAGCCTTTGTCAAACAATGATGCAAACAATTAAGGTACTGCAGCTAGGAGATATCCCCCGGGAAGAACTGCAGCTGACCAGCATCAGCTGACCATCCAGGACTGATAACGAGCACAACCAGAGGAGGGCTGCAGACCCCCAAGAATGATTAAATCCCTTTAAAAGGGGAAGGGTTTTGGCAGAAGACTATCAGACTCTTCAGACCTGGCCCCTCTATGTCTGACCACTTAAAAAAGGTAACTGCCGCCAAAGGCTCTGCCTGACTCGTCTCCTAACAGAGATCCTTTGTTGCTTGAACATCATCAGAAGCAGGAAGTGCCAAGAGCCGACTGGGACCAGACTGAGGCCTTTGCTCAGCTGTGCGCCCACAGACTGACTTTGCGTTGGGTTCCTTAACTTCCTGCACCCTTCTGTCACCTTGTTTGTTGTGTGGCTTGTCTTCCGAAGGTCCTACTCTATGCTCGGTGTAAGAAGCCAAACTGAATCACCTGGTGAAAGGTCATTGAGTTTGGAATTCTGAATCTGCTTTAGAGTTGTGATTTACCTTTGCTTTATGACTGAATAAAGCTGACACTGTGGAAAGACACGACTCAGGTGTGTGCCTTCACAGGGTGCCCATGACACATTTCTTCCCTCGATTTTTCCTTTTCCTCTTACATTTTATTACAAACAGCAAGACCTCCTCAGACCACACTTCCAATACTTTACTTGAAATCCCCTTAAATATCCAAGTTTACTGCTTCCAAGTTTGGATTTCCACATAACTGCAGGACACAATTGAATGAAGCTTTCTGTCACTAATTAGGGAGGATCCCCTTCCCTCCACTAGCAATACCATGTTTCCCATTTCCTTCCGATTTCTCAGCAGCAGAATCTTTAACATCCAAAGTCCTAATGGTCTGTTCAGAATTATCCAGGCCTTTTCTATCGTGCCCTTCAAAATTCTCCCCGCCTCTACCTATTGCCCAATGCCAAAACCACTGAAACTTTCCAGGTGTTTGTTATAGCAGCACCCCACTTCCAGGTACTAAAGCTGTATTGGTCAGGGTTCAGCTAGAGAAACAGAACCAATGCAGATATGTTAACATGTTTACTTTAAAGAACTGGCCGCCATGATTGTGGGGCTGCCAAGGCAAGTCTGACGTTCATAGCACAGACGGCCATAAAGGGCAGGATGGAAAGCCCAGGCATGACTGAGGCTATCAGCTTAGTCTGGGCTGCTGTAACAAGACACCACAGAACACACAGCTTAAAAACAGCAGAAATTTCTCACAGTTTCAGAGGCTTGGAGTCTGAGAGCAGGCTGCCAACATGGTCCGGTGAGTCCCAGAGCTCCCACTGCGTCCTCACACAGTGAGAGCGAGCAAGTGAGTGTTCTCAGACCTCTTTTATAAGGGCACTAGTCCCATTAATGAAGGCTCCGCCCCATGACCCAGTCACCTTCTGGAGTCCCCACCTTCTAACACCATTATCTTGGAGGTTAGCGTTCAACATGAATTTCTGGGGAACAAATAGAGATAATAGCAGCTACAGTCCCCCAGTTATTCAATCAAACACTCTCTTAAGTATTGTCATAAAGGTATTTTATAGCTATCAAGAAGGTACTCACGTGTCTTAAATGAGGAAGATTACCGCAGGTAATCACGATGGTCATTGAATCAGCTGCAAGGCTTTAAGACCAGAGCTGGGGTTTCCCTGAAAAAAAAAGAAAGTCTGCCAGTGGAAGGCAGTTTGAGTTCATGTCTGAAAGATCTAGCCTGCCCTTCTGGCTGCCTGCCCTGTGGATTTCAGGCTTCCTTCACAATCACAGAAGTCCATTCTAGGCAATAACTTTTTAAATATACAACTGCTATTGGCTCTGTTTCTCTGATTGAACCCCAACTGATTCCCCTGAATTCAAAATATTTATTCTTAAAACATAGCATAAATCAGTTTAAATAGATGAGATCTGTTTCCAATGACCAGACTCTTACCTGAATCTGATTTAGAAAACTTCAGTTTCAAAAATATGAAATATCTACTTATAACACTTGTCAAATCAGAGTTAATATTAAATTTAAAGTGGCATACAGCCTGAAAGGTTTTGTTTGATCACGAAAAGTAATCATTAAAAACCCTATAAATGTCTCTGAATATTAGCCAGGTGTCTATATTTGTGTCTTAAATGGATTTATTTTACTTAAACTGATATAATTGGTCACACACACACACACACACAAATCAATGCTATTTTTCAGCAGAAGTGATAGAGAGGCCCTTTAAAATGATCTTGTAAAGATCACCTTAGACTGATTATTTTCAGCTGAGGAACCATTGTGATCCAATTTGATTTCATGGTCTTAATGAAGAAAACTAAATGACCTTTTCCAACTATTAACATTTTTCCCTGCCTGAGGCAGAAAATGCTTCTCGTTGGGCCATGACTAAAACAAAGCAGCAAAAATCATCTCCTTATTTTTCTTAAACTAGAAATTTTATTTTATTTGTAATGAACCGATTTAGAGGAGAGCCATTAAGCCTCCACATATAAGCAATTATACTATAATTCTGTTCTTCAGGCTGNACCGATTTAGAGGAGAGCCATTAAGCCTCCACATATAAGCAATTATACTATAATTCTGTTCTCCAGGCTCTGGTTTTTTTTTATAAGCAGTAAGATTAGGAATATACATGGACAAAATTTGAAAAACAGCAGTAATGAGAAATTATACTCAGCTAGTTTAGTCGAAAAACATACTTATAAGCTCACCTGGACCGAAGTGGTCTATTTGGGAATTTTGATGATGCCAAAGGAGTTTTACTGAGCAAAGGTATAAAAAACATCATTCTATATAACCAATATATGATTTTAGATAGAAAAATAAATAGCAGAAGTCCTCTGCTTCCGACCATGACACAGCAACTGGTACTAGACTTAATTTTCCAGGGAAAAAAACAAAAAACCAACAAAATATTTGAGGCAACTGCTGTTGGGCAAGGAACAGCACACAGCATTAGGACTCTGATTTTCACACAAAGGCAAACGCAAGATTCAAGCCCCATGTGAATCATCTTAACTCTCCTTGCATGGGGATGGTTTTCTAAGGAGCGCCTGGGCTGAGCTAAGGAGGTAGAAATTAGACTCCAATCCTACTAAAATGATAGTATTCTAGGGAAAAAGAATTTGCATGGAAATTCACCACAATGACTTCAGTAAAGGCTGTGCTTTTTAAGTGTAGGCAAAGACTCCATGAGACCTACAACTATCACTTACCTTCTGGGCTGAGAACTCGCTGATAATACCAGAGGTTATCTATCACTAGGGGATACTGGAGTTCTGACCCAGTAGAGGTAGGGAGTCCTCACGGAGTACCAGGTACATCCAGATTAAATCTCCAAATAAAGGCAAGCCTAATAGGAAGGAGCACACCCTAGAGTAAGGTCCACTTCCTAGGAATGAGCCCCAGACCATTGCAGCCTTGCTCTAACAAAGGATTAAATCCACCTGAGAGAAGCAAAAGGCTCTTGTGGTGATTTAACCACCAGCAGAAACAGACCTCCACACTTCTCAGAGCAAAACAACATAATCTAGACATTTTAAAATATATCACTCAAGTGACCAACATAAAATAACTTACTGGATATACGGTGAAGCAGAAAAATGGGACTTATAATCAAAAGTAAAAGCTCTTCATAGAAGAGACTGAGTCTCCCCAGATGTTTAAATTAGGAGACAATGAATTCGAAACAATTATTATAGTGTCTTCAAAAAAGNAATCTAGACATTTTAAAATATATCACTCAAGTGACCAACATAAAATAACTTACTGGATATACAGTGAAGCAGAAAAATGGGACTTATAATCAAAAGTAAAAGCTCTTCATAGAAGAGACTGAATCTCCCCAGATGTTTAAATTAGGAGACACTGAATTCGAAACAATTATTATAGTGTCTTCAAAAAAAATAGGGGAAAAGATGATCCTAATGAATACACTGTGCAATTTAAATAGAAAAATGTAAATTAAAACAAATGGAAGAATGTAAATTAAAACAAAACAAAAAATCTACATCTGAAAAGTTGAACTTCTGAATTGAAAACTTCATTGACCAAGCTTAACAGTGAAGAAAACAAAGAATTTGCTGAACGTGAAGACATATGAATGTGAAGTTCCCCAGTCTAACAGAGAGCAAGGAGATTGAAAAATAGGAAGCGTGTCAGTGACTTAGGTAGAGTATCAAAGTAAATATATGTGTACTTTGATTCTAAGATGGAAAAGATAGAGAATAAGAACAATTATTCAGAAAATATTTCAGTAATACATGTAAAGGTTTGTTTTAGATGATCTAACATCTGTGTGCTTTGCACTGAAAAGAACATTCAGAATGTCTAGTCTGCCATACGGCCACAAAAAGAAGTTCAATACATTAATTTTTGAATTGATACATTTGTTTCAATACTTTCCAAACCTGTCTACTTCTACCCTTAGCAAATGACAGATTGTATAGAGACACAAAAGAGTTAGTGAACTTTCCTAATACGCCAACAAGGGATAAAGTAGATGCTTTATGAATCAAACCTCTTTGGGTAAAAAATATGTGGTATTCCCATCTCAGTATTTTTTGCCAATGGTATAATAAAGACATTAACTAGGTAGTGTCACTCACTCTGCATTTTTTATGTACAATAATGGTACTTATGACTCACTGAATTGCTTTTCCAGTAAGAGGCAAAAGAAATGTCATGATATACTAAACAAATTGTTATAAAGATAGCAAANCAAATGCTATTTTAGATGACCTTTCTGTCTTTTAGCCTGTATCTGAAATACAGGTTAGAATGCAGTGTGACTTCAGCTGTCTCCCCCTATTTTTGAACACAATAGTAATATTAAAATATATACTGTGCGTGACTCAATGTATTTCTACTTATCACCGTGTCACTTGCAAATAGTTAATAAAATCATCAGACCATAAGTATACTGTGGCTGTAATCACTTTCAACACCAATTATTTTTTCTCTTTGCTCACATTACTGAGTGCCTAACACAGTGTGTCTCACACAATGGTCCTATTGTGGTTTCTTGGTGGCATGCTAGAAGGACTTGATGCCCAGAATGACTGTGTATACTTGTCCTTCTCCTTGAGAAGATAAAACAACTGAAACATTAATTTTATAGTAAATTATCTCTAAAAGGGCATGAGATAACATGAAAACTTCCTCTGCATTTTCTAAAATGAAAGCTAGTGTTCAAAGACATCCTTTACTCCCAGCAGAAGCTTTAAACTACACCTTTAATTTAGGGCAGGCATTTACTTTGCTTACAGACGTACTTCAATAGCAACATTTTAAAAGTACTGGGTTAAGGGAGTATATTTCATTTTGTTATTTAATCTTTATTTAAAAATATTGAAGTGGCTTATCATGAAAATTCTGCATAATGTGGTTATAAACACAGAATTAGAAATTAAAAAAACAAAACAAAACAAAAAACGATTTCAGTAGAGCCAACAAAGGCCTCAGGGTAAGAACAACATATTTCCTTCTAGATCTGATCATCTGCAACAGAGACGGTCTTTTCAAGGGTACACATTCAATGTGGGTCTTAGAGAAGTCCTTCAAGCATCCTCACACAGAAGCAAGTTGAGTAGATTTTTTTGCATAAACATAATTTTTCTTTTTCCTTTTTTTAAACATAAATTTTCTGTTTATGCAACTCCTTTTAGAGGAATTGAATGTGATCCCTTTTACATAAAAAAAATGAAATGCAAATAAGACCCCTTAGGTTATTTACTTACTTACATACCTCTTGCCCCCTTACAAGGAAAACTAAGCTGAGTGATAAAAGAAAGAAGTGTATATAACATTTTTTAAAGGACCATTGGCTAATGTTCCTTAAGTCTCCTCTGAAAATAGGTTTCTAGCTTATAGTTAAGTACGTATGGTTTCTCTGAGTTAATGCAAATTCAGGGAAGAGACTTGCAGATACTGCCCTAAATATCTGGCAGTAGAAAAAGTAGAAGCATTAAATAGAGTTTACTACAAAAGTCTAGAAACAGGGGACCCTGGGTGGCTCAGTCAGGTAAGCGTCCACTTTTTGTTCCAGTCATGATCCCAGGGTTCTGGGATCGAGCTTCACATCAGGCTCCTGGCTCAGCAGGGGAGTCTGCTTCTCTCTCTGTCCCTGCCCTTGCTCGTGTTCTCTCTCCCTCTTTTAAATAATAAATAAATAAATATCTTTAAAAAAATGATCAGAAACAACATCCACTACCTCATCTAATGTCAAAAAGTTGAAATACATTTGTATTTTAATAGTAATGATAAAAAACATTCCATAGTTTAAAAGCTGAGTCAAAGTCAATGCAACATTATATGTTGGAATAAAAATCCAATGCTATTTAAAAGACCCTTCAATTTAAAAGTCATAATTTGATAAATTATCCTGACTTCATGAATTCTATTAGTAACAAGTTTCCAAAATAATAAATTATAATGATTTTATCACATTAACTTTTGCTAGTATCTGATGAAATATTATCAATGGAGCTAAAAACTGAAACTTGTTCAACTATATACTTAAACACAGATACAGAAAAACAGATCGCCCTCTTGAATATATTCATCTGCCATGGAAATCATTGAGAAATAGGCTCACATTATAAAGAGTAGGTAAGTTTATAAGATATGTTAGATTTATTTTGAAATAGTCTATATTCAAATCTAAGTTTTAAATTGATCCATATCCTTCTTAGTTATGACTTGCTCAAATATAAGAGAAATACATAATATTTAGTTTATTATTATTTCATACACATCCTTTGCTCTATCTAAAGTAGTTTCAAAACTCTTCTTAGTTTCACCTTGGGTTCAAGGAAATGAAGGAGATTCTAGAGGGGATATCTCAGCCACTGCTAATCTCCTCCTTTGATTTCATGACTTTACTCATGGGTATCCATTCCCTACTTCTTGGTAAATTTTCTACTTTAGCCCTGGATTGTCACAAATTGCAGTTATCAAAAAGGATTCATGTACTTATAAGTATCAGGAAAAGGATTAATATAAGCACAACCAGTCTGTGACCAATCCAATTTCAACGGAATTTTATGATATAAAGACATAGTGTATTTTCTGCGTCTGTGTCTATGATGGTGGGGAAAGCGATAGAAGAAACAGGAATTTCTGATTCTTTTTTCACTCAGGAATTGAAGTGAGATTAATCATTACAACTACACTAACATTTTCTTTTCAACTGAAGCTATAGTCTGTGTCAGCGTGGGGTACAATGTACACTGAAGATTTCTTCCAGCATGTGAGATAATTTGCATCTTTTCCAAACCGAAACCTAAGTCGCTGGTTCTACAATCACAAAACTTATCATCAGCTAACTCCAACACACGAGTCTCCTACTACTATCCTTGAGTAATAAAAAGAAGTCAAAGTCTTCACTGATATTTATGCATGGGACCAGAATGCTTTTAAAATTTCTTTGTTAGCATATTTACTTTCCTAATTATATTTGCTTAAGTGAATATCACAATTCACTTACACAGTCAGATCATCCACTGTGAATAATAGTACCATACAAATCTGACTTAGGATTTTTGTAATCAACAACCACAGATAAAAACTGTTCTGAAGAGTTTAGAACAACTGATCAAAAACTGCTCAGTAATACTCATATCATGCAAACACACAATCAGATATTAGCTATCTTTATGCAGTAAAATAGCATTTCTTAATTTTTAACATTTTTCTCATTTGTTGAGAGAACATGCAAAACTGTACAGGTCCATGAGCTTTGCAAGAGCTATGACAAGATCTTAGTCATTTCTGTAACTTCGGTAAACCTCAGTGCAGAGCATATGTATTTCATCACTTTTACAACGCACATTTTTTTAATACTTTGCCCCAGGGGTACAGGTCTATGAATCATCAGGCTTACATCTGTCACAGCATTCACCAAAGTACAAACCCTTCCCAATGTCCATAACCCATCCACCCTATCCCTACCCTCCCACCCCCCAGTAACCCTCAGTTTGTTTTGTGAGATTAGGAAGTTGAAGAGGTTGCTGCCTGTGTTCTCNTATATCACATTGAGGTCTTTCATCCATTTTAAGTCTATTTTTGTGTGTGGTGTAAGGAAATGATCCTGTTTCCTTTTTCTGCATGTGGCTGACCAGTTTTCCCAACACCATTTGTTGAAGAGACTGTCTTTTTCCCACTGGACATTCTTTCCTGCTTTGTCGAAGATTAGTTGACCATAGAGTTGAGGGTCCATTTTTGGGTTCTCTATTCTGTTCCACTGGTCTATGTGTCTGTTTTTGTGCCAGTACCATACTGTCTTGATGATGACGGCTTTGTAATAGAGCTTGAAATCTGGAATTGTGATGCCGCCAACTTTGCTTTTTTTTTTCAACATTCCTTTGGCTATTCGGGGTCTTTTCTGGTTCCATATAAATTTTAGGATTATTTGTTCCATTTCTTTGAAATAAATTGCTGGTATTTTGATGGGGATTGCATTAAATGTGTAGATTGCTCTAGGTAGCATAGACATTTTCACAATATTTATTCTACCCATCCATGAGCATGGAATGTTTTTCCACTTCTTTGTGTCTTCCTCAATTTCTTTCATGAGTACTTTATAGTTTTCTGAATACAGATTCTTTGCCTCTTTGGTTAGGTTTATTCCTAGGTATCTTATGGTTTTGGGTGCAATTGTAAATGGGATTGACTCTTTAATTTCTCTTTCTTCTGTTTTGTTGTTGGTATATAGAAATGCAACTGATTTCTGTGCATTGATTTTATATCCTGACACTTGACTGAATTCCTGTATGAGTGCTAGCAGTTTTGGAGTGGAGTCCTTTGGGTTTTCCACATAAAGTATCATATCATCTGCAAAGAGTGAGAGTTTGACCTCTTCCTTGCCGATTTGGATGCCTTTTATTTCTTTTTGTTGTCTGATTGCTGAGGCTAGGACTTCTAGTACTATGTTGAATAGCAGTGGTGATAGTGGACAGCCTTGCCGTGTTCCTGACTTTAGGGGAAAAGCTCTCAGTTTTTCTCCATTGAGAATGATATTCGCTGTGGGTTTTTCGTAGATGGCTTTGATGATATTGAGGTATGTACCCTCTATGCCTACACTATGAAGAGTTTTGATTAAGAAAGGGTGCTGTACTTTGTCAAATGCTTTTTCAGCATCTATTGAGAGGATCATATGGTTCTTGTTCTTTCTTTTATTAATGTCTTGTATCACATTGATTGATTTGCGAATGTTAAACCAACCTTGCATCCCAGGAATAAATCCCACTTGGTCGTGGTGAATAATCCTTTTTATGTGCTGCTGGATCCTATTGGCTAGTATTTTGTTGAGGATTTTTGCATCCGTATTCATCAAAGATATTGGTCTGTAATTCTCCTTCTTGATGGGGTCTTTGCCTGGTTTGGGGATCAAGGTAATGCTGGCCTCATAAAAGGAGTTTGGAAGTTTTCCTTCCAATTCTATTTTTTGGAACAGTTTCAGGAGAATAGGTATTAATTCTTCTTTAAATGTTTGGTAGAATTCCCCTGGGAAGCCGTCTGGCCCTGGGCTCTTGTTCGTTGGGAGATTTTTGATGACTGCTTCAATCTCCTTACTGGTGATGGGTCTATTCAGGTCTTCAGTTTCTTCCTGGTTCAGTTTTGGTAGTTTATATTTCTCTAAGAATGCATCCATTTCTTCCAGATTGTCAAATTTGCTGGTGTAGAGTTGCTCATAATATGTTCTTAGAATTGTTTGTATTTCTTTGGTGTTGGTTGTGATCTCTCCTCTTTCATTCATGATTTTATTAATTTGAGTCCTTTCTCTTTTCTTTTGGATAAGTCTGGCCAGGGGTTTATCAATCTTATTAATTCTTTCAAAGAACCAGCTCCTAGTTTCATTGATTTGTTCCACTGTTCTTTTGGTTTCTATTTCATTGATTTCTGCTCTGATCTTTATGATTTCTCTTCTCCTGCTGGGTGTAGCCTTTCTTTGCTGTTCTTTCTCTAGCTTTTGTAGGTGTAGAGTTAGGTTGTGTACTTGAGACCTTTCTTGTTTCTTGAGAAAGGCTTGTATTGCTATATACTTTCCTCTTAGGACTGCTTTTGCTGTATCCCAAAGATTTTGAACAGTTGTGTTTTCATTTTCATTTGTTTCCATGAATTTTTTTAATTCTTCTTTAATTTCCTGGTTGACCCATTCATTCTTGAGTAGGGTGTTCTTCAGCCTCCATGTATTTGAGTTCTTTCCAACTTTCCTCTTGTGGTTGACTTCTAGTTTCAGAGCATTGTGGTATGAAAATATGCAGGGAATGATCCCAATTTTTGATGACCTGTTGAGACCTGATTTGTGACCCAGAATATGGTCTATTCTGGAGAATGTTCCATGTGCACTAGAGAAGAATGTGTATTCTGTTGTTCTGGGATGGAATGTTCTGAATATATCCGTTATGTCCCACTGGTCCAGGGTGTCATTTAAAGCCTTCATTTCCCTGTTGATCTTTTGCTTTGATGATCTGTCCATTTCAGTAAGGGGGGTGTTCAAGTCCCCTACTAATATTGTATTCTTGTCAATGTGTTTCTTTGATTTTGTTATTAATTGGTTTATATAATTGGCTGCTCCCATGTTAGGGGCATAGATATTTATGATTGTTAGATCTTCTTGTTGGACAGATCCTTTTAGTATGATATAGTGTCCTTCTTCATCTCTTATGATATTCTTTGCCTTAAAGTCTAGTTTATCTGATATAAGGATTGCCACTCCAGCTTTCTTTTGCTGTCCATTGGCATGGTAAATTGTTTTCCATCCCCTCACTTTAAATCTGGAGGTGTCTTTGCGTGTAAGATGAGTTTCTTGTAGACAGCATATCGATGGGTCTTGTATTTTTATGCATTCTGATACCCTGTGTCTTTTAGTTGGGGCATTTAGTCCATTTACATTCAGAGTAACTATTGAGAGATATACATTTAGAGCCATTGTATTGCCTGTAAGGTGACTGTTACTGTATATTGTGTTTCTTCCTTTCTGGTCTATGTTTCTTTTAGGTTCTCTTTGCTTAGAGGACCCCTTTCAATATTTCCTGTAGGGCTGGCTTGGTGTTTGCAAATTCCTTGAGTTTTTGTTTGTCCTGGAAGATTTTTATCTCTCCTTCTATTTTCAGTGAGAGCCTAGCTGGATATAGTATTCTTGGCTGCAGATTTTTCTCATTTAGTGCTCTGAATACATCATGCCAGCTCTTTCTGGCCTGCCAGGTCTCTGTGGATAGGTCTGCTGACAATCTAATATTTCTACCATTGTATGTTATAGACCTCTTGTCCCGAGCTGCTTTCAGGATTTTCTCTTTGTCACTAAGACTTGTAAGTTTTACTATTAGATGACGGGGTGTGGACCTATTTTTATTAATTTTGGGGGGGCTTCTCTGTGCCTCCTGGATTTTGATGCTTGTTCCCTTTGCCAGATTAGGGAAATTCTGTATTAAGATCTGCTCCAATATACCTTCTGGCCCTCTCTCAATCTCGTCCTCTTCTGGGATCCCAATTATTCTAATATTGTTTCGTCTTATGGCATCACTTATCTCTCGAATTCTCTCCTCATGGTCCAGTAGTTGTTTGTCTCTCTTTTCATCCTCTTCTTTTTTCTCTGACATTTTGTCTTCTAAATCACTAATTCTATCTTCTGCTTCATTTATCCTAGCAGTAAGAGCCTCCATTTTCAATTGCACCTCATTAATAGCTTTTTTGATTTCAGCTTGGTTAGATTTTAGTTCTTTTATTTCTCCAGAAACTTTTTTTTATTTCTCTAGAGAGGGATTCTCTATTATCTTCCATTCTCTTTTCAAGACCAGCTAGAACCATGATCATTGTCATTCTGAACCCTATTTCTGTCATATTACTAATGTCCACGTTGATTAGGTCCCTAGCCATCATTACTGGCTCTTGTTCTTTTTTGTGTGTTGATTTTTCCCGCCTTGTCATTTTATGCAGATAAGAATAGATGGATGAGAGAACCAAATACTAAAGGGTAGCAATGACCCCAGAGAAATATACACTAACCTACTCAGAATAGACCTGGAACTGGGGAGAAAAGAAAGAGGGAAAAACCAAAAACCCTCCCCCCCCAAAAAAAACCAAAATCATTTAAAAACAAAACAAAACAAAAATATAAAACAAAATCTTATATCTATATTATGTATTTCTGTTTCTATATCTATGTCTGCCTATGACTCTATCTCTATCTATATCTATTAGACTGGTGAATTGAACAGACCCTATAAGTATAAAAAAATAAGGTTAAATACAATGAAGGGATAAAATATAACAATGAAAATTTAAAAAAGTTTAAAAAGTGTTGATAAGATATAACNGGAGAAAAGAAAGAGGGAAAAACCAAAAACCCTCCCCCCCCAAAAAAAACCAAAATCATTTAAAAACAAAACAAAACAAAAATATAAAACAAAATCTTATATCTATATTATGTATTTCTGTTTCTATATCTATGTCTATCTATGACTCTATCTCTATCTATCTATATCTATTAGACTGGTGAATTGAACAGACCCTATAAGTATCCAAAAAAAAAAGGTTCAAAACAATGAAGGGATAAAATATGATTATAACAATGAAAATTTAAAAAAAAAATAAAAAGTGTTGATACGATATAAGAGTTAAGAACGTTAAAATAGGAAAAGGGAAAAATTTTAAAAGAAAAAAGTAAGAAAAAAATTCAAAGAAAAAAAATTCAATGAATTTAACTTTGAACGACTGAAGAATCATGGGGAAAAACCCATGAATTTTCTGCGTTGCTTTCCCCTAGCTCCGGAGTTCCACAATTCTCAGCAATCTTGAACTTGACTTTGACTGGATGGTTTTTTTTCCTGTTCTTCTGGGGGAGGGGCCTGTTGCTGTGATTCTCAAGTGTCTCTGCCCAAGGCGGGTTCCCACCGCCCTCGCCAGGGGCCAGGCTAAGTAATCAGCTCGGGTTCGCTCTCAGGAGCTTTTGTTCCCTGAACACTTTCCGTACCTCGTTGGAGGACGGGACTGAAAATGGTGGCTCCCAGTCTCCGACCCGGAGGAGCTGAGAGCTTGCGGCCTCAGTCCTCAGTGCGCCTCAGAGAGAAACAGTCCCTCCCATCTCCTGGTCTCTGGCCACTCTCTGAGCTCCCCTGCCTGTGACCGAGTGTCTCTGTCTCTGGCGTGGCCCCGTTTAGAATCTCGAACCCGGCAGATTCCTGCAGCCGCTCCTGTGCCACTGCTCCCAGAGGAGGAAGGTGAGTCTCTCTGGGTCTGCCGCCCATGGGGTCCCCGCTCACAGATCAGTGGCCC
>LNAC01000671.1:515604-656518 GCA_002007465.1 Ailurus styani | reverse complement strand
CAGATTCACTTCTCCGCACATCCTGCCTTCCAGAAGGCGGTCTATTTTCTGTTCCTAGAATTGCTGCTCCTCTTCTCTTCGATCTCTGGTGGAATTTGTAGGTGTTCAGGATAGTTTGATAGCTCTCTGGGTGAATTCCTGGGACCTGATGATAATCGGTCTCCTACTCCTCCGCCATCTTGCTGCTCCTCTCCTACAATGCACATTTTTAATAATTCAAACATCTCTGAAATTAGAATGTGTCTTATAATCAATGGCATGTCATAGTTTCTTTCTTTTTCCTTTTTAACTTTGGAGTGGAACATATATATTAGTGTACCTTATGATCAATGATGCCTTTTGATCCAACTGAATACATGGTAGTAGGCATTGACTAAACGTTTGCTAAACTTGAAAAGCAGCATATCATGGTGGAAGGTTCTAGGATCCGGCTCAGAGATACATTGCAATATATGCCCTGAAGCAATGATGTCTGTGAATAGAAGGGATTTGAGCCTAATAATGGGTGTTTTTAACAGAGGGAATAAGCTACTATACAAAGAATTTGTGTAGCAGATTCAAAGCAAAAGTTTTTCTTACAGATCAAAGGAGTGGTACATCAGCCTCACATGTAGAATGGAGATTAGAGAAGTGAGGGGAGATAAAATGCAGAGAAAGAGCAGGGGTAATAGGGAATAGAGCTCATAACTCTTGGACATTTTATTTAAGTGAAAGACAAGATGATATATTGAGGATCAGACCAGCTTTAGATGTGGAGCTGAGAAAGTCTGGTTAATAATTTGGTTCTTCAGGTATATAAAAAATGACAATCCTAAAGCAATGTTCTGTGAGGTTCTGGGCAGGATCACCTCGAGGAGAGGTGCAGTCCTATAGCAAAAGAAGTTGAGAAAGAGGCCTCCATAATTTCTCTATTTATAATCTGGACAATTCCCTCTGGTCCAATGTTTCATACCCCATTCAATAAAATCAAAGCCCTGATTTTGAAAGTAATAATGAAAAACTTAAAAAGCAGTCTCATGACATTTTTAAAATGAATGGACATACCTAAAATTAATTGAATCAATCTGGTCAAACCAAGAGTCTTAGTACCAACTGCCATTAGCAAGAGAGAATGGGAAGGAAAAAACCCAGTTTTTATATTAAATGGAGTTAGTAAAAAAAGGAAGAATAGATCTAATATAACTTTAGATTAATAACCATAGGCCACCCGAAGGATGATTCTAAGTGTGAACCTAGATTGGATAAGACAAGTAAAAATTTATAAATGATTCTTTTTTTTTCTCTAAGATTTTATTTATTTATTTGACACAGAGAGAGAGATCAGATCACAAGTAGGCAGAGAGGCAGGCAGAGAGAGAGAGGAGGAAGCAGGCTCCCTGCTGAGCAGAGAGCCCGATGCGGGGCTCGATCCCAGGACCCTGAGATCATGACCTGAGCCGAAGGCAGAGGCTTTAACCCACTGAGCCACCCAGGCGCCCCGACAAGTAAAAATTTAAAAGTGGAGCTTAAAAATTCTATTTATGTAAATCCCAATTGTTATATGTCAGAATTCTTGTCTATTTCAATCTTGGCTTCTGGTCAGCTTGGCCAGGTAATAAATGATGTAGTTTTGCATGCACATGGGAACACATGCTATATTAAGTTGTTTAACATCACTGCTCATTAGGAAACCCAGCATCATAAGCTGGAAAAAGTCCAACACTGGCATTCTTTGTCTTGGATGGAGGATTCTAGGATAGGAACACTCCTGACAGCTCACTGTTTTTAATCATTGGCCTGGTTTTGCCAGCGCCCAGGAGGGTTGGCCCTATATGTATTGAGGAAAAATGGAAATACCACCATACTTTAAGCAATTACACACCTCAAAGAAACAGCTGAGTTTATATTCTTGGATCCATAATAATCAGATTATGAGAGAAATCCCTCCAAATACCTATATGACTTTCTCTGAGATTTACTGCAGTTTTTTTAATTTTTTTAATATAAAAACATTTTAGGATTCTGTAAAGTATCCACTGGTGCTCTTGTATTCCTTATTCACGAATATATTTGGAAACCATGTTTTGTGTGTCCCCTATTCTGCCCTTAAAAGAAGAAAAATTGAAGAAGTGGAAGACATATTTGACTCATGGTTGGGAATTGGAAAAGCAATTGTTTTAGAATGAGGGAGGGAATCTCTGGTGCTAGCAAATGTACCACTGATAGGGTTTATTACCTCTTCGATGCTGTTTGGATTGAGAAATAAAATCAGAACATGGTTGATTTATAGGGGAAAAAACAGTTAAAAGATACTTTGTAATAGGTTTTACTTTTGTAATAAGTTTAGTGAGGAAAAAGCAGTAAGTGAAAATATGAAGTAATGGGGAGCCTGGGTGGTTTAGTCTGTTGAGTCTCAGACTCTTGGTTTTGCCTCAGGTCATGGTCTCAGGGACTTGGGGCTGATCCCTGCTTTGGCTCAGGCTCAGCACAGAGTCTGCTCGTCCCTTTTCCTCTGCCCCTTCTCCTGCTTGTGCACACTCTCTCTTTCTAAAATAAATAAATGAAGTAAAATCTAAAGAAAAAAAAGATAAAGTAATAATTTGTTCCTGAAATTTCACTTGTACAAAATAGAGAAGAAGAATAACAGTCTCCTGACAGAGCAAAAAGCAGGCAGGAGGAGGGGCTGGTATCTGGCATGTGGGTGCCTAATAGGGTGAATATGCACAGGCCGAGAAGAGGCCACTGGCCACCAGTTGTAGAAAAATGAAGTCAGAAGGAAAAAAAGATAAGAAAAAAGAATGTCAAGTAAGGTGATCTGAAGAATGACTAAATTAAATGCTCAAAGTCAAGCAAAGCTGAAAAAGCAGCTTTTCCCTCCAGCACAGCTCAAAGGACAACATTACATACTGTATTCACCTGTTTCGCTATGTGATTCTGACAGAAGTCATATTAGGAACCATAGGCTTTCCATGTAAACCCTGGTCCCCAGAAATCACTGATTTTCTGAAAACAGCAATAATTTCAAAATTCACAATAACCCATTCATTCAATATAAATTCCTTTAGCAATTTTAGCTGTCCATTTAAAACAAATTGAAACAATTTTTCACTGTGTTGGATATTTTTTTAAAATGAATATTTTGCTTGTTTGTTTCCACTAATTTATTGGTAAATTTACTTGAAATGGTCAATCTCTATAATTATGCAAAGCTAATGGATTTCTTGGACTAAGTCATTCGATAATTATATTAGTTAATGTTCTTTTGGTTGCAAGCAGTGAAAGCTGTCTCTGTGAGCTCAAACAGGAACCTTAATGACAAGACATGGAAATAGTTTATGTCATCAAAAGAATTGTTGTACAAACAAGACTGACAAAGGGATTGAACCAGGGAGGCCAGCCTTAAATACTCATGGTCCTTTGGTCCTTTCCTCTAGACTAGAGCAGAGACAAGTACATTTTTTTTTAACCATAAAGAGCGAGACAGAAAATATTTTAGGCTTTGTGGGCCATACAAGTTCCTGTTGCATTACTTGATGCTCCCATTATAGTGCAAAAGCAGCCAACCACAAACAAGGCACGAATGAAGGAGCATGGCTGGCCTCCAATAAAGCTTCAAGTACATACACTGAAATGTGAATATCACAGAATTTTCATGTGCCATGAAATATTATTATTCTTTTGACTTTCTTCTATAACCATTTAAAAAATGCAAAAACCCAAAAACAGGCAGTAGGGTGAATTGGCCTGAAAGTCTTCTCTGTCCACTTTTCCTCTAGGAGGTTGCCAAGAACTCTCAATCTCTCTTTGTTCAAAGTTTAAAATGCTGGAAAAGAGAATCCTGTTGTCTTATATGAAGTTGTTTTCTACTCTTAGATCAAATGTTCTCTGCCAGATGGGAAAGGCCGCACAAAGCAGGCAGAGTCTCTGGAAGCTTATCCTCATACCACATGCAATTATCAGAAAAGACTGGGAAGAGGAGTGTTAAGAACTAAGCAGCCCCCTCAACAGAAAACCTACTACAGTAACATTATTTCATTGTGTTTGTCTTCAGACCATTAACAAATGTGTGTACTTAGTAGATAGGAAATTGGTTAGTCGGTGCATCCACACTTGTCTTTATTTTTTCTTGTCTTGAGGTAAGAAATAAATCCCCCCAGTGGGAGACTAAGAACCCCTAAATATCAGTGCAACCTTGCTTAGATCTATTCCAAGTTCCATGAGATCTTGAAAAAGTTTGGGAAAATTAAGAAAAATTTCAACTGCTTAAAGAGTTTTAAAGCCACCACCTACAGGAAAATATGTAATTTGTGAAGAATGATATAGAAATCCATCATAATCTGACCACAATATACACTAATAATCTGCCACCCTCCATTATGCCCCATGTCCCTACTCTACTGTTCTCTAAACACACTGTCTGTGCACAACTTTGTGTCTTGCAGAAGTGCCCTCTAAAAAAGGGTTTTCCCTCCTTCTTTTCCTTAGAAACTCCTGTATGGCATTCATTAACACACACAGAGTTAATTGTGCTTTTAAAACACTGTTAATTCTTATTATAGCTACATCATATCTGCCTAATTTTTCTTTCAAATATTGAACTACAACTATTAGTTTAGGCTTTTATTATTTCTTCCCCCCTTGGTCTTTCCCATCCATATATATATATATGTATATTGATTAAATAAAAGATGCTCTAATTTCTCCCACATTATGTCATCTACATACCCTCAGCTCTCTTAATCCAAAATTACATACCCCATAAATACATATTGACAATATTAGAATTATATTTGAACTACCTAAAAATAAGATATATGAGTTTTTTTCCCCTGCCTACATGCATTAAATTTAAAATAGCTTTGAGGAAATGGCCGTATTTTTTTATAGCCTATTATAGTAGACATAATGCTAAAATGGCCCTGAAGATTTCCAACTACTGATGTGAACATACCAATTTTATCCCACCCCTTCAAGTGTGAGCTCGACCAGAAAATATGATGGGCTATATAACATTTCTAATTATGTTACATGAAAAATAAATTTTGCAGATGTGGTTAAGATCTCTAATTAGGGGACTCTGATTTAACAAAAGGGATAGTATCCTGGTGGGCCCGACCCAATCAAGTGGATTCTTTGAAAGAGTGAGAAATTTCAGAGAAATGCTCTTGTGCTAGCCTTGAAACAAAAAATGGATAAAATAAACATAATTAATAAATATTTCACACAATGGAATATTGTTCAGCCATTAAAAAAGGGAAATCCTGCCATCTGCAACAATATGAATGAAACTAGAAGACATTATGTTAAATGAAATAAGTCAGGCAGAGAAAGGACAAATACTGTATGATCTCACTTATATGTGGAATCTCAAAAAAAAAAGAAAAGAAAAAATGTCAAATTCATAGAAGCAAAGTAGAATGGTGGTTGCCAGGGGCTGGGGGTGTGGGTGGGGGGAAATGAGATGTTGGTCAAAGGTACAACCTATCAGTTATGAGATAAGTAAGTTCTAGAGACCAAATGTACAGCATTAGTTAACAATATTATATTGCATACTTAAAATATGCTAAGAGAGTAGAAGTTAAGTGTTCTCACCACACACAAGTTGGTTGTGGTAATCATTTCACAATGTATATTAAATCACCATAGTGAACATTTTAAATATTTATAATTTTTTGGTCAGTTTTACCTCAATAAAGCTGGATGGATGGGGGAAATGATGGAAGAAGGGGCAAATTTCCATTTTGTAAAAAAACCTATGAATGTGACCAGGAGGAAGGAAACATATGGAGAGTATTTGTGCCTCCAAGAAGCTATACCAAAGAATTATAACCAGGAGTTTCAACTGCATCTGATTTAGATGATGAGGAGATTTTGGACTTCAAAAGGATGATATTTAGATTTGATTTTGGACTCTAAGTTGAATATATTATGAGATTTAGATTTAAATTATGAGATTTTGGACTTTGAGCCAATACTGTGATGGAATGAGATTCAGGAATCGTGATAAAGAGTGGATATATTTTGCATTTGGGAAACACGTGAATCTTCGGGGGCCAGAGGGCAGATTGTGGTAGCCAGAATTCTAACATAGTTCCCAAGATTCCTACCACCTATGGTATATATTTGGTAATATCCCCTTCTGTTGAGTGTGGACAGAACTATGTGTATGATGGAATATTGTTCTCATGATCAGGTTACTTAGTCATGGCAAAGGTAAAGGCATTTTCACATAATTCAGATCTCTAACTCATTGACTTTTAAAGAGATTCTCCTTGGTGGGGCTGAAGTAATCAGATGAGTTTTGTTTTGTTTTTTTAAAGATTTTATTTATATATTTGACAGAGAGAGACAGTGAGAGAGGGAAAACAAGCAGGGGGAGAGGAAGAAGCAGGCTTCCCACGGAGCAGGGAGCCCGATGAGGGGCTCAATCCCAGAACCCTGGGATCATGACCTGAGCTGAAGCTTAATGACTAAGCCACCCAGGCACCCCCAGATGGGTTTTTAAAAGAGGAACTCTCTTGCTGGATGAAAAGAAAGGACATAAGCATATGATAAACTGCTTATGGAAGAGGTCACATGGCTAGGATCTGACAGGTGACTCCAGGAGTTGAACACGGTTCTAGCTAACAGGTAGAATGAAAAGAGGAACATCAAACCTGCAGGAGCAAGGCACTGAATTCTGCCAATAACCACATACGCTTAGAAGAGAACTATCACCGCCAAAAAGGAATGGAACTCCAGCTCTCCCCTTGGTTAAGCCTGGTGAGATCTGAGCAGATTTAGCTAACCAATACCTGAACTTCTGACCTACAGAAACTATGAGATAATAAGTGGATGTTGTATGAAATACTTAAGTTTGTGATAATTTGTTACACAGCAATAGAAAGCTAGTACAACTGTGTTATATCATTAGTCTCAGTTCCCAGATGCTAGCCTGGTGTGACTATTTACTGTATTTTATACTCTGCATCTAATTGTAATTCTCCCAAAGAAAATTTAGTACACATTTGCATAATTCTCTCATGAGTAAATTAAATACATTGTTTCTCCTATCCTTCCTTTATAGGAAAGCTCAAGTGTTTCTATATTCATTGTCTGTTCATTGTTTCTATCCTTGCAC
The DNA here is from genome assembly GCA_002007465.1 of Ailurus styani. NCBI lineage: Eukaryota > Metazoa > Chordata > Mammalia > Carnivora > Ailuridae > Ailurus > Ailurus styani. The sequence goes on along the minus strand of LNAC01000671.1, from coordinate 649,419 downwards.
TGAAATTAGTATTATTTTTCATTTGTTTTTAAGTCTTTTTTCTTCAGAATTTGATAAATGTTTATGCTTGCTTAATTGCTAATCCAAAAAAAAAACCATTATTAGAACTTTCATTTGTATGTGAAAGTATTTTATGTCCCTGTTGTATAGAGCCACTAACTACATTCCCTCAGCAGGAAAAAGATCCAGAAACAGAGCCAATTCTGATTTCATTAAACACTTGTCCTCAATTAGTTTCCTTCAGTATCTTGAAATCACATGAACTGTGCACGAGTTTATTTCACCAATTATTGCTTCAGCTGAGAGACAGGAGCTAATATTCCCACGATCCCATTTTTTTAGAAATTATTTTTTGTATCAAAAAGTCTCAAAATTTAGGTGTATAAAATAACATATTAAGAAATGAATCACAAAATAATATGAGAATTCAAATAACCTATCCTGTAGTTATAAACCATCCTTTCTCAACTTTTTAAAAAAGCTGTTCCTAAAATATCTATAGATAATTTAAATATATAAAGGGCATTTTAAATAGAATCACACATGATTTTTAGGAGAACATGTATTTTGAATTTCCTTACAAATCAGCAATATATACTGAAGTAGTTATGGTAAAAAAAAAAAAAGGCTAAAAAATTTTAAGACTAACAGTACCTCCATGAAAGTAGAAGGGACACAGGTCCAATGGTAGTCAGTGTTAGTAAAACCTGGATTTTTTTAAGGTTACATGGATGGTGAAGAGAATGGAAACAGTTCAGAACATTTTCTGACACACAAATGTAAGAGTGGTGTGGTAAAACCACATAAGGAGATATTATTTACTGAGGCACAGACTTCTTTACCCGTCCAAGAAAGTTCACAGTGAATTCCATCAATAATGGCAGCCTTGCTTCCCTAAGCCAGTCAAATGAGAGCTGTCTCATCCTTTCCTCACTGTCCCAGGATTTTGTGTCAGATTATATTCACTTTTACTTTGATCCTGGATTTTAACTCCCATTTTTTACCATAATAGTTTGAATCTACTCTCCAACTCTCATCCCAAGCACTGTGGCATTAAGTGCAGTGCTGGTCTGATCGAAGATGTCCCTGGCTGTGGATTCGGGTCTCATCCAGAGGACATCAGAGACAACCTGACTAGGTCTCAAAGTCTGTTTCTGTTCCCCAGCAGCCTGTTTCCTTGCCAAGCAAGATCCCAGTTCTTACTCTTGGCTTTCATGATGCTGATTTCTCTCTGTACCACTCATTGCATACACATTTTTCCTTCATGTTCCCCATGTACTGCTAACACAAGCTGCTGTGTACAGAAAAACTGACTAAATATATGGGAACTTGGAGAAAATTTTAAATACTAAAAAAAAAAATACTAGAACCAAATTATAAGCAGCTTCCTTTGCCTCAGGTCAATTTTCCTTTCTATATTCCTCCCATGTGATTTTCCTTTTCCAGGTAAGACTTTATGTTCCTGATCTTTCTTTTTTAACCCGAACAATTTACTTTTTCAGTCTCTGTCTTCTGCATCCTAGTCTCAAGTTACTTAATTGACTTCATAATACACTAATGGGTATTGGCTTATAGTGCATAAAATACTTATTCAAAAAATCATGCCCCACAGTGTTCAGAGATCACACACACACAAAATACTAAACATTTTCCCCAAAACATCAAAGCATCTGCCTCTGAAATGAATCCAGTCCCTGTACTTAGAGTATGTTAACACTAAATATTATATTATTGAAACAGTATTATTTCTTTCTCTTGGATACTATTATCATTGGACCTATTGTTACTATTTCTGCTGCTCTTAACAACTATTAGCATAATTACCACACTACTGCTATCATTACTAGCAATATGTTGTAGTTCCTTATTATGCTTGATTCGACATCAAAACCTAGAGTTTTTATTGTTCTGCTGTCCTCTGATACTTGTTATTAAAATCTGTGGTAGGTAGCCTCTAAAATTTCTCCTAATGTTTCCTGTCTCTTGGTATTCATGACATTGTTAATCCCTCCTGTTAATTGTGGGTTCCACTGGTGACTCTCTACTAAAAATAGAATGGGACAAAAGGCACGTTGAAGACCAGGCTACAAAAAGACTGGCTTCCGTCTTGCTTGTCCTCTCTTGCTCTTCTGCTTGCTCATTCTGATGGAAGCCAGCTGACATGTTGTGAGTTGACCTATGGAGAAAACACATGGGAGAGGACTGAGGCAGGTCTCTAGCCACCAACCAGCCAGGGCATTAGACCCTCAGGCCAACAGCCTTCAAGGAATTGATTCCTAGGGTCGCCTGGGTGGCTCAGTGGGTTAAAGCCTCTGCTTTCGGCTCAGGTCATGATCTCAGTGTCCTGGGATCGAGGCCCACATCGGGCTCTCTGCTCAGCAGGGAGCCTGCTTCCTCCTCTCCCTGTCTCTCTGCCTGCCTCTCTGCCTACTTGTAATTTCTCTCTCTGTCAAATAAATAAATAAAATCTTTAAAAAAAAAGGAACTGATTCCTGCCACCAACAACTTGGATGCAAATCCTACCCCAGTTGAGCCTGGATAGGATTCCATCTGTAGCTTACACCTTAATTACAGCCCTGGAAGAAATTCTGAGTCAGAGGACCTGGCAACATATCATGTGTAGTAGGCTACTATAGTGTATAGTGTGTAGACTTCTGAACCACAGAAGCTCTATTGGCTTAAGCTGCTGTGTTTTGGGGTATTTCGTTATCCAGCAATAGATAACCAAAAAATTACCTTCCATAACTGAGTTTGGTGTCTCTTTCATGGTTCTGGAATTCTTTTTACAGGGGAGAGACTGAAAAGATTGAGTAAACAGATGTGAAAAAATAAAAAAGAGAGTGTAGAGTTTGTTCGTTAAATATTAACAGGTAAAAATCATGCTGAAATAGATGAGTTTTATCAATAGATAGCCCTCTTATGTGTTTTATAAGACTGAAGCCTTAGTCAGCATTATGACACTTGGGTGACAGACTTGCTGAGAGCCTGGCTGCCTAAGTCCCAGATGTCCTGGAGAAGTTATGCTTATTTTCTTCTCAGGGAACTAAATGTTGAAAGACCTGGAGTTTCTAGCTCTCCATTCACCCTCTCTCTCCATTCCTATGCTTTCAATCACCTCTGCATTAGATTTCAAGAGTGACTCAGATGATACAGAAAGGAAAAGGGATCTTCAATCAATATGGTTTTCCCAGGCTGACACTCCATTCACTTCTAGTCAACCCAGAACCCTGGTCAGTGGAGTATACAAACCTCTGTTGGCTTTTCTGTCTAATGAAAACTGCCAGGTACACAACCATTGGTGCTACTTGAAGCAGAAGGTCCCAGCTGCTTTTCTGTTCTTTTTCATTCTTTTCTTCCTTCCTTCCTTCCTTCCTTCCTTCCTTCCTTCCTTCCTTCCTTCCTTCCTTCCCTCCTCTTTCCTTCCTCCCTCCCTCCCTTCCTTTCTTTCTCTTTCTTTCTTTTCTTTTCTTTCTTTCTTTCTTTCTTTCTTTCTTTCTTTCTTTCTTTCTCTCTCTCTCTCTCTCTCTCTCTCTCTCTCTCTCTCTCTCTCTCTCTCTCTTTCTCTCCTTCTTTCTTTTTAGAGAGAGAGAGAGAGAAAGAGAGAGATGGGGAAGGGCAGAGGGTGAGAGACAGTCTTAAGGAAGCTCCACACCCAGTACAGAGCCTGACACAGGGGCTTGATCTCACGATCCTGAGATCATGACCCTAGCCAAAAATCAAGAGTCAGAGGCTTAACCAATGGAGCCACCCAGGTGCCCCTCCCAGCTGCTTTTCATGATGATTTTTATTTCTTCCTCGAGTCCTGGATGCTTTCACATCAGTTTCTTCTTTCATCACCCATTTCCAGATTTCTGTTTAAGCAAAATTCAACAATTGCCCCTATGTGTTAAATCTAAAATTACCAAACTTCTCTGTTATATATTCTGATTCTATAGAATCTGTATGTTTGACAAGTATCCCAGGTAATTCTTACCCACAGGGAAGTTCCAAGATCCCAGGAAGACAACCTAAACCCGGGCCTGTGCTGAACAACTACCTAGAAATACCAGTGGTACCATGCGGTTCTCCATCTTAAGCCATTTAAATTGTGAACCACTTCAACTCCAAACAATTTACAAATGAGCAATATCTTTTCCTTTAAAAAAGAGACTATACTTTAATATTTGCATAAATGAAATTCAACACGTCTATGCTATAGGCCCTATAACACACTGGAATCCAGATGAATCAGACATCTTTCCTGTCTTTGAGGAGCTCGTACTCTGACAACACCATTCAAATCGAGGTTAAAAATGCAGAAAAAAACCCTTCAGCAAAGAAGAATTAGATGTATGAAGAATCTTATGAAGGGGTGTGAGTTCCAAAGTAATTCTCTCTAGGATTCTTAAATTCCAAGTCTAAAAGGAAACATACCAAGTAGTGTACTTCTTTTTATGGGATGAGGTGGGAAGCAGGTGCTCTGGAGCAAATCTTCATCTCACCCACACACTGCGAAGAATTAAATTCATAGTGCTTTTACATGAGGAATATTAGATGACATAAGTCATGTTTATGACTAGAAGAAAAATAGGGTCATTCCTGATGGTTTTGACTCTGACCCAGAAAAAAAAATTGTCAGTGGGGAGGAAGAACAGTGATTTAGAAAAAGTTGGTAAAGAGACAATTAAATACTGAATAGTGGAATATGTTTTTAAAAGGTGCTTGCAAGTCCCGTGTCTGTAACTCAGCAAGCAAACATACTTACTACATGTTAATAAGCTGGTCAATAATGGAAGTCAATATGAGCAGAAGATGAAAGGCTTTGCTTTTTTGCGTGCCTGACCCTGAATTCTAAAATGCACATTTGACATTATCTTTAACCATACACTTTGCCAAGTGACATAATTATGACCATTATAACATTAGGATAGGTCAATGTCTCCATTTCGAATTTAGGAAAATGCGGATTACTTTTTTGCCGGTAATTCTCTGAGTATATCAGTAAAAAGCCCATTGACCTCCTGGATGTAGCTGGGCCCTTTACACGGTGTCATTATGGAGAGGACTTATTTCAGAACCAAATGAAGATTCAGGGGTGAATCTCTACCAACAGTTTATGAAATCTAAATCTTGGAGTTGCTGAGGTACAGGGTTCCCATCGAGTCCTTTGTATAAAATGGATTGGAATCTCCTCTGGTCTTACATCTCCTTGACAGTCAATTTTGTGCCTTATTCGCAAATGTAGCACTTTGTGTGAAGCAGTTCGCCATCGATGTTACAAATCCTAATGAAGTGCTTTACCTCCTGCCAGATTTCAGTTGGGAAGGCTTTCAAATGTGTTTCCATTTATACATGCCTGCTTTTTATCCTCGGTGCACAATGAAATCCTACTGAATAATGTGTTTTATTTTCTATTTCCTTTCTCTGGGATATATGTTGAACGACGGAAAGTAGATTGGTGTTATAAATGCAAAGAGAGAGAACCAATTAAGTCACAAAAAATTGGAGAGGCTTTGCCTAATGTAGATGTATTGTTATAAATAAGAGACGTGTAGAAGTCTGTAGACTTTGGGATTTCGTTCCCCATGCCACTGATTTTAGTTTTTTATCAATAGTGAGACAGCAAGGATTCTATTTTCTTTTCTGCTGGCACCTGCTGGACCTCAAAAACTTACATAAAAGCTTGTAGTTTCCGTGTTTTGGAGAGCTCATTCTGTATTTTTCATCTCTTTGATCCAGAACCATTAAGAACCACAAAGTCCAGGCACCAGAGAAAAAGGATTAAATATGATAAAAAAAATTAAAAAGATGAACTATGCCAAATAAATAAAAATCAGAAAAAAAATCAGAAAAGAAGTATTTAAACAAAGTGACTTTGCTGTTGGACTATTCAGCATCCTCTGTTATAACAACTGTAAATCTAAGCCTGAGCACAGTGGAAGGTGAGCTTTGTTAAACTGACAACAAATGCCCTAACAATTATATATTTGGCTTCCATCTTTCAATATTTTTAAACTAAAACACATGGTGACTTGAATGATCATTAACATGATTTTGATTCAAACAACCAGTGGCCAGGAGATTTATACTTGTTTTATTACCCAAAGAGAGAAAATTTAGAACAATACTAATAAACCATAGTATTTATCATTTATTCATTTTTATAATCATCAGTATCATTTGAAATCTTACTAAGAGAGGCATATATCTTTGGCTTCTGTGGCTGTATGATCAATGTATAATTAAAAAAATGGTGAACACAGATTTAAAAGCAATTGTATAAAATTATACTGTTGGTCTTCAAAGACAACAATAATAATAACCCTTTAGAGTTAATCTACACAGGTGTTGTTCTAAATGTTTCCCCCATCACTTCGTCACATCCTCTCACTGATGTTATTTTACAGATAAAGAAATTAAAGCCTGGAGAACTAAAATATACCCAAGGTCCCCAGCATTGTACATCTAGTAAAAAAAACCAAACAGGGATTTGAATCCAGACAGCTTGGTTCCAACGTCAGGTTTTTAAATGCTACAATCTACCCTCCTCTCTGGATCTCTCAGATTCTAGCCTAAGGATTCTGCAGCCAAGGTAAGAAGGAATGAAAAATCTATAAACTGGGAGCCACTCAAGCACTATTAGTTTTACCTATTGACTGTCTTTGTAGCAATGATAAATGGCTAAAAAAGAAAAAAATATATTTTTAAGAAAGCCCTGGGCTGGCAAGTCATGATAAGTCCCTGCCAATGTCCCATTAAAATGTCTGTGTAGGCACAAAAAAGTGTGAAAACACACAGCAAAATTCTTAGAAAATTAGATATGTAGGCCAGCTATTGTCATGATATATGAGACATTTCAGCAGCTATAGAATATGGAGCTCAACACACATGGACCTCATATCATAGGACTGGTGTACTTAAAGGAGGTGGGGGAAATATAATATTCACATGTTCACATGGATAATGTGCTGTGAATTCCTAATTATTTAGTCTAAGCCTTTCTTGTCATTAAACGTCAGCATAGTGTCTAATCCTCTAAGATTTCAAGGGCCTACAGAATACTTGAAAACAGAAGAGATTATTAACCATAACATACAAAATAAAGAAAATAAAAGTGCAATGTTCAATACACAACTAATACATTCATAAAATATGACATCACATGAATTAATTGCAACAAACACAGAAGCCACATTTCCAAGGATAGAAAATAGGAGAAATACCATAGAGGCCAGTGCATTCCCTAAAGCATCCTTGCTTTGATAAGCCCTTACCAGATTCTCAGCCCCTGACCTTGCCACCCCTGGTTCTTTACACTCCATGCTACTGAGCTCCTTTCCTTCAGGATCAGCATCGCTCAGTTTCCACAGCTAAGCAGGACTCACAAAAGCATAATCAAAGGCAACTTCTGCCTTCTCAGAAGTTGAGAGTAACGTGAAATTATTCTGGCATGGGGCAAAAGCGTCACATTTCTGCAAGTTACCTGCTAGATCCCATGCTCTTCTCCAGCTCCAAGTTTCCTATTTTTATTCCTTACCCTTGGCCATTTCCATATGTTTAATACTATGCATTAGATTTCAGCTACAGTCCCCAGTCTCATTTCTCTTTTACTAACTAGCCTTTAATAATAAAGATTCTCTGAAAAGCTCGGAGGATAATGCACTGTTAAACCTTGGCCTCCAAGTCCCACACTATGTCTCAATTTGCAGTCAGGACCAAACTTCTTTGGTGGTCCCCTTGTAAGCTACTATTTGAGTGGCCTATCTACTGCCACAATCTCCTTCCTCTTTCCTGACCCCTTTTTTCTCCTCCAGATTCAGAACGTGGCTCCTACACCCCTGTTATCCCGGGGTCACTGTTACCATGGATCGCTCTCTAGTTCAGCTGCTGCTTCTTGGGTCTTTGGAGATCTCCATTCATCTAACCCAAGATGGGAGAGGATGGTCATCCTGACCAGTTGCATCTCTGGTTGGTCAGGCTCAAAAGCATTCCTGGAAAAATAACAGGTCCCTAGCTTTTGCTATTGCTAGATATGAATTACCACAAATAAAAAGTATACTTTACTGAAACTTCCTGAGATTATAGGAACTGAACTCTCTTCTATGTTTTGATACTTTCCTTCTGCCTAGCCTTCTTTTCATTCCATTTTGAGAGCACATCAGGGATTCTGCTACATGAAGTGAGAGACATATTCTTCTAATATTCCTATAGAAAGACTCATACCTTTGAGAACATATTTGGAACACTCATATCTAAGGCTTTTTTTTCATATGATGGTATTATATAAAATAATTCAAAGTCCATTAAAGTTTATCAGGTTTGGAATTAGAATGATTTCCTACATCAACAACTAGAAATTTTAAGGAAGAGATGGGGGAATTAAAACCCTTGAAGTTCTGAGTTATCAGAGCTGTGGAGGGTATAAGGAATATTGTGGTCAAGAAATCTGAAGAAAAACTAACTCATTAGCAGGGTGAAGGATGGCACTTGGATAGGGAAGATATCCCTTTTCTCTTTTTTCCCCCTGTCCTTTTCCATTTCTTATATGAGGTTGTTAAATAACATACCCTTTTTGCAAGAGGCCACCCACAGAGATGGATTGGCAAAGGTAGCTTTAGACAGTTGCGGTTTGGGATAGCAAAGATTTAATAGTCTTTACACACAGAAAAACTGGATACTTTATTATTCAGTTATCCATTTTGGTTTAGTGTATCAATCAAAATGAATAGTTAATGAAAATTAAATAGAATGTCCATGGGCTGCAAAATATTGTTAGTTTAAGGTGAAGATATAAAGATGAAAGTACAATTATAAGAACACTGTCTTGAGAGCCTGTTTTCTTCCCCCTGGTGTTTTGTTTTGTTTTTTTCTTCTTTAAAGTATAAAATGTTATCAGTGGGTACTGATATGAGGTATGCTGGCCTCTGGTATTTTCTAGCTCAGCAAAGAGGATATTGCTGAGATGTCCACAGCTCTAACAACTATGTCCTACATAAATGCATCTAGCCTGTCTTACACGACTTTTTATGTTCCCCGGGAACTGGGTCGATCTTATGAAGTTTTTAATCTCATGTGTGTATGTGTTATATAAATTCCAAGGTCAGTGCAAAAATCTGTAAGTATACCTATATTTTTTTCAAGGCATTATTATTTTCAAAAAAAATTTAAAAAGCCCATTCTTATGAATAAATTAATGGCAGAAGCCCTGTCTTTGCACAAATTCTGAGACCAAAAATTTCAGATGAGTTCAGAGGAAACACAGATGCCTATCAGAAGAGAAATAAGTAAACAGTAAACAAATACAACCACAATACTTTTAACTATGCATTAACAAAACATTTAACAATTTACATATTACATACAAGAAAAGCAGCATCTGTTATTTGTGATAAACATTTCTAATCTCTTTCTTTGGGGGGCAATTTTTCCCCCAAAGTCTTTCTTTGTTAATACAGTAGGGAAAAAAAAAGGAAAGAAAAGAAAAGAAAAAAGGAAATATTTCATGTATATCATAAATTTAGGAGGTGCTTTATATTTAAGATAATTTTAATAAAAGCAACTTCTGAAGCCCGTTCTTAAATGTGCTTTTGAGTAATTGTATTTCACTTTAAAGGTTTATTTGCTACACTTCTAAAACAGTTTCTAAATATTTGTAAGCCTAAGAACAATGTATGACAGTATCTATTATTAGTGACATTTGCACTGTGAGCAAGACAAATTATTCTAACTTCCTCATTTTAAAAATAAATGTCCCTCTGCCTTTATCTCTGGTATAGCTTTTCTTAGCTTCTTTTCCATTTTTTTCATTCTTACAGAATATTGGCAGAAAATTCAGTGAAGAAAGAAATATATACCCTTTAGAAACAAAATCAGCAATAATAACTACTAAAACACAATTTTTATAAATGGCGAAAGTTTATAACTAAACAAAAATTCTCAAAAACACGAATGGAATTTTGATGTTGTATACATTCTGAAAGGACACTGATTTCGTTATTTTGGATGTTGAAATTCTTTAATACGAAACTTTTCTTTTTCTCTTTCTTGGATCCTGTGCTAAAGTTCCCACATGAGAGTTATTGGTGATTTCAGGACATGTTCCCAATTATGGGTCCCTAGCTCTATGGGACTTAGTGATACTCACAGTAGCTATTAATTGGCAGGACTGACCAGTGTTCACTGATGAATGAATAAATAAATGATATTTTAGGTATGTGGCCTGCTGTTTCAGAGAGAGATGGTGAAAAGAACTGTACTATGAAGAGAGTAACTAATTTAATAATTAAGTAATTAATTTCATAATGAATAGTGAAGAAGTTAGAGAAAGTAATGGTAGAGAAAAAAAGAGAAAAAATATGGTAAGACACAGGACAAACAATATTAAGGAAATGAGTCATAACCAGGATAAAAAGGAGGCAGAAGTTCCTGCCATTTCTGTTCAAACGTCCACAGGAAGGTGATGGTGTTCTCACTCTGCAAGTTGTCTGTAAGATAGTAATTCCCAATTTGGAAAACATGCTTTTGTACAGTTTTATCTGTGTAAATTCCAAAGATATCCTTTGAATGTATGTGTTTGCTGGCATGTGTGTGTATGAAAATAAAGTTTAATTCTGCATATCTCAGTGTAGAGACAACATCATTATATAGTAAATATTTCAGAGCTTTTGGTAATTTTAGTTAGCGTCATTGAAAAACAATGTTGGTCATTTAAAGAGAACTTGAAATGAGTAAATTAGAATTTAAAATCACATATGTTCTGAACCCAGCTATCTTTATGTACAAATATATATCAAATATTTAGAAGGGAAAGTGGAAGATAGCAGCAAAAATAATTCCAAGAAAATCCAGTACTATATTACATTTACAAAGAAAGCAGACAACTCTGTACATTTCTGTACAACTCTCTATGGCTCTATCATTACTTTAAAACAAAAAGTTTAAAAAAAAGAAAGGCGAGGTAGATCCACATTTTCTTCATGCACGTTCTGACTTATAAGGTGAGAGAACTCATAGACATTTTATGCCAAGCTCACAGTATTTATGATAGATGTTTATATAAGAACAGTACAAGCCACCACACATGCCATGTAGACAAGAAGGCTCTAACTGGTGCAGGTAAATTGCACAGAAGCTAGTTGGAAGAACTTTTATTCACCTGTAAAGAAATGCAATTCAAAGAAAAACAGCTGCCATGTTTCTGAGTATTTCTGACAGGTTTTGGAAAACTCATTAAAGATTTTGGATGAAGGTAAGGGTGTAAGCTTAGCACTGGGAAATTCTCCTCCGACACAACTGAATAATGATCATTCCAATAAAACTATTCAAATAAATTACAATACTATAAATGTAATACTAAAAACAGCACAACCTCAATAAAAAAAAAGTTTCCCATGGATTCTAAATGCACAGAAGTAAACTGGGGATGGAGTGGCATAGTACATCAGTAGCAGATACTGAAAAATCTTTGAGTGGCAGAGGTCTGGATCAAAACTATTTGAATTAAGGAAGCTAAAAATAAGTGGGGAATACTGCCTAGGACTACAGCTGATATAAATCAGTGTACTTGTGGTTCTAGGAGAAATCACTGCAGATGGTGCTTTGGTACTAGCCATCCCTTGGTTGAATAACTAGGGTTGGAATATCAACAACATTATTATGAGACAGAAGGCTTTAGCTACTGATAGAATAGCTGACTCTGGACTGGGAGTCCGCTAGCAGTGCCCCTAAAGCCTATAAAAAGGAAAAAAGTGCAAAGAGTGAGTGCAAAGATCTTTAAGTGCAAAGATTGAGGGGGAACATTTCAAAAGAAAGTCTTTCAAACTTCCAGGGAAGATGACAGAGTAGGAGGACCAGAGGCTCACCTTGTCCCATGCATACTCAAGTAGGTAAACATATATTATGTATATATATATATATATATATATATATATATATATATATATTCCAGCAAACAGCCCAAAGCCTGGCAGTATAAGCTCCACAGGTAAATGTAGAGAAGAGGCCACAATGAAGAGGGTCGGAAGGGTGGAGATGCAGTTGGGAACTAAAGGGACTTGTGAGACTCTCTGCAGGAGGGAGGGATTGTACAAACACAGAAAGGGGAGAGAAAGAGACTACTGGGGGAGCCCACAGAGGGGAGGCAAATACCCATAACGTTCGGTTTCAAAGACTGGAAGGACCACATTTCATGACTTACAACCAGTGGGACTTAAAGCCTGGAATTTGGAAAAATCAGTGAGCTCTCTCTGAGAGAGCTGGAAGGGCAAGAAGAAACTGGGTCCCTGCCCATAAAGAGCACAACAAACAGCTTGGAGACACAACATAGAAGTAGCAGTCTGAACGGTGCCAGGGGCATACAGGAGGGAGAGTTGTTTACTAATCTGAGAGCATGTCCTAGAGGGACAAAATCCCTGGGGCACTCCACCAGGAACAAAGGGACTGGCAAGTGTCACTTTCCTTCCACATGTCCTGGCATAAACATATGACCATCTTTAGGACTCACTACCTAACTTGCTAGTCCTGCCATCCTGTTCCACCACGCTGTGCTTCCAGGGATATCCCCCCCTCTGGAAAAGCTGCCCCAGCCCCTGCACAGCAGCACCCCTCCCACAGAGGTGGTTCATGCGAAGCTGCCCAGCACTCCCACTCTCCCTCACTGCCCCCTGCACTGTGCTTTAGCAGATCCACCCTCTCTAATACCTTCCTGGCCAATAGAGCCTATACAGAGTGGTGTTACAGATCTGACAGTTAGCAAGCAGCCCTTAGAGTAGGCAGCACCACACAAAATGATTCCTGAGCCAGAGAGAGGAAAGACTGCCACACAGGAGGCCGGAAGCAGACAACTGGTCTGGCTATAGGCCCCATCCACCAATAAAAACTTCTCAGGAGACAACACAGTGAAAGTGCCCTCCAGTTTTGTGCTACTGCATCTCAGATAAACACCTACTCTGACACAAGCCAAAGGGGTTCCCAGACTAGCCCACTAACACCAGATTTACCAAAAACTGCCTACGACCAGTAAAGAGAGCCACTGCAGATGACTGGACTGAAGGAAAAAGGGCCTCAGCCATGACAAAAGAGCACTCACATCACAAATAGGAGATATCCCTGAAGTGCCAGGTCCTGATGAACAGGGAACACTGCATGGCAGGGCACTAAAGGACCCCTTCTTCATGAGACCATTACCTTCAAGTGCAGGAGACATAGCTGTCCTTCCTAACACAGAAATAGACATAGAGAATTAGACAAAATGAGGAGACAGAGAAATATATCCCAAATAAAAGAACAGGCCAAAATCACAGCAAGAGCCCTAAGCAAAATGGAGGTAAGTAGTATGCCTGATAGAGAATTTAACATAATGATCACAGATACTCACTGAATTTGAGAAAAGAGTAGAGAACATTAATGAAACCCCTAACAATGAAATTAAAAAAGAACTAATTACATCAAAAACTAATGACATACTGTATAGTGACTAACATAACATAATAATAATAAAAAAAGAGTCAATTAGAGATGAAGAACACAATAAATGAAATTAAAAATACATTAGATGGGAAAAATGGTAGAGTAGATGAAGAAAAATGATTCAGTGAACACTGATGGAGGACACAGTAATTGAAAATAATCAAGCTAAGCAGTAAGAGGAAAAAATATGCAAAATGAGATTATACTTAGGGAACTTAGCAACACCATCAATTGTAATGACATTTGCATTATAAGGATCCCAGAAGAAGAGAAAGAAGAGGGGACAGAAAATTTATTTGGAAAAAAAAAAAGATTGCTGAAAATGTCCCAGAAATTCAGATCCAGCAGACACAGGAGATTCCCCAACAAAATCAACCCAAGGAGGTCCATATCAAGACACACATAACGTAAGATGGCAAACAGTAGTGATAAAGGGAGAATATTAAAGGCAGCAAAAGAATAGAAAGCAGTTACACACAAGGGAAACTCCATAAGGGTATCCAATGATGCTTCAGTAAAAACTGCAGACCAGAAGGGAATGTCATGATACATTCAAAGTGATAAGAGGGAAAAACCTGCACCCAAGAATGTTCTATCCAGCAAGGCTAATGTTCAGAATAGAGGGAGAGATAAAGAGTTTTCCAGACAAAAGTTAAAGGAATTCATGAGGATTAAACTAGCCCCACAAGAAATGTTAAAGGGGATTTTTTTTTCTATAGTAATTTTTTTTAATTTTATTTTTATTATTTGCCCAAGGGGTACAGGTCTGTGAATCATCAGGCTTACATCTTTCACAGCATTCACCAAAGCACAAACCCTCCCCAATGTCCATAACCCATCCACCCTATCCCTACCCTCCCACCCTCCAGTAACCCTCAGTTTGTTTTATGAGATTAGAAGTCTCTTATGGTTTGTCTCCTTCCCCATCCCATCTTGTTTCATTATTTTTCCCTCCCTACCCTTTTAAAATTTTTCCCTTTTCCTATTTTAATGTTCTTAACTCTTATATCATATCAACACTTTTTATTCTTTTTTTAAAATTTTCATTGTTATAATCATATTTTATCCCTTCATTGTTTTTAACCTTATTTTTTTGGATACTTATAAGTAAAGGGGATTTTTTGAGTAGAAAGGAAAGATCACTAGTAAGAGTAAGAAAAGTAGGAAGTACAGGGGCACCTGGGTGGCTCAGTCGGTTAAGTGTGTGACTCTTGGTGGGATCAAGCCCCACATTGGGCTTGTGGGGAGTCTTCTTGAAAGATTCTCTCCCTCTGCCCCTCCCTTGATCATGCATGCACTTTCTTTCCCTCAAAATAAATAAATAAATATTTTTAAAAAAGAAAAGTAGGAAGTACAAAAGCAGTAAAAATAAGTATATTTGTAAAAATCAGTCAAGGGACTCATAAAATTAAAGTATGTGAAGTATGACACCATCTGTGTAAGATGTGGGGAGGAGATGAATAAAGAATGGGTTCAAACTTAAACAACCATCAACTTACTGCAAACTGCTCTATATGGAAAACATTATATGTAAACCCATTGGTAACCACAAATCAAAGATCAGTAATAGATATGCAAAAATAAAGAGAAAGGAATCTAAGCATGTCACTAAACAAAGCCAACTTATCATGACAGGAGAGAGCAAGGAAAGGAAGGAAAGAAGAACTACAAGAACAACCACAAAACAAGTAACAAAATGGTAATAAATACATACTTACCAATTATTACTTTGAATATAAATGGACTAAATGCTTCAGTCAAAAGACACAAAGTGATGGAATAGATAAAAGAAAAAAGAATGACCCATCTATATGCTGCCTACAAGAGACTCATTTCAGACCTAAAGACACCTGAAGATTGAGGGGATGGAGAAACATTTATCATGCAAATGGACATCAAAAGAAAGCCAGAGTAGCGATGCTTATTTCAGACAAACTAGATTTTAAACCAAAGACTGTAACAGGAGATGAAGAAAGGCACTATATCATAATAAAAGGGTCTATTCAACAAGATCTAATAATTATAAATATTCATGCCCCCAACTTGAGAGCACCCAAATATATAAAAGAATTAATAACAAACATAAAGGAACTCATTAATAGTAATGCAGTAATAGTAAGGGACATTAACACCCTACTTATATCAACAGACAGATCATCTTCGCAGAAAATTAACAAGGAAACAAGAGTAGGAACAAGATAAGGATGTCCGGTCTCACCACTGTTATTTAACACAGTACTAGAAGTCCTAGCCATAGCAATCAGACAACAAAAAGAAACGAAAGGCATCCAGATTGGTGAGAGGTAAAATTTTCACTATTTACAGATGACATGATACTATATGTAGAAGACCTGAAACACTCCTTCAAAAAACAATTAGAACTGATAAATGAATCCAGTAAAGTTCAGGTTACAAAATCAATGTAAATAAATCTGTTGCATTTCTGTATACTCATAATGAAGAAAAAGAAAGAGAAATTTAAAAAGCAATCTTGCTTACAATGGCACCAAAAATAATAAAATACCAAGGAATAAACTTAACCAAAGAGGTGAAAGGCCTGTACTCTGTAAACTATAAAACACTGATGAAAGAAATTGAAAATAACAACAAAACGTCGGAAGATTAAATCTCCAAATCTCCTGAGGAAAACTAAGAAAAACACCAACAATAAACACTGATACATTAGACCTATAGAACAATCTTTAAGTGACTTTTAAGTGAATTAAGCTCTGCAAACTATAAAATGAGGAAATAATAGTCTAAGAACAGAATATGACATCAAAACCAAATATCTATGAACAAAAAATACAAAAACCTAGGTTTATGATGTTTACTATAACAGTACAGACCATATATTGTTTACAAAATCTAACTGACTCTTACATTTATAATCGACTATATGAGTATCTATATAATATCTCTGATTTTGTTTCTTGGTCTACAAAGTCTAAAATATGTTCTATCGGACCCTATAGAGAAAAATTTTGCCAATCCTTACTCTATAGAGTAATAAAGCATGTGTGACTTTGGTCAATTTAGAGAAAAAAAAATCAAGTCTCCTTTAGCTGAATTTCCAATACTTTCCAGCAGTACAATTAATCACAAATAGTTGATTCTGGTGTTCTTTTTTTTTTTTAAAGATTTTATTTATTCATTTGACACAGAGAGAGAGATTACAAGTAGGCAGAGAGGCAGGCAGAGAGAGAGTAGAGAGGAGGAAGCAGGCTCCCTGCTGAGCAGAGAGCCCGATGTGGGCCTCGATCCCAGGACCCTGAGATCATGACCTGAGCCGAAAGCAGAGGCTTTAACCCACTGAGCCACCCAGGCGCCCTGATTCTGGTGTTCTAAGTAAGCATAACTTGTAACTCCTTCCCAAAGCCTGTAGTAAGAAATTCTGTTACTTATGCTATGCTTATAAATAAATAAAACACATACATGCATACATACATACATACATACAGTGGAACAGTTCCAAAATGGAAATATACCAGGAACTTTATTTTAGGCAGGGACTACACAAATTCCTGTAGAAGGAAAGTAAACACCTGTCCTTTCACTTGATACAAACTCTATGTACCTGGCAGTTTCAGATGATCAACTCTGCTAGCACAGATGTCATAGAGCTTAACTCCAGGGAGCTTATTGATTCTGTTTTACTTAGCATACATCAATAGGTCTGGATGATCATTCTGGACACTACAATTAGGGGACCATAAAACTGATCAGTGATTAATACCCAAAGGGTTACCCATGTAAGAAGCTGGCCTGGAGAATGTAATAAGCATTATTTCTAAAGGCAAAGCCTCAAGTATTATTGTAAAAATTTCTATCAGTTCAATCTGGATAAAAATACAATTTGCTACATCTGCAAATTAAAACAAAGATGAGGGATATGATACAGAACCACAATGTTCAATATGGCAAGTATTAACCATATATAGTTATTGAGACTTACACTTAAATTTAATAAATTTTAAACAAATTAAAAATTGAGGTCCTCGGTTGCACCAGCTGTATTTCAAATGCCCAATACTGGCAGATGAGTACTAGCTACCATTTTGGACAGGACAGACTTTGAATATTTGCACCATTGCATAAATTTCTATTGGACAGAGCAGTTACTGAAGATAAACTTAAATTCAGTAAAAAAGAACCAATAGAATAAAAACTTGTTTGGCTTGACTGATAAAATATGCCTGACTTTGGGTATGATGTAATAAGCATAAGTTTTGAATGTGTTTAGTTTGAAAACTTTGTAATGTCAGAGACATTAAATAATTTGCCCAGGGATGCCTGGGTGGCTCAGTCGGTTAAGTGTCTGCCTTTGGCTCACGTCATGATCCCAGGGTCCTGGGATTGAGTCCTGCAAGAGGCTCCTTGCTCAATGGGGAGCCTATTTCTCCCTCTGCTTGCCACACCCCCTGCTTGTGCTCTCTCTGTGACAAATAAATAAATAAAATCTTTAAATAAATAAATAGCCCAGATCCATTTCAGAGTCAAGATGGTACAAGTAGGGGACCATGTTTCATCCGGTCCCTTGAATTTAGCTAGATAACTATCAAACCATTCTGAACACCCATGAATTCCGCCTGAAATGTAAGAAAAAAAATATCTGGAACTCTACAGCTAGAAAAGTGACTGCTTTTTGCAAGGGAGGAGGTGCAGAGACATGAATCTAAGGGGAGATATCAGAAGATAAATGGATAGGACAGGGAACCTCCATAAGCCAGCTACTGGAAAGTGATATAGCCCTGGAGGGCAAGATCAGAAACCTTAGAAATCTGCTCCAATAAGAGACATCCCTGTTTGGAAGGGGTTCAGGGAATGAAAAGGACAGAATTCTATTTGGGTCAGTTTGGTCTCAGGATTTCAGGACTCACAAAACTAACAGGAGTGCCTGAGCATACAGAGTGCCCAAGCAGTGGAGCGGGGAAACTGGTTATAGTCCACGGCCTAGGAGGGGACTCTCAGTTTCAGTCACAACAAACTGCCAGCTGGGCCAACTGGCTGACTGGTCTCCACCTGGGCACCCTGAAAAGGACTGGAATGCGTGGACTGTCTGCCATCCCTTAGGGTGGTGGAGCACGTGTGCACAGAAGCCCATGACCCCTCTCAGCCCCAGGGCACTACAAAGGGCAGTAACTCAGGACCCTTGGACCCCCCCTTGGAGGATTGTGTGGGCATGCACTGCAGGAGTCTGCAGAGTTTGGTGCACCCAAAAGTGAAGACCATGTGTCCCAGAGGTAAGAGTGGAGACCATGATCTTTTAGCTCTGGGACTGGAGATTGGGGCATGGCCATTTTTATTTTGATCCTCTAAAGAAGCATGGAAATCCTTCAGGGAACAAAAGCCACACAGAGGACCAGCTTACACTGGCCCCAGGACTCTGGCAAGGGGTGGTGCAACTCCACCCAGGTAAAGACACCTGAGAAGCAGCACAGCAAGCCCCTCCCCAGAAGATTAACTAGAAGAACAGTTGCACAACTAATTTATGGATCCCACAAGACTGTAAAACTCCAGCGTAAGGGGAAAATAATATACTTGAGGTTTTTTTTCTCATGATTCATTTATCTTCCAGTCTAAAATTTTCCATTTCTATTCTTTCTTTTTTCCTGTTTCACCTAGTTTCTTATTTTATCAACTCTTTGTTTTGAAGTTGCTTTGTAACTTTTATTTTTTACATCTATACTTTATAGATACATGCTTCATTTTTGGCCTTTTTTCATTCTATTCAATTTTATTTTTGTATATTTGTAAGTTTTTCTTTCTTTGCAATTTTGGGATTTAGTTTCTTCTAACACAGAGACCAAAATTCACTCAGGAACAAGTGGATCTCCCATCTTTGTCCACCCTGTGAGATTATATTCTCTCCCCCCACCCTTTTTATTTTGTTTTGCTTTGCTTTTCTGTCTGGCTTCTGTCTTGGATTTGTCTAGTGTGTATTTTGCTTGGGTTGTAGTTGGTATTTTTGATTCTGCTCAATTGCTCATCCATTCTTCTCTGGGAAAAATGACTAGAAGGAGGAGTTCAAAACAAAAGAATCAGAGGTAATATTCTCTGTCACAGATCTAACTGATATGAATATAAGTAAGATGTCAGAGATGGAATTTAGGATAATAATTATAAAGTAATAGCTGGGCTTGAAAAAATCTTTTATGTTACTAGAGAATCTCTTGGGACAGAAATGAGATCTAATCAGGCCAAACTTAAAAATTCTATAACTGAGATGCTGTCTAAATTGGATGCTCTAACTGCTAGGGTGAATGAGGCAGAAGAGAGAGTAAGTGATATAGAAGACAGGCTGATGAAAGGAAGGAAGCTGACAAAAAGAGAAAAACAACTAATAGCCCATGAAGAAAGGCTTTGACAAATTAATGATGCCATTAAATATTCCAATGTCAGAATTATTGTGGTGCCTGAGGGTTAAAGAGAGAGACAGAAGGCCAGAAGGTATATTTGAGCAAATCATAGCTGAGAACTACCCTAATATGGGGAAGGAAATAAGCATTCATGTCCAAGAGGTAGAAAGGATCCCTCCCAAAATTATTTAAAATAGAACAACACTATGACATATAATGTTGAAGCTTGCAAATTTTATAGAAAAAGAGAAAATCCTGAAAGCGACTCAAGACAAGAGGCTTCTTACCTACAGAGTGAGGAAGATCAGACCTATTCACAGAAACCTGGCAGGCCAGAAAGGGTTGGAATGAAATATTCAGGGTACTAAATGAGAAGAACATGCAGACAAGAATACTTTATCCAGTAAGGCTGTCATTCAGAATGGAATGAGAGATAAAGAGCTTCCAATTTAGACAGAAACTGAAAGAATATGTGACCAGCAAGCCATCCTTGCAAGAAATATGAAGGGGAACCCTGTAAATGAAGAGAGAGCCCAAGAGTAACATACCAGAAAGAAACAGAAAATCTCCAGAAATGGTGACTTTACAGGCAATACAATGGCACTAAATTCATATCTTTTAATAGTTAATCTGCATATGAATGAGCTAAATGCTCAAATCAAAAGACACACGGTATTGGACTGGATGCAAAAGTAAGACCCATCCATACGCTGCCTACAAGAGACTCATTTTAGACTTAAAGTCACCTCCAGACTGAAAGTGAGGAGATGAAGAACAATTTGCCACACTAATGGACCTCAAAAGAAAGTTGGGATAGCAATCCTTATATCAGACAAATTAGATTTTGAGCCAAACTGTAGTAAGAGATGAAGAGAGACACTATATCATATTGAAGGGTCTATTCAACAAGATCTAACAATTATAAATATTTATGCCTCCAACATGGGAGCAGCCAATTATACAAACCAATTAATAACCAAAGTAAAGGGATACACTGATAATAATACATTAATAGTAGGGGTATTTCAACACCCCACTCAGAGCAATGGACAGATCAGCTAAGCAGATCAACAAAGAAATAAGGGCTTTGAATGACACACTGGACCAGATGGACTTCACAGATATATACAGAATATCCCACCCTAAAACAACAGAATATTCATTCTTCTTGAGTGCACATGGAACATCCTCCAGAATAGATCACATACTAGGTCACTAATCAGGTCTCAATTGGTACAAAAATATTGGGACATTCCCTGCATATTCTTAGACCACAGTGCTTTGAAACTGGAACTCAATCACAAGAAGAAATTTGGAAGGAACCCAAACACTTGGAGGTTAAAGAGCAGTCTACTACCTCTGCTTTCGGCTCAGGTCATGATCTCAGCGTCCTGGGATCGAGGCCCGCATCGGGCTCTCTGCTCAGCAGGGAGCCTGCTTCCTCCTCTCCCTGTCTCTCTGCCTGCCTCTCTGCCTGCCTCTCTGCCTACTTGTAATCTCTCTCTCTGTGTCAAATAAATAAATAAAATCTTT
The DNA here is from genome assembly GCA_002007465.1 of Ailurus styani. Lineage (NCBI taxonomy): Eukaryota > Metazoa > Chordata > Mammalia > Carnivora > Ailuridae > Ailurus > Ailurus styani. The sequence continues at coordinate 628,081 of LNAC01000671.1, read as the reverse complement.
AAAAAAAAAAAGAGCAGCCTACTAAAGAATGAATGGGTCAACTAGGAAATTCAAAGAAGAATTTTTAAAATTCATGGAAACTAATGAGAATGAAAACACATATGTTCAAAACCTTTGGAATACAGCAAAGGCAGTCCTAACAGGGAAGTACACTGCATTATAAGCCTCTCTCAAAAAATTAGAAAGACCTCGGGGTGCCTGGGTGGCAAAAGCCTTTGTCTTCAGCTCAGGTTATGATCTCAGGGTCCTGGGATCGAGCCCCGCATCGGGCTCCCTGCTTAGTGGGGAGCCTGCTTCCTCCTATCTCTCTGCCTGCTTCTCTGCCTACTTGTAATCTCTCTATCAAAAATAAATAAATAAAAATCTTTTAAAAATTAGAAAAATCTCAAAACCACAAGCTAACCTTACATCTGAAGGAGTTGGGGAAAGAAAAGCAAATAAAACCTAAACTGAGCAGAAGAAGAGAAATAGTAAAGATTAGAGCAGAAATCAATGAAACAGAAACTAGAAGAACAGTAAAACAGATTAAAAAAAACTAGAAGCTCGTTCTTTGAAAGAATTAATAAGATCAGTAAATGTCTGGCCAGACTTATCCAAAAGAAAAAAGAAAGGACTAAAATAAATAAAATCATGAAAGGGGAGAGATCATGACCAACACAGGAAAAAAAAGACAATTTTAAGAACATATTATGAGCAACTATATGCCAACAAATTAGGCAATCTGGAAGAAATTGATGCATTGCTGGAAACTTATAAGCTACCAAAACTGAATAAGGAAGAAAGAGAAAATCTGAACAGACCAATAACCAGCAAGGACATTGAAGCAGTAATCAAAAACCTCCCCAAAAACAATAGTCCAGGGCCAGATGGCTTCCCAGGGAAATTCTACCAGACATAAAAGAAGGAATAACACCTATTCTACTGAAGCTGTTTCAAGAAATAGGAATGGAAGGAAACTTCTAACCTCATTCTGTAAGTCCAGCATTCCTTTGATCCCAAACCGAACAAAGACCCCATCGAAAAGGAGAACTACAAATCAACATCCCTGATGAACATGGATGCCAAAATACTCACCAAGATACTACCCAATAGGATCTGACACAACATTAAAAGGATTATTCACCATGGCTCAGTGGGATTTATTCCTGGGATGCAAAGGTTGTTCAACATTTGTAAATCAATCAATGTGATAGATTATATTAGTAAAAGAAAAGACAAGAACCATATGATACTCTCGATTGATGCAGAAAAAGCATTTGACAAAATACAGCATTCTTTCTTGATTAAAACCCTTCAAAGCTTAGGAATAGAAGGAAAATGCCTCAGTATGATAAAATCTGTCTATGAAAAGCTTACAGTGAATGTCAGTCTTAATGAGGAAAAACTAGAGCTTTCCCCCCTAACATCAGGAACACAATAGAGATGGCCACTCTCACCACTCTCCAACATAGTACTAGAAGTCCTAGCCCCATCAATCAGACAATAAAAAGAAGTAAAAGGCGTTTAAATAGGCAAAGAAGTCAAACTCTCTCTCTTCACAGATGACATGATACTTTATGTGGAAAAACCAGAAGACTCCACCCCAAAATTGCTAAAACATGTATAGCAATTCAACAATGTGACAGGATACAAAATCAATGCACAGAAATCAGTTGCATTTCTATACACTAACAATGTGACTGAAGAAAGAGAAATTAAAGAACTCAACCCATTTACAATTGCACCCAAAACCATAAGGTTCCTAGGAATAAACATAACCAAAGAGGTAAAGGATCTGTACTCTAAAAGCTACAGAATACTTATGAAAGAAATTGAGGAAGACACAAAGAGATGAAAAACCATTCCATGCTCATGGATTGGAAGAATTGTTAAAATGTCATGCTGTCCAGAGAAAGTTACACATTCCATGCAATTCCTATCAAAATACCATCAACATTTTCACAGATCTGGAACAAACAATCCTAAAATTTGTATGGAACCAGAAAATACCCCAAATCATCTTGGGAATGATGAAAAAGAAAACCAACCTGGCATCATCACAATGACTGACTTAAGCTATATTACAAAACTGTGATCATCAAGACAGCATGGTACTGGCATAAAAACTGGCATATAGATCAAGGGAACAGACTAGAGAGCCCAGAAATGGACCCTCAACTCTACAGTCAACTAATCTTCAACAAAGCAGGAAAGAATATCCAATGGGAAAAAGACAATCTCTTCAATAAATGGCACTGGAAAAATAGGACAGCCACATGTGAAGAATGAAACTGGACCATTCTCTTACACTATACACAAAGATAAACTCAAAATGGATTAAAGACCTCAATGTGAAACAGGAATCCCTCAAAATCCTTGAGAAGAACACAGGCAGCAAGCTGTTCAACCTCAGCGGCAGTAACTCCTTACAAGACACATCTCTATAGGCAAGGGAAACAAAAGCAAAAATAAACTATTAGGACCTCTTCAAGATAAAAAGCTTCTGCGCAGCAAAGGAAACAGTCAACAAAACTAAAAGGCAACCTATGGGCGCCTGGGTGGCTCAGTGGGTTAAAGCCTCTGCTTTCGGCTCAGGTCATGATCTCAGGGTCCTGGGATCAAGGCCCGCATCGGGCTCCCTGCTCAGCGGGGAGCCTGCTTCCCCCTCTCTCTGCCTGCTTCCCTGACTCCTTGTGATCTCTCTCCCTCTGTGAAATAAATAAATAAAATCTTTAAAAAAAAGAAAAAAAAAGAAACAGCATGAAAAAAAAATAAAAGGCAACCTATAGAATGGGAAAATATATTTACAAATGACATATCAGATAAAGGGTTGGTATCCAAGATCTATAAAGAACTTACCAAACTCAACACCCAAAAAATAAATAATCCAGTCAAGAAATTTACAGAAGACATGAACAGACACTTCTACAAAGAAGACATACAAATGGTTAACAGACACATGAAAAAATACAATATCACTAACCATAAGGGAAATACAAATCAAAACCACAATGAGATACCACCTTATACCAGTTAGAATAGCTAAAATTAACAAGAAAGGAAACAACAAATGTTGGTGAGGATGTGGGAAAAGGGGACCCCTCCTATACTGTTGGTGGGAATGTAAGCTGGTACCATCACTCTGGAAAACAGTATGGAGCTCCTCAAGAATTTAAAAATAGAGTTACCCTACAACCCATTAATTGCACTACTGGTGCAAGGATACAGATGTAATGAAATGAAGAGGCACCTGCACCCCAATGTTTAATAGGAGCAATGTCCACAAAAGACAAACTGAGGAAAGAGCTGAGATGTCCTTCAACAGATGAATGGATAAAGAAGATGTGATTCATATATACAATAGAATTTTACTCAGCCACTAGAAAGGATGAATACCTACCATATACATCGAAGTAGATACAACTGGAGAGTATTATGCTAAGTGAAATAAGTCAATCAGAGAAAGACAATTATCATAGGGTTTCACTCATATGTGGAATATAAGAAGTAGTGCAAAGGATTATAGGGGAGACAAACCATGAGAGACTCTCAACTCTGGGAAACAAACTGAAGGTTGCTGGAGGGGAGGGGGGTGGAAGGGATGGGATGGCTGGGTGATCGTCATTGAGGAGGGCATGTGATATGAGCTCTGGGTGTTATACTGCAACTGATGAATCATTGAACACTACATCTGAAACTAATGATATACTATATGTTGTCTAATTGAGTTTAAATTAAAAATAATAATTCGCCCAAAGTAACTAAGCGGATAGGTACTAGAGCTGAACACCAAAATTAAATACACCAACTCCAAAGCACATTACTATTCCATTATATTATGCTGCCTAATATTATTAGATATATAAGTATAATAATATGTGTTAGAGCTAAATAAAAAATATGGGCTAGGTGTTAAAATAAATTTATTAACAGGCAGATGAACAACCAATTCTCAGAGAGGATTACTTTAAGTGATATCAATTAATAAGAGATAACTGAAGACACATTATTTGGTTCTCTGCATGTATTGCTGTCTTTCCAACAATGAAATCAACAACTTGGGAGACAGCATTCTTAACCCTGTGGCTGTTGTTTTCATTTTTATTTCTCATATACTGCAAATTACGCTATTTTCCTTTCTTTCATTTTCTGTTTCTGCTGTGTTGATGGAAATCACTGTTTTGGCTTAATTCCTAGCTTTATCATTGTACTACAAATTAATTGACAGTCTATTGGTTCAATCAATGAACAGTTATTTACTACTCGCCATGTGCCAGGCCTCTTGATGGGTGCTGCAAATAGAAATAATGGCCTCTGGCCTCATGAAGCTTAGATCTCCAAACTACTGTTTCTTCATGCGTAAGGTGGAAATTGTCCTCCATGCCTAAAATTGTGAATTAATGAGCAAATGTATCAAAAAAGATTAGTACAGTGGCGACTGTCTTATTCACTCACTTACTAATTCTTTTATCCCTTTATAACCTATGCTTGCTACTTATTTTATTTTAGTAATTTCTCCTGAAATAAGCTGTTTTAAGTATCTGGAGTTCTGTTCTTGAATCCTGGATTGTCCCAACCCCTGTTGCTAAACACTCTTGACAACCTACCTAACACTCCGATGGTGATGTGTCTAGGCTGTCGTGTCCACTGCTCACCTCTAGGACATTTTTCCCTTATGCCTTGATGAACTTCTTCAAAGGACTAATATGTTTTCCTCCTGCCTAACAATAAATTCTTCAGATTCTTTTCATCTTCTGCCTGACCAAATGTCTCCATTCCTTTCCCTCTGGGGCCACCCCAGAAGTTCATAAATTTTAGAGTATACAGGATTCACCTAAGAAACTAGTTCAATTGCATTATTTCACCACTACCCCCAACTGCTAGATTCTGATTGTTGGGCCAATAAATAATAATCCTTAACCTGAGAAATTCAATAGTTGGATCTATAGCTTTAGGAGGATTAGGAGAAAGTAAGTTCTATTGAATATCTACCATACATAAGAGAAATTTTAGCTGATACTTTCTGTGGTTTGATTCATTTAATTCAGTTGAAATTCTGAGAACTGAATACTATTGCAATTATGTAGATATGGCAATATGAACTGAATTGTGTCCCTCTAAAATTCCTATTTTGAAGCCTTTCTTAACCCCCAATACTTCACAATGTAACTATATTTGGAGATAAGGCCTTTAAAGAGGTAAGTAAGTTAAAATGAGGCTATTAGGGTGGGCCCTAATCCAATCGGACTGATGTCCTTATAATACAAGGAAATTTGAACATCAGGATGAACATGCAGAGAGAAAAGATCATATGAGGACACAGCAAAAAAGCGGCCATCTATAAGACAAGGAGAGACGTCTCAGAAGAAACCAAACCTGCTCACGCTGTAATCTCAGACTTGCAGCCCCCAGAACTGTCAAAAAAGAAAAATCTGTTGTTTAAACCAGACTGCTTATGGTGGTCCTAGCAAACTAATACATATTATAAATGAAGCCCAGAGTTACATACTTGCCCAATGTTAACAGACTTAGATAGAAGTAGAGAATTTGATCCGAAGAGAGACTGTTTAAGTAAATGTGCTTTTGCCTTTCCATGTTGGCTCACATAAACAGCAGTGGTAATATTATAAGTAACATTTGCCAGCAGTGAAAGTTTTATATGTTCTCAAGGGAAATCATGAGATTTCCAATGTAGAGTTGTGTATGTCGAGGCTGAGTAAGGGTGACAGGACAAAACAGCCTGCAAGAGTCCATTCTCCTCTTGCTAGTCTACGGCTCAATGTTTCCCTCTAATGCCTACTGGCCATACGGTCTTCTTTCTCTGCCTAATTTTCTAAATGATGGGGTTACTTGTCAGCAAATGGAGGAAGATGCTGATTTCCAACTGTTATTTCTTATCTTTATTGCATTAGAACAAAGAGGGCAGAACCATCATCCTCTCTGGGATCTGGGCTATAACTTTCACCTGCCAGATTTCAATCACTATGAGCAGTCAATCAGTCCATAGGCTACGTTGGAACCTGATTACTAACAAGCCATTTTTTCTTATCACTCATCTAACCTTTACTCAACTCTAATTTCACTTTTTTTTGCAATATTTTTTGGACTTGTAGAAAAGTCCTTGTATTTTGCCTATTTTTGTGGGTGTCAGCATTTTCAGAGACATGATTCGCAGAGGATAGAATCACTTTCAAGGAGTGTGAAATTCTGAGTCCATAGCCTCATAATGTGAAGGTAAAGAAAAGGAACAGGGAAAATCTCTTGTATCTACAATGAATTTCAAAAGGCAAATTATAAATAACTCAGAATTTTCACCCACTCATTACATAATCTTACATTTTGCTATTCAAGTACATAATCAAAATAATGAAGGTGAAACCTTTTATTAGAAAATGATACATCCTTTAGATTGAGACACTGAACTGCACCCAACTGCAAAAACAAAATGTCCTAATGAAGCTGAAGTTGTGAGATTAATTGCTCCCTTATATTCATTTTTAATGAAGAGTAACAATTGACTTGACAGGCTAATTATTATAACATCCTGGGTCCACAGTATGTAATAAGAGTTATAATGTACCAGTCAATCAAAATCTTTCACTTCTGTTATTGTACTTGAAATACTCAACTTTCTTTGTTTGTCACATTAACTGGATGACATATGGAAATTACGAAAGGTGTTATCCTCAAGAGAGAAGAGAAGCAGGAAATATTCTGCTCATATTTCTATTGCAATTGATGTTGTGAAATAGCTTTGGGTACATTGAACATGAATTTTTTCTAATATTATAATAATTATATTACCATGGGGCATACTGAAATGGAAATTTTGATAAGAAGCACTAAAGCTTACTGCATTCTATTGTTAGCATAAATTCTTATAGAATGGAGAGGGATTAGATAAATTTTACAATGCAAAACTCTAAAGAAAGGTATGTTGGAAGATACAATGATAGGCAAAAGTTATTGCTGATGTTGCTAGATTGTTTTAATATAAATTTTCAGTAGCTCCATGCTTGCTGTATAAAAAGTAGAAAAGGTATATTTTCTCATTTTTAAGAGCTTATATTTATAATTTATTACCTGAATGTGTGTGATTCCTCCTTCCATTTACAATTCAACCTTTCTGGTGTGCTTGCCCAGTCATGTTTGTACAGTACCCCCAAATTTATACTGAAAGCTCCAGCTATCAAAACACAGAGAGGACACTGTAGTGAAAAAGACGAATGCTAAGTTATTGATCCAGAAGTCAAGAGTATAAGAGAATGAGAATTGAAATCCTGTTTGGCAATACAGCATGAATGAGAATTCAAGAAAGATTTTCAAGATGTCAGGAAGATATTCCTGACAGAACGATACAGATGCACTTAAATATGTCTTTGCATCACACCTGACGGAAAGAAGTAGGATTCTGTCTATCATTTAACTAAGAGTTACTGCTAGCAAAGTGACTCACTCAGTATTTTCTTGAAACTTGGAAACTTTTTTTTCTAAAGATTTTATTTATTTATTTCACAGAGGGAGAGAGATCACAAGGAGGCAGAGAGGCAGGCAGAGAGAGAGGGGGAAGCAGGCTCCCCGCCAAGCAGGGAGCCCAATGCGGGCCTCGATCCCAGGACCCTGACATCATGACCTGAGCTGAAGGCAGAAGCTTTAACCCACTGAGCCACCCAGGCGCCCAAAACTTGGAAACTTTGTTTTATAACTACTGAAAGAACTTTTTTGTACATATACTGATAAACATATTTGTTGTACATCTCTCTTAAATATTTGTAAAAATAAAAACATGAGAAAAGTCAGTTGGTCAAATGATTTCTACAATTTCTTCTCAACCTAAATTTTCTGAGATATTCTCTAACTCAGTGTAAAAAATTGTACATTTTTGTACACAGTATTGTCTCCTAGGACACCAAGAGAATTGGTAATGTAGCATGTTTAAAGCAGTGTTTACTACTGTCCTTGATATTTTCTCCTAAGTTGCTGCCAATTCTTTGTACATTGATGCTGTTGTTTTCTTCCCTTCACCGAAAGTTGTCAACAGATTATGAAATAGCATCCAGAACTCCTATAGTTTGTGTACTTTTTTTGAACTGAAACATAGAGGGGTTGCATTTGTCTCCACAGACAACAAGATATAATAACTGAGTTTGGGGGTGACTGGGTGGCTCAGTTAGTTAAGGTGGTTAAGATCTCAGGATCACAAGTTCAAGCCCTGTGTTGGGCTCCACACTAGTAATGGAGCCTACTAAAAAAAAAAGAAAAGAAAAAGCACAAGTTTGTGCACACACCATGCACATGGAATAATTATATCCCACTTGTCACCAGATAAGATGGTCTCTTTCACAAGACACCACATAAGACATTATTTACTGTACTTTATAGTTCCAGTCATTCTCCTGTTTATAAAGGATATGATTAATCTTCTTCAAAGCAGGGTTTTTCATTGGAAATCCAGATCCAACATAGTACTTGCAACTTACCATATTATGGGATAGAGATACATGCATATCCACTAAATAACTGAAGGAAACTTTGCAAATAAAAACAAGGATAATGGATTGGTTTGATTCTGATCATATACCCTTAATCCCTGCTCACCAGGTTCCTCTTTAAAATACACTAGCTTTGAAGTAAATAAATAAATATCTCAGGCCCACCTAATCTTGGACCTCATTGTTTTGTCTAAATTTGACTTTCTTGTATACCTTTCAGGGTATGAGAGGCATATGTTGCAATACAAAGTTTTATTGCAATGGCTTTGCTACACTAAATATGAAAGTATTGTTTTGCTTCTGCTCTTGATTCACTTGTTTCTTCTGATATCAGTACGATATTGACTGTATTTATTTTCCACTTCTCTCTCTTATTCCCTTATAATGCTTCATCACCCCCCATTTCAGTCTTTTCTTTATTTCCTTTTATTTAATTTTTTTGCTAAACTACATTTGTTTTTACCAATGTATTTATTTCATCATTTCATCATTGGCCATTTTTTTTTTCAAGAACTGATCTCAGTTTACCCAGTCCTTCAAGCCAATGGTTTTCAAAAATTTGGACTGTATATTTTATCAGTAAAATAATTGTATATGGAGGTATGTAACTGTGCATGTGGATATGTGTGTACTACTCTAATAATTGTTTTTTTGCCCAACTTCTACTCATATCTGATTAGATCATCATTGACAAACCTTTGTCTCATAGTATTGCTGATAACACAGCTGGGAACAGGAGCAAAGCTATTAATTCTGTCATTGTATTATTACTTGCTTCTACTTGTATTAGTTTAGTTTTTAATCTGTATGTCTTTATACAAATATTTTAAGCCCATTTTTGTGGGTGTAAATGTAAAGCTAGATAGCATAGTCTATAAATCCTCTCAACCTAGAACATGTAAATTTCAACGTCCCAATAAACTGAAGGATTCTCAGAGTGAGTACGAGCCTCTGAAGTCCTGAGTGGTAGATTTCTCTTCCTTTACTCAGACTGCCTCCCATGTGTTGATGTGTTTGACACAGGGCCACCTGACAAATTAAATGAGGGAACTTTCAGTATCAAGCCTTCCATTAATCATAAATGAAACTTAATTTCTCTAATATGTCAATATAGGTATAGATAGAGATAGGGCAAAGACATTGATATTGTATATTCTTTCTTCATTTCAATGGTTGATCTTGCATAATCTCGAGAATGTACTGATTCCACTTGAGATCACTGCTCTAAAATAACATTTTTGATCTCCTTGTCACAAAGTCGATGACTCCATTAACATCTTTCTTCAATTCTAGTTGTGCTAACTTCTCTGTCTACATAAACTTTACTAGTCAGAAAAAAACCCCTAGCATCCTGCAAAAAGCAAACCAAACTGCAATAAAAGAAATTCTGTCTCCATGTAGTTTTCTTGTATCTGGTTTTGAAAATGTTCCCCCTCAGGTATGGAGCAAGGGAAAAAATGAACATACATCAAAATATACCAACTTGCTTTGAAATCTTATAGTTGCTGATGAAAAGTAATTCACCTTTAGCTCTTTCTTATCTACTATGAATAAATTACATAGGCAAATTCCTTTTTTCTTCATTTTTCTTTTTTACTGGGAGTTGGATAATATTGGTGAGTAGAGATTAAATCACTCTTGTCTTCCTTTTCTGCTTTCTTTTGCTGCTTTGCAATTTTGGGGTTTTTTTGGCGGGGAGTTGGTTTTTGTTTAAATTCCAGTTAGTTAGCATACAGTGTAATATTAGTTCCAGGTATACAATATAGTGATTCAGCACTTCCAAACAACACCCAGAGCTCATCACACGTGCCTCCTTAATCCCCATCACCTACTTCACCCATCCCTCCACCTACTTCCATTCTGATAACCAACTGTTCTCTACAGTTAAGAGTCTATTTCTTGGTTTGCCTCTCTCTCTCTTTTCCCTCTGCTCATTTGTTTTGTTTCTTAAATTTCACATGAGTGAAATGATATGGTATTTGTCTTTTCTGACTGATTTATTTAGCTTAGCATTATACTCTCTAACTCAATCCATGTTTTTACATAAATACTCAGTTATTGACCATCTACTTTGTGTGAGGCATCAGTTAAAGACAAGAAATGAAAAATATGCTCATAAAGTCCTTATGGAACTCAGAGTCCAGTGAGCAAGACAAATGCACACATATTCAAGTCTAATAAAATGTTATACATGTATCCCACATATAAGAATACAAGCAAGAGAATAATTGATTCCCTTAGAAAGAAGAGAATTTGGCCTTAAATGATGAATGGCCATTTTGACAGGAAAATATGGAAGAGCATAACCTTATGTGAAGAAGGAAAGCTAGAGAAAATACATGGATTCTAAAAACTGTTGCCTTCCATGTTAATGTTTAATGACTAAGAGGGCAAGAGGGAATGACTATACACACTGGTCAACTGAGTTAGAATTATTTTGTCCAAATGCAGAAAACCTCAAATGTAACCAAATTAGGATGTTTCACAAATGATATTTCATGAGTAAATCATTTATTTTTAAAAATTTGAAGATATTATTCATATATACGGTAGAGCTACTTTTCTTATGAACAGTAGAATAACAATATTTCTAGCTAACTTCATTATACAATATATTCATTTGAGGGAAAATGGTGGCTGAGAAAACTATAATACAATCTAAGAAAAGGCAGGAAACAGAAAGGCTGAGGATTTGTGTAGAAGAAATCACATATATGGGTACCTGGGGGGTTCAGTCGGTTAAGTGTCAGTCTCTTGGTTTTGGGTTGGGTCATGATTTCAGGGTCATGGGATCCAGCCCTGTGTCAGGCTTTGCGCTAAGTATGGAATCTACTTCAGATTCCCTTTCTCTCCCTCTTTGTCCTTCCCTACCACTTGCATGCATTCTCTCTCTCTCTCAAATAAATAAATCTTAAAAAAAGAACTCACATACACTTTCTTCATTCATTTCTATAGAATAGCCCAGTTTTGAAGATTTTATGTCATTTATTTGTCTCATAAAGATTAACTTTCACAAGAGCTTAATTTGATTGGCTTGAGTCATGAGACCTCAAGGAGAAAGGAGCAGCCTGCATATAATTGGACAGGGCAGTTTTCTAAGAGATTTATGACTGAAAGAGAGTGGAAGGAAAGATGTGCCTACAAAATAATTTATTCATCATTTTGCTTTCCTTAGCTTCTCAGCATAAATACAACATCATTTTGTTTCACATGAACAATTTAACACATGCATGTAACATCCTTTCCTGTCTTATATATCACAGTATCATACATATTATAAATGTATAATGTATATCTAAAAGCACAACACACACACACACACACACACACACACACACACACACACACACACCTCCTCCCTGCCTCCTGAAAAGAGAGGCAACCATAAATCCAAGGTATAAACTCAACAGTTTCGAGGAGCAGCAAGATGGCGGAGGAGTGGGAGACCGATTATCATCAGGTCCCAGGAATTCACCCAGAGAGCTATCAAACTAATCTGAACACCTACAAATTCCACCAGAGATCGAAGAGAAGAGGAGCAGCAATTCTAGGAACAGAAAATAGACCGCCTTCTGGAAGGTAGGACGTGTGGAGAAGTGAATCTGCGGCGACGGGAAGATAGACCCCGGGGGGAGGGGCCGGCTGCCGGCAAGGGAGCGAGCAGTGGAGCACAGACTCGGGGCTGTTAGAAGTCGGCTTCACTGAGGGACATCGCCCCTGAGGCCAAGCGGGGGGTGAAGCCCCTGCAGGGACAGTGTGGTCTCAGGACCCACGGGGACATAAAAAGACCAGGGGTGTCTGAGTGCAACCAAGCTCCCAGGTCTCAGAGAGAAGCCGGCGGGAGAGACGGAGCTGAGCTGAGGTGTCTCTCAGCTTGGGGTTACCTTGGGCTGTGATCTGAAGCGCAGCCGGGCCACCGATCTGTGAGCGGGGACCCCACGGGCAGCAGACCCGGAGAGACCCCCTCCTTCCTCCTCCGGGAGGAGCGGTGCGGGAGCGGCTGTAGGAATCCGCCGGGTTCGGAGATTCTAAACAGGGCTGCACCAGAAACAGAGACGCTCGGTCACAGGCCGGGTGAGCTCGGAGCGCGGCCGGAGACCAGGAGACGGGAGGGACTGCTTTTCTCTGAGGCGCGCTAAGGACTGAGGCCCGAGGCTCTTGGCTCCTCCGGGTCGGAGACTGGGAGCCGCCATTTTCAGTCCCGGCCTCCAACAAGGTACGGAAAGCGTTCAGGGAACAAAAGCTCCCGAGAGCGAACCCGAGCTGATTACTTAGCCTGGCCCCTGGCGAGGGCGGTGGGAATCCGCCTCGGGCAGAGACACTTGAGAATCATAGCAACAGGCCCCTCCCCCAGAAGACCAAGAGAAACAAACAAACAAACCATCCAGTCAAAGTCAAGTTCAAGACGGCTAAGCATTGCGGAACCCCAGAACTACGGAAAAGCAACGGAGACAATTCATGGCTTTTTCCCCATGATTCTTCAGTCGTTCAAAGTTCATTGATTTTTTTTTTTTTTTGAAATTTTTTCTTACTTTTTTCTTTTAAAATTTTTCCCTTTTCCTATTTTAACGTTCTTAACTCTTATATCGTATCAACACTTTTTATTCTCTTTTTTTAAATTTTTCATTGTTATAATCATATTTTATCCCTTCATTGTTTTTAACCTTATTTTTTTGGATACTTATAGGGTCTGTTCAATTCACCAATCTAATAGAGATAGATAGAGATAGATAGAGATAGAGATAGATATAGATATGGAGTCATAGACATAGATATAGAAACAGAAATAGATAATATAGATACAGGATTTTGTTTTATTCATTTTTGTTTAGTTTTTGTATGATTTTGTGTTTTTGTGTTTTTGTTTGTTTGTTTGTTAGTTTTTGGATTTGGTTTTTTTTTGTTTGTTTGTTTGTTTTGTTTTGTTTTGTTTTGTTTCCCTCTTACTTTTCTACCCAGTTCCAGGTCTCTTCTGAGTAGGTTAGTGTATATTTCTCTGGGGTCATCGCTACCCCTTAGTATTTAGTTCTCTCATCCATCTATTCCTATCTGCATAAAATGACAAGGCGGAAAAAATCAACACAAAAAAAAGAACAAGAGCCAGTAATGACGGCTAGGGACCTAATCAATGCGGACATTAGTAATATGACAGAACCAGAGTTCAGAATGACGATTCTTAAGGTGCTGGCTGGGCTTGAAAAAAAAATGGAAGAAAATAGAGAAGCTGTCTCTAAAGAAATAAAAGACCTTTCTGGAGAAATAAAAGAACTAAAATCTAACCAAGCTGAAATCAAAAAAGCTATTAATGAGGTGCAATTGAAAATGGAGGCTCTTACTGCTAGGATAAATGAAGCCGAAGATAGGATTAGTGATTTAGAAGACAAAATGTCAGAGAAAAAAGAAGAGGATGAAAAGAGAGACAAACAACTACTGGACCATGAGGAGAGAATTCGAGAGATAAGTGATGCCATAAGACGAAACAATATTAGAATAATTGGGATCCCAGAAGAGGACGAGATTGAGAGAGGGCCAGAAGGTATATTGGAGCAGATCTTAATACAGAATTTCCCTAATCTGGCAAAGGGAACAAGCATCAAAATCCAGGAGGCACAGAGAAGCCCCCCCAAAATTAATAAAAATAGGTCCACACCCCGTCATCTAATAGTAAAACTTACAAGTCTTAGTGACAAAGAGAAAATCCTGAAAGCAGCTCGGGACAAGAGGTCTATAACATACAATGGTAGAAATATTAGATTGTCAGCAGACCTATCCACAGAGACCTGGCAGGCCAGAAAGAGCTGGCATGATGTATTCAGAGCACTAAATGAGAAAAATCTGCAGCCAAGAATACTATATCCAGCTAGGCTCTCACTGAAAATAGAAGGAGAGATAAAAATCTTCCAGGACAAACAAAAACTCAAGGAATTTGCAAACACCAAGCCAGCCCTACAGGAAATATTGAAAGGGGTCCTCTAAGCAAAGAGAACCTAAAAGAAACATAGACCAGAAAGGAAGAAACACAATATACAGTAACAGTCACCTTACAGGCAATACAATGGCTCTAAATGTATATCTCTCAATAGTTACTCTGAATGTAAATGGACTAAATGCCCCAACTAAAAGACACAGGGTATCAGAATGGATAAAAAAACAAGACCCATCGATATGCTGTCTACAAGAAACTCATCTTACACGCAAAGACACCTCCAGATTTAAAGTGAGGGGATGGAAAACAATTTACCATGCCAATGGACAGCAAAAGAAAGCTGGAGTGGCAATCCTTATATCAGATAAACTAGACTTTAAGGCAAAGAATATCATAAGAGATGAAGAAGGACACTATATCATACTAAAAGGATCTGTCCAACAAGAAGATCTAACAATCATAAATATCTATGCCCCTAACATGGGAGCAGCCAATTATATAAACCAATTAATAACAAAATCAAAGAAACACATTGACAAGAATACAATATTAGTAGGGGACTTGAACACCCCCCTTACTGAAATGGACAGATCATCAAAGCAAAAGATCAACAAGGAAATAAAGGCTTTAAATGACACCCTGGACCAGTTGGACATCACAGATATATTCAGAACATTCCATCCCAAAACAACAGAATACACATTCTTCTCCAGTGCACATGGAACATTCTCCAGAATAGACCATATTCTGGGTCACAAATCAGGTCTCAACAGGTACCAAAAGATTGGGATCATTCCCTGCATATTTTCAGACCATAATGCTCTGAAACTAGAACTCAACCACAAAAGGAAAGTTGGAAAGACCTCAAATACATGGAGGCTGAAGAACACCCTACTCAAGAATGAATGGGTCAACCAGGAAATTAAAGAAGAATTAAAAAAATTCATGGAAACAAATGAAAATGAAAACACAACTGTTCAAAATCTTTGGGATACAGCAAAAGCAGTCCTAAGAGGAAAGTATATAGCAATACAAGCCTTTCTCAAGAAACAAGAAAGGTCTCAAGTACACAACCTAACTCTACACCTACAAAAGCTAGAGAAAGAACAGCAAAGAAAGCCTACACCCAACAGGAGAAGAGAAATCATAAAGATCAGAGCAGAAATCAATGAAATAGAAACCAAAAGAACAGTGGAACAAATCAATGAAACTAGGAGCTGGTTCTTTGAAAGAATTAATAAGATTGATAAACCCCTGGCCAGACTTATCCAAAAGAAAAGAGAAAGGACTCAAATTAATAAAATCATGAATGAAAGAGGAGAGATCACAACCAACACCAAAGAAATACAAACAATTCTAAGAACATATTATGAGCAACTCTACACCAGCAAATTTGACAATCTGGAAGAAATGGATGCATTCTTAGAGAAATATAAACTACCAAAACTGAACCAGGAAGAAACTGAAGACCTGAATAGACCCATCACCAGTAAGGAGATTGAAGCAGTCATCAAAAATCTCCCAACGAACAAGAGCCCAGGGCCAGACGGCTTCCCAGGGGAATTCTACCAAACATTTAAAGAAGAATTAATACCTATTCTCCTGAAACTGTTCCAAAAAATAGAATTGGAAGGAAAACTTCCAAACTCCTTTTATGAGGCCAGCATTACCTTGATCCCCAAACCAGGCAAAGACCCCATCAAGAAGGAGAATTACAGACCAATATCTTTGATGAATACGGATGCAAAAATCCTCAACAAAATACTAGCCAATAGGATCCAGCAGCACATAAAAAGGATTATTCACCACGACCAAGTGGGATTTATTCCTGGGATGCAAGGTTGGTTTAACATTCGCAAATCAATCAATGTGATACAAGACATTAATAAAAGAAAGAACAAGAACCATATGATCCTCTCAATAGATGCTGAAAAAGCATTTGACAAAGTACAGCACCCTTTCTTAATCAAAACTCTTCATAGTGTAGGCATAGAGGGTACATACCTCAATATCATCAAAGCCATCTACGAAAAACCCACAGCGAATATCATTCTCAATGGAGAAAAACTGAGAGCTTTTCCCCTAAAGTCAGGAACACGGCAAGGCTGTCCACTATCACCACTGCTATTCAACATAGTACTAGAAGTCCTAGCCTCAGCAATCAGACAACAAAAAGAAATAAAAGGCATCCAAATCGGCAAGGAAGAGGTCAAACTCTCACTCTTTGCAGATGATATGATACTTTATGTGGAAAACCCAAAGGACTCCACTCCAAAACTGCTAGCACTCATACAGGAATTCAGTCAAGTGTCAGGATATAAAATCAATGCACAGAAATCAGTTGCATTTCTATATACCAACAACAAAACAGAAGAAAGAGAAATTAAAGAGTCAATCCCATTTACAATTGCACCCAAAACCATAAGATACCTAGGAATAAACCTAACCAAAGAGGCAAAGAATCTGTATTCAGAAAACTATAAAGTACTCATGAAAGAAATTGAGGAAGACACAAAGAAGTGGAAAAACATTCCATGCTCATGGATGGGTAGAATAAATATTGTGAAAATGTCTATGCTACCTAGAGCAATCTACACATTTAATGCAATCCCCATCAAAATACCAGCAATTTACTTCAAAGAAATGGAACAAATAATCCTAAAATTTATATGGAACCAGAAAAGACCCCGAATAGCCAAAGGAATGTTGAAAAAAAAAAGCAAAGTTGGCGGCATCACAATTCCAGATTTCAAGCTCTATTACAAAGCCGTCATCATCAAGACAGTATGGTACTGGCACAAAAACAGACACATAGACCAGTGGAACAGAATAGAGAACCCAAAAATGGACCCTCAACTCTATGGTCAACTAATCTTCGACAAAGCAGGAAAGAATGTCCAGTGGGAAAAAGACAGTCTCTTCAACAAATGGTGTTGGGAAAACTGGTCAGCCACATGCAGAAAAATGAAACTGGATCATTTCCTGACACCACACACAAAAATAGACTCAAAATGGATAAAAGACCTCAATGTGAGAAAGGAATCCATCAAAATCCTCGAGGAGAACACAGGCAGCAACCTCTTCGACCTCAACCGCAGCAACTTCTTCCTAGGAACCTCACCAAAGGCAAGGGAAGCAAGGGCAAAAATGAACTATTGGGACTTCATCAAGATTAAAAGCTTTTGCACAGCAAAGGAAACAGTCAACAAAACCAAAAGACAACTGACAGAATGGGAGAAGATATTTGCAAATGACATATCAGATAAAGGGCTAGTATCCAAAATCTATAAAGAGCTTCTCAAACTCAACACCCATAAAACAAATAACCCAGTCAAGAAATGGGCAGAAGACATGAACAGACATTTCTCCAAAGAAGACATCCAAATGGCCAACAGACACATGAGAAAGTGCTCAACATCACTCGGCATCAGAGAAATACAAATTAAAACCACAGCGAGATACCACCTTACACCAGTCAGAATGGCTAAAATCAACAAGTCAGGAAATGACAGATGTTGGCGAGGTTGCGGAGAAAGGGGAACCCTCCTACACTGTTGGTGGGAATGCAAACTGGTGCAGCCACTCTGGAAAACAGTATGGAGATTCCTCAAAAAGTTGAAAATGGAGCTACCCTACGACCCAGCAATCGCACTACTGGGTATTTATCCTAAAGACACAAAGGTAGTGTTCCTCAGGGGCACGTGCACCCGAATGTTTATAGCAGCAATGTCCACAATAGCCAAACTATGGAAAGAACCTAGATGTCCATCAACAGATGAATGGATAAAGAAGATGTGGTATATATATACAATGGAATATTATGCAGCTATCAAAAGAAACGAAATCTTGCCATTCGCAACAACATGGATGGAACTGGAGGGTATTATGCTGAGCGAAATAAGTCAATCAGAGAAAGACAATTATCATATGATCTCTCTGATATGAGGAACTTGAGGGGCAGGGTGGGGGGTTGTGGGGGGTAGGGAGGGAAAAATAATGAAACAAGATGGGATGGGGAAGGAGACAAACCATAAGAGACTTCTAATCTCATAAAACAAACTGAGGGTTACTGGGGGGTGGGAGGGTAGGGATAGGGTGGATGGGTTATGGACATTGGGGAGGGTTTGTGCTTTGGTGAGTGCTGTGAAAGATGTAAGCCTGATGATTCACAGACCTGTACCCCTGGGGAAAAGAATAAAAATAAAATTAAAAAAAAAAAACTCAACAGTTTCATGATCTCTAAATGACTTGCATTCTTTTTCTTATTTCTTGTCCTTTTTTCTTCATTCTAGATATCCCATAACTTATGCCATATGTGTCCATAATGAGTATGTCCTTTATTAATAGAAAGGAAAAGAGGGAGGAAATATAGTTTTGGTGTTTGAGTGTAGTCTAATAAGCAAACACCATATTTGCTTCTGTGATTGTTGAAATCTACAACCTATATTTGTGGTGCTCTTCCTCTTGATGATATTCCCCTTCTTTTTGCCAAACAACTTAGCTAACTGGAATACTTTCCCTAAACTTTAATTTTAAAGAATCTGATTTTCTGATGATTCTGCTTAGATACAACTTTAGTGGTCTTCTTTTAAAATTTACAACTGCTATATTAATTTAAAATATTATACCCTGAAGATCTTATATTCTGCTCTATTCCCTTCACCTAACAGAAACCTATTTACCAATGATAAAATCACTTTTTTGTCTATAGATCCAGTGGCATAATGTCTCAAAGGGCCATAAGATATTATCAACTTCTAATATAATATAACCCTTTTTGTATGCCTTGGTGGAAGATAAACCTAGAGTGACAAAAATGAGATTAATTTTAGAGAAGATAAAAAAATGTACTTTACTGAGTCACTGATCCCACATCTGGTCTGTGGTTCCTGGACTTCCATATTCTGGCAATAAGAGAAACAGCACTATGTAGATAAATGGTTTGGAAAACACAGCATATGCCCCTTAATAGCACTCTCAACCAAATGGTGTTGGTAGCATTGTCCTGTCATTTGTTAATTTTTTATCATAGCTATGTAGCATGTTAAGAGCTCTTTCTCTAAGGTTAACTACTGAAAGGATCATGGCTTTTCATCCCCATGTTAAGACCCAACTCTTCCATTGTGAGAATGATGCTGGCCAAAGTCTCCATCCATTCTGTCATGCATCTGCTCAATGTTCAGACTAGTTGAAAGAATCAGTCATAGTATAACCTGGTAGTGATTTTTCTTGCTCTTGGATACACACACACATGTCACAATTTCTTATATCACCTGGGAAATGGGTTTGAATACCAAAATGTTTTCAAAGTGCTGAAAAGCCTTTGAAATATTGTTGGCCCTTCTTAGTGATGGAGGAACAGAAAATGAACAGCATCTCATTGACTTTAGAGGTAATATCCCAGTATGCCTCCATACTGTTTCAATTCCAGAAACTTTCCTAAATCTCAAATGTTCTCTTTGGCTTTATGACATTCCATTCTGTGGTCCTCTCGTTTAATACATCGATCTATAGTACAAACTTATTCTCAGGGCAAGAATACAAGAGTGTGGTAGACTGAAAATTGCCCCCCCCCAAACTGTCCACATCCTAATCCCCAAAGCCTCGGAATACGTTTCTTGACATGGCAAAAATCTTCACAGAGGTGATAAAGTTAAGGAACTAGAGATGGGAGTTCATCCTAGAGTATCCATGGAGGCCCAATGCAATAACAAAGGTCCTCGCAAGAGGGATACAGGAAGGTCAAAGTCAGACAAGATGTGATAAAGGAAGGAGAAGAGAGCAACCTGTGGTCACAAGGCAAGGACACAGATTCTGTGCTTCAGAAGGAGCACGGTCCTGCTTACACATCACAGACTTCTGACATCTAGGGCTAAAAAATTAAAATGTGTTTGCTGTGTTAAGCCATGAAATCTGTAGCAGGCAATTTGTTAAAGCAGGAGTTGAAAATGAATACAAGTAGTAAAAGGATACTACTGGCTTTACCGGGAAAAATAAACTATTTCAATAGCTGATACCAATAACGAGGAGCTGCATTATTTTATCCCCTAAGGCAATAACATCAGGGATAGAGTATATAGTTGAAGTCATTTTTTAAAAATTAAGCTTCAATAATCCCATAATTTTCTAAGTCTTATAAGGAATTTTCAGAGGTCAGATTAAAGATTTGAACAGGGATGGTATGGAAATTTTCACCCCGATTTTTTTATTTTGTAGGTTTTTCTTGGTGGCACTAATATCGCTGAATTTCCTGAGGATATGTCATTACTTCTGTAGGGAGTGTAGTCTCCTAAAGCTTCATCCTGACCATTCCTGCAATAATGATCTTTACTGTGTAGTCAGTGATGGACTCTTCCATTTCTGAGAATATTCATATTATTCATCTCAGAATATGTGAAGGAAAAAAAAAACTAGGGTGTGTTTAAGGTAATAATCAGTCCTCCTCTATCACTCAAACCTTACAAGCACCCCCTTCTCCCAGTAGGCCACGGTAAGTACTTGATACGTTGTACTCAGTGCTTTCCAGAATTGTGAGCTAGTTCTCATTATCCCATATAAAGCTGTTCTGGATATAATCCTGGCCTCTTTATGGAGAGCAACTGAAAGATTCATAGTATATATTTATGGTTATGAAATGTGTATACAGTTTCCCCTTTAAGAGACCATAACAACTGCATTTCATTTCAAGTAACCTCCTGGCTCATTGTCAGGTATATATACAGATAATAATTTTCCATATGATCTGGTTACTTTTCAATCTGCTATGCTTAATATAATAACCATGATGAATGAACAGATGAACATAAAAGATCCAACCCAGCATTGCAATATCTCAAAGTCTGCAATAATACTTCTTTCTAGATATTTGGTCTTTCCTGGATTTTTGCTCTTTCAATGTTGGTTAACAAACTGGATTCAGGTTTGCTTTATCTAAACCAGAGGCAGCAGTTGGCTTCTTAAACTCACTCAATAAATGCAGAAACTTTGTTGAGAGTAATTATTATTTTTAAAGATTTATTTAGTCATTTGACAGAGAGAGAGAGAGAGATCACAAGTAGGCAGAGAGGCAGGCAAAGAGAGAGGAGGAAGCAGGCTCCCTGCTAAGCAGAGAGCCCAATGTAGGGCTTGATCCCAGGACCCCGAGATCATGACCTGAGCCAAAGGCAGAGGCTTTAACCCACTGAGCCACCCAGGCGCCCCGAGAGTAATTATTTCAATAAATCCAGCCTGATCCAAAATTATGTTCCCCAGCCCTCTCCTTGGCTAAACTTTCTCAAAATCCAATCTTACAAATAATTTCTAGGCTCTGACTACACAAATTAGCAAATTCCTGTAAATCCTTCTGCTACTAATTCTTAGCTTCACTGTTCTAATTCTGCATTTCAATCTCTGTATATATTCACAATTATGGGCAGTAGTCTCTCAACAATACAGAGATAGTTTATTTCTCTTGCATAAAAAACGTGGATTTTCTTTCTTTCAAAAATGGTATTTCATGAGGATTTGAGAGATCTGGGTTCTCCAACTGATCTTATTCTCATATACTGCACTGTAATTGTCCCAGTGATTGGGGATATATTAGTTCTAGAGATGTGGTTGAACTTTGTGTAAAACTGAGAAGCCTATAAATTGAACTGACTTTTGATTCAGCAATCTACAGACCTAATCTCTAAAGTTGGTTGTTTTTTGTTTGTTTGTTTGTTTGTTTCTTGGTGATCTCAGCTCTACGACTGTAAGAGAGGAGAGTTTTTCAGCCTAGTCACAGAAAGGCCCTGAGTTTCAGTCCATGCCTTGAGGCAAGCATTTTAAGATATGAGCTTGTCATTCTTTTGCTTTTAAAATACGGAAAACTGTCCGTAACAACTCTCCTTACCCAAGCTTGCAGAACTATTTGACCTTTCTGAGCTGTTCTAGGACAGCAGTTAGTCACCCAAAGCTTTGCTCATATTGGACACATGGTTCCAGTTGACCACAGGGAAATAGTTAATTAGCTGTTATACTGCTGATTACCTTGGGGCAGTTACTTTCCAGTTCTAGAATGTTAATGGGAATCTCAATGTCATTTCCCACATTTCAATGCCATTGCCCATTATAAATACCCCACATTTCACTGAACGGTCTGTTGCATGAAATTCAGTGTAAATCTTCGTGCCTGTTACTCTCAATACTTGGTCTGGATAAATTCACTCTGGATACCTTAAACTTTAATAATCAAAGATAAAACTAAAGTAGACTTCGGAAAGGACAAGTGTTGGGAGAGCTCTTGAGATTTAGGTAGATTAATCTCCTATCTATTGGTTAAAGCTGATAATAGCAGTTAAATTGATAGCAGAATGGACTAGACAGCAATAACAGAAACTACGGCATCAGGAAACAACTGTATACACATGTTAGTGTGTATAATGCAATGATTAAGAGGGTGGGTTAGCAAGTCGGACGGAATGGAATCAAATCTCGACCCCACTATTTTCTGGCTGCATGAACTCAAAAGACTATCTCTTTCTAAATTTCAGTTTTTCATTTGTAAAATGGCAATTATGAAAATGCATATGGTAGCTGGGAGGATTAAATTAACTAATGCAGTTAGCATATAGGCACTAACCCAAATTAAATATGTTTAAGACACATAAGGATTGTCTATTGATTTATGTGTAGATAAGATAGATAGATGATAGATATATAGATGATAGATAGATAGATATTCTATACCACCATGCTAATACAAGTTACCTGTAGTCTAGATATATTTAATTCATAAAATAGCATGAGAGACTGAATAGGAAAAAATCAAAATCTCTTTTCTATTTTCTTATGACTTCATAACTAACTAGAGGTGAAAAGGGGAAGCTAGAAAGCACAGCAATTCTCAATAGTGTAGGGGATTTTTGAATATTTTTTCTTTCTTCTTAAGTAGTTCCTCTCTTATTTAACTATGAACAGATGCATACATGCATATTGAGTCAGATCTGTAGAACATAAGCAGAATTTATCCTATATCTTCCAGTTTTTCTGTAATGCAGATTAACAATTGTTCTCATTTTTCCCCAGGTAAAAACCAGAGGACCTATAGGAGTTGGGGAAATACACTTTGTTCTTTAAAAATCAGCACAACAGAGACAGAGCATATAGGGACAAGGTATTCTGATTTTATTTATCCTTTCATATAACTAGTGACAAGGTGACTGGTTTCCAATTGCATGTTGAATTTTCTGACAAAATAAGTTTTAAAAGGCTCAAAGGAAGGCTACCCTAATAAAAGAACGAAATTATAAAAATCTCAAAGTTTGAAAATAGAAGAGGTTCCAATTTATCAATAAGACTAAGATTCAGATTTCAACCTCTCCTTAAACTACCAAATACAGGGGTGCCTGAGTCATTCAGTTGGCTAAGTGTCTGACTCTTGATTTTGGCTCAGGTCATGATCTCTGGGTAGTGGGACTGAGCCCCCACGGGCTCTGCACTCAGCAGGGAGTCTTGAGATTTTCTCTCTCCATCTCCTTCTGTCCCTCCCCTCTGCACCCTTTCTCTCTAAAATAAATATATAAATCTTAAAAAAAAAATAAAACTACCAAACACGAAACCAAACTGATGATACATGACAGATCCCTTTAGTAATTCATTTACCACCTGAATCACATTGGATGCTTTAGCATATTAGTAGCCAAGTCATTCAGAGTTTTGTTCAATGACTTGCAAAGGCCAGTTTGGACCCAGGGTTTTCTGGTCCTTTTGCTAAATTACCTTCAGTTTGACAATATCTCTTCAAACACCCTTTGTTGACAGGGCAGTATAATACAAGGTTGGGGAAAGCAGGTAAAGATCTTTCTCCTCCAGCCCCAGATGATTTCCCTTTCTCTTTCATTGGCTACAACTAAACCATAGACCTGCTCTGAGGTTGAGAAAGAGACCGGGAGAGCTGGCATTTTTTTTTCACCTCTGTAGATGGTTAAAAAGTAGGAAGCATCACTTAGAATACATGAAATGACTGGAGGAATGACAGCTAGTTGAGTAAGAAATATATTGATACATCACATGCTTCATTGACAAGAATAACAGGCTCTTAATTATTTCAAGTTTGCTACAGCATCTTCTGGGTTACTCCTTACTGCAATGCAACCTGGTAAGCCTACGCTATATTCAAATCTTAAAAAAATAGTGCGATACAGCCAGAGAAATGTAAAAGCATTCCAACGCCCATCCACTAATACTGCATGACTACAAAGCCCAATCACCTGTTTTGTCATCAGAGGTGTTCATTTGGGCATATATCATCCAACAACAGTAACATTTCAAATAAGCAGTTTTCACATGAGAAAGAGATGGGGAAGAAATGAATTCTACTGTGTTTCTGTTTCCATCTTATTCTCCCATACTCTAGGTTTGTAACTGCTGAGGCAGAAGTGGCAAACACAAGGTGTTAGCTTCAAGATTTATGGTGGTCAAAGTCTGATCAAAAGAGAATAAACAGGGATATTGTATGGCATTATGGAGGGAAATGTTACTTGATTTTTTAGCAGACATCTTTATAAGTTTTGCATTAAAGCAAAGTTTCTTCAGTTTGTATTTTATTATGCATTTTTATGACTTGAGTATAGTCACATGAAGTAGAGATTCTTTTGATTACACTATTAAAAACATACTTCCTCAATCTATCATCTATTACATATGTTGCTACTTGGCAGCTACTTGAGGTTTATAACCAGAATATGAGAAATTCTTAATAGAAATTCTAGTATCCAGGGATCTTTTTAACAGCATGGATGAATTTAAGAGGAAATAAATATTTCAGATTTGAGCAAAACTTTTGTAGCTTAGGATGGCTTCCTGATTCATGTAGGTGCTTCCTTTCTGACCTATGTTTCTTTTAATAAAGATTGAGGCCACTGGTCTACCTACTGAAGTCTATCATTTGTAGACAGTCTTGCTTCTGGATCTCAGGTACATGACACTCTCCATCTTCTTAAATCTTCTCCCTAGGGGGGAATTATTTGAAGTGCCCAAAAATGTATTATGAAATTCTCTTTCAGAGGAACAGTTGATGAAAATATAAAGTGCCACGTTTTCTTTTAACACCTAGGGCTAGTGCAATATTTTCTCTTCTTCTCCCATAAGATGTCTAGGTTCATAACTGCCAGGGTGGGTGTGGCAAACACAAGGTGTTAGCGTCAAGATTTATGGTGGTCAAAGTCTGCATGAGTCACATCCAGTCTGAGTGCTGCAGTCCCCCCTCTCCTCCAGCCTCAGAGTCCACTCTCATTTTTTGATCCTTAGACAAATAAATGCAGCACTGACAAGAGCCAGAGCAGATGTCTCAGGAGTAGACTGCCATGAGATATAACCATGAGCCCCAGTTTATGAAAACACAGAACAGAATCCAGTCTTGCTAGAGTTTTTAAAACCTCAAGGGATGGATGTAAGAGAGGTCATAGAAATCCCACTGTGGACTGTCCTGGCTAGACACAAATTCCAAATGGGGTAAATTCCAGACTAAAAGAAGGCTGGACTTTTGAGAGTTTCTCCTGCCAGAAATCAGCGAACGTACTCCCTCATTTTAACTAATGGGACCTGTATATTTATGCATCTGTGTGTTCATGTAACCTATAGTGTGTACTCAAACACTGAAGCGTGTTTCATTGACATAAAAGAAAATGAATGGATGAATGAATAAAAGTTGACTTACCTCCATATCCTAAGGTCTATAATTGTGACTGTAGGAAATTACCTTGTAAAGTTTCTTCCTCCCCCCCACTTTTTTTTAAATCCTGATAGTCTTATTGGTATCTCAAAACAAAAAATTGTTATCTCAAAAGACTATAACACAGACTGATCTACATTTTTTTCTGTTTAAAAATCTCTTTCTCATTTCCTGGTTTGTGGTTTGGTGAATGACAATAACATCTACTCAATCATCCAAAAACAGAAATTTCGATCACTTTAGTTTTTAATTCTTTCAGTGACTGAGTCCCTTGGATCTTGCTTTTCAACATGCTTGGTATTCATATCCTATACTCCATCCTACCTATTTCTGCTGCAGTTGAGGGACACGTTACATTTTACTTAGATAAGTGAAATAATATCTTTAAAAATTGGTTGCTCTCTAGTCTCAAGGACCGCAAACTCTTTCTCTGAAATATCTAAAAAGAATGAAATAAATTATGACTCTGATTCCATCCCTCACTTGCTTAAATCTCTTTAATTTATCCTCATTGCAAAGGAGATATAACAAAAATGTGCTAGGATCATGAATATCTATCGATTTTGCAGGAATATTGTCAAGTTCTAACTTTTATGAATACATTTCCTATCGCATCTGTTTCACAAGTAGACCTGGCACTACTTTTCTCATAGTATAATGCTTCTGGTGCCTAAGAGGTACTCAGTAAAGGAGTAATAAATAAATGAAAAATACAGATTATTGAACTGAAATCTGTTTCTTTACATCTCCCCTTTTATCCTAGGTATTATCTTAGGACCTTAAAACTCAAATTCTCTTTTGTAATAATATACAAATATGAAAACTATTCCAATAACTTAAAGATATTCCTTCATAGATCTGTCAGTCTAGTTCAGACTCATCTCTTTCCTGTGCTGATCTAATTCTTCATTCTCTTCTTGAATTATATCTTTTGTGTTTTTGTCAATTATAGAACTATCCAAACCTAAGCAGAAGAAAAGAGAATAGGGACACCCAGCTGGCTCAGTCGGTAGGGCATGCGTGACTCTTGATCTCAGAGTTGTGAGTTCAAGCCCCACGCTGGGTGTAGAGATTAAGAGAAAAGAGAATGCATACTGAGTCCTAAATGACTAGCTTCAAGAACTAGCAAAGTTAGACTACATTGTTTTGTCAATATTATCACTACCAACCCCAAACAACTCGGGTTTATATGAAGCAAATTCCAGACATAATAGCATATCAGACATAATAATGTTAATGGCATAAATATTTTGGTATGTATCTTTCTTACACTGACATGGTTTCATGACCCCACTCATCATCCTGGTCAATGTCCTCTGGACATATTTTAGTTGCCTTGTGTCATTCTATATGTGACATCCAGAGCCGCACTTGATAAGCAGAATGAGACAATCAGCAGAGAAAGATTGTCACCAACCACACTGACTCCACACACACACTTCTCAATGACTATCATTTTCTCCCTTAATAGCTATCTTCCAATGCTGATTGGTTTTACTTTACCAGCCAGGATACCTGTGACATTTTCTCAAGTTCTGCACATCATCTGAGCCTCCACATGTAAAATTGTATACACAACCTTAGAAACACCAAAGGAATACAACTCATTTTTGAGTCATTTCTGGAGAATTTTTAAGGAAATTACATAAAAGCATAAATGGCTTTGGCCTCTTAAACAGTTTAAAAGTTACTCTAAGAATAAAACGGCATGAACCTGAGGAAGGAGGATAAGCTAAGTGAGAAAGGGTAGTGGAAAGGAGCAAGACAGTCCTCTCAAAATTCTCAGTCAGAAAACATTGAAACCACTGGTTACAAATTATTACTTGACTTTAAAATTGACACAATTTCAGTTTTATAGAGAATCAGTCTATTCTAAAGTCACTCCTCTACACAAAAGGACAACATGGCTACTAAATTCCTCAGGTTCCTGAGGTGACTGCACATTCCAGTTTTCAGGGTCATGCCAGAATTCCAAGTTCACCGTCCATACATGCTCCACCCCAATGGACAGCATCCCTTTAGCTTCTCTTCTTCACAGTGAGCACCACGGTAAACTATCTCAAGACCGCGCACTGAAGCGGAAACTGCAAGTGGAGAGGGCTCCCAACTGCACGGTGGGTCCGCACGGTGAGGATGAGGATTCTAGTGGAGTCTGTCCCCAGGCTCGTGCCCAGAACCTCTGCCTGGCCTGGTAATGACCTTCTCACAGTGCCCCCACAAGGAGAACAGCATCCTGAAGTCCTCCTGACCACTCTGGCACTCCACCTTCCTCTGTAGGCAAATAAGCGACTCACCTATGCCCGAAAGGTTCCCTCTGAGCTACCAGTCTCTGCACACCCACACCATCAGCTAACGTTCTATACCCTGCCCCATGGCCCATGACATCAAACCACAGCAAACCAGCTGTAGCTGGGGCAAACCAGCCAATCTCCCTGGTATCCACGGAGCTGGGCTATACATTCTACACTGAAGTGAACCCCAACCTGGAGGATGTGGGGGGTGAAGGGAGGCCTTTTCAGTTCCTCTTTCCTTTAGTACTCTCCCTAAGCCCTAAGGTACGAGATAGGGTCCTTGTATCTTGTAGCCACTCTTTTATCAGAATGTAATTATTCTTTATATTAAACTCCTCTTGTTTAAAAACTAAAACAAAAAACCATTCATCCCAACAAAAAATAAATGCTATGTATGTGTGTGGCATCTCAATCCTGGCAACAATTCCATAATATAGGAACCTTTATTTCAATCCCACATACAATTAAACTGAGTCTTGTAAAATTATGGGTGTCCACAATCATTCATTTAATTAGTCAATGAAGCTAGTTTCTATTTTTATTTTATTTTTTTTTTTACTCTAATATCATGCTTTTTTTCCCTCTACCTAAGCCATGGATAACTAACTCCTCTGGTAAAAGTGAATATCTGTGATGAACAACCATGGTATTTAATATACTCACTTTTAAATCTCTCTTTACTAATCACACAAACTCTAGACAGGTTATATATGCAAATTCTCCCCAAGAAGTCAGTCGAACTCTGCTTCCTCAGGGTTGCAATGTCAGGTCTATAATATTGATCATTTGACAGTTTTCTGATAATATGCTATGATTTAACTTCATTATTTGGTACTCAAATTTTCTGTCAGTATGTCTGAATATTCACAACAGTCACATTTTTATTTTAGTCTTGTTCTTGGAAAATGAAGATAAGACAAGTAGTATTTTAATGTTTTTAACATCTGAGTACTATTCAATGTACAGAAAGAAATGCTTTAAAAATCACAGAAATTTCTAAACCATTATCAGTTAATATGATTACAGGACCACTGAGGTTTCTCATGCAATTATAGACTGGTACCTACACTGGGTGGGAAAGAAATGTTAAAGCTGCAGAGGCCAAGGAATAAATTCAAAAAGCGATTGTGTAGGTTAACTTAGCAGCAAAACCAGCAGTAAGAAAGAAAAATGACTAAAACTGTATCTAACAGATTTGCTCAAGATTAATTCATTTAAGAGAAAAATAGGTGTTTTTACAAAAGGGCACCCTAGGCAGAAATATTAACCATAAGAGATAAAAATTAAAAAGATATACAAAACTTGTTATATACTCAATGATATAATTAAACACTCTCAAAAATTGGATTTTAATGTTTTAGACTATGATTCTGTTCTATTCGTCTGTATTGATAAAATATCTGAAAGAACCTTATTTAGGCCAGGTCTACAGTTTATCAGTGTTCTCAGTTACAGGTTGATTACTGCAAAATGGATTATGATACTTAGAAACAAACACTATCTCATAATTGCAGCCATTAAATATAGTACACAGTTCGTGACTTTTACAAAGAAAAAAAATGTCCTATATAGATATTATATAGTAGTTAGATGTATTAAGTTAATGTAATCTATCTTCTAAAGCAAATATACTATAAAGATAAGACTTAATCAGCAAAACGAATTATGTTTACTTATTCCTCAAATGAATCTAGAGTTCTCATATAGTGTCACTTTGGGCAACTTTTCAAATTTCTCTGGGCCTGAAATTCTTTATCTCTAAAATCCTGGGAATTTTTTTCAAAAAAAATTATTTATATGTGTTTTATGCCAGGCAACTACATACTGTGTTATATGCTAATGGAAAAACCACAAGAACCAAACCACACCAAAACGATGTCATCGTTTCTGCCTTAGTCAGACTTTTTGGTTGTTTACTTGATAAGAATAATAAGAAAGTTCTATACCCGCACTCTTTATATTATATGAAACAAAAAATAAAGTTCTCACTCCTACAGATGTTCCTCAAAAACTATTACTAAAGAACAGAAAATAATGACATCCTACAGGAGTTTTAAGGATTTATCAGTATGTTCTCCAACAAAAAGTGCAAATTATATTCATAATATAAATAAAATGTACTTAAGAGTGTACATATATTTTGAGAGACTATGTAATGTCTAAAATATTTTCTCTGATTCTAAAATTATATAAGGTATTGAAAAAAACATTAGCATAATTTTTAGATTCAAAATTAATAGTGAAATATGAGGTACTAACTTGAGCAGTTAAAATAGACTTATAGAAAAACATCACAGGGTTTAACTTATTTACTTATTAGCATAATAAAGGTTGATGACAACTTATTCTCCTTGTCTTTGAAACACTTTACAATTATAGTAAAACTTGAAAAAATTCTCCAATTTCTTAGATTTTCTTGCTCCATGTATTTTTATCAGTAAAATAGTTTCTCTTGAATGCCCACACTTAAAATGAGCTCTTCATTGAAAGTTAGAATCTTCTTCATTGAATGATCTAAGACTATGTAGTAAGTTCTCATAGATCATTTTCCTCTTTTAGCAGCTGAAATAAGATTGAGCATGATTTACTTGGATGAATTCAGTGACTTTGTTTCATTCTATACTGTTACTTTTGGGGCAGCCAGATACATTTAGAATGAACTATGGGGGAGATACAAAGTTCCAATAAAACAGAGGAAAAGTAAAAACAACTACTCTAAGAAAGAATCCCTACATAGAATAGAGGGACCACCAATGCCTCTATCCAGTCTTCCCCTTGGGATACTTTAGATGGCAATAGATTATCTTTATTCACCAACTGTGAGAGATTGGCTTCCTACATGAATTCCTAAGTTTGGTGCCAGGATGTTGATTCCAAATTTTTTTTCAAACTTAAAAAAAAACATTTAAAAAGTAATTTGTTTGAGATTTTATGAAGAATAGCAAGGATAAAAGTATTTAGTATCACTTTAAATAGATTAAGAAATGAACCAATATATAATGAACATAAACACAAATATGGTAGAACTCCATGTGTACATTTGTAGAAGTGCATAATATTAGTAATTAAATTGCTATTAGCATACAAAATATGCAATCACATGCAAACGTGGCAACTTTGAGCCATGGTTAATTGCTTGATATCAAAAAGAGGGTGAAATATCAAACAGATAATACAGAAAGTCCATGAAGAACTAAGTTGTTTTTAAACCGTAACTTGGAAATATGTGACCCTTTCACTATCACTTCTCCCTTCCTCTAACTGTTGAGGACATTGCTAATAAAGTACTCCTTATCTTTGAGGATAGAAGAAATTTAGAAGATTTTTTAAGGCAATAAACCACATGGTTATTAGCCATCAGCTTTAAGATATACTATGAAACCTATTTTCCTGTCCTATCTGAAGAAATCACCTGAAAGGAAACACAAGTTAAGAAATAAGACAAAATACAGCACAACAAAGATTACTGGGACAAGGTGGGAAGGGCCGGATTGGGTACCCAGTGCTGTTTATCTGTATGTGTATCCTAAGCAGGCAAGGTAAATGCAGAAAAGAGTTTTCTGCAGCAATAGCAATGATTATCCCATCAAAAGATTTAAGTGATTTCCAAGCTTAAATTGATATTAAAAATGATTTCCTGTCACAGTAGATTCCAGTTAATTCTGAAATTAGTGAATGGGTGAATTTCATGGGAAAGTAAGATGAGACTATACTTTGGCAAAAACTGCCAAGAAAGATGATGCTAAAGCAGAAGGGCCAAGGAAAATGCCACAGTCTAAATGGTCAAATCAATCTTGAGAGTTACATGATTTACAATATCAAGTTCCTTCATTGACCATGTTCCTTTATAAAAGATGTCTATTCTTTAAAAATACCATTATCCTTAGTCAGTTGATAAACTCCTATCTTTTCATCAAACTCTAACTCAAGTGTCACCTCTTCCATTAGAGTCTTATCCAAAATCTCACTTGATGTCAGGAAGTCACTCTCTTCTATTAAAACACACTGCACTGCATTATTTTTGTTTCTTTGAACACATACATTGGATTTTAAACACATTGAGACAATGAATTTTGTCATTTTTATTTTCCATGCACAAGAGATTTTACATAGATTGTGTGTCTATACATGTTTGTGTGCATATAAATGGAAGAACATAAGAGTACACTAATTAGATGATATTTCTACATAGTTACTTCTCTAAGATTATGAATTTATGAGTTATTTCAGGTATTTATTTAATGTAACTTTTAGAAAATCTATCTATATTGGAAGACTACTACCTGTGGGTCACACTTACCTTGCTGCCTATTTTGGTAAATAAAATTTTATTGGAGCCTGGCCATGCTCAACACTTACAAATTGTTTATTGCTGCTTTCATGCTATAATAGCAGAGTCCAGTAGTTGCAAGAGACCACAGAACCCACAAAGCTAAAAACATTTACTATCTGTCCCCTTAGAGAAAAAAAACTGCTGACCCCTCTTCAACATAAACTTGTCACAGAGGCATAAACACATTTGGATATTAGTGGGTTAGAACATTTGTCAAGATGTGTCTGCAGAGCAAGCTCACTGAGTTTTTCCCACTGTAGGTTCCACTTCTATTTAGAATATCTTGTGGGATGTTTTACAGTTTTCTTGGCCTTTTTCTCAGGCCACCCCTTTGTAATCCACTGCCTCAAAATTATACAACTTGCAGTTATAAAGGCCCGCATATTTCTAGGTACTAGATCTTTCTGCGAGCCTTGCTATTGTAGTGATCAGTAGTAAACCAGTTCTCTTTGGATCTCACTTCCTTTACCTATGAAGTGGGAGGTTTCAATGGCGTAATCTTGTGCCCTCTCCCAGGCAAGGCTGGCTTCATGGATGTGTGACCTGTGTAGTTATACATTACATTCTCTCACCTACAGAATTGACTAACATTGTACCCCAGGCTCCAGCCATTTTTGTTTTATACCTGTGCTCTTGGAGGCATCAGAACTTTGGGAAGTAGCTGAAGGTCAAGTGTTTCTTGGGGATTATCTTTCTACCACTTAACTTCTACTCCACGATCAATGTTTCTTCTCCAGACCATCCCTTTCCTAGGTGCCTGGTGATCCTATATTTTCTGAGCCTGGACAAGAGATGGCTTAATGTTCTTTTCATCCCAGGAATATTTGTATCTAACACAATCTTGGAAAAGAAAACATACTAAGCCAAAGAGATATGACATTATCTAGAGACCTAGCTCTCTCATTTTATAGATGAAGAAACTGAGAACCAGAGAAGTCCTGAAACTTGCCCAGGTTAAAGGCAAAGCCCAGACCAGATAGAACACATGATCTGACTATCTGTCATCTGCTTATTTTAGCCCTTCAAGGGAGGAATGAGACATTTCCCAATTTTCCTACAAAGTACTATAAACAGCAGGACGGCATTATTACTTCGATAATACAAGGTGGTGCAAGGTTTTTCGAAGTTTTTCAGCAAAGCATTCTCAATTGCAGTCTGATATACAACTAGCACTTTGCTTGAAGCTTTTAATTTAAATAATAAATGTAATCACAATGATACTTATAGTAAAGTCAAAGTAAAGCCTAATCTGTCCTGTGTAGCTAGGATGTGTCAAGCATTATGCTAATAGTTTACATGCATTTCACATTCACTCCTGTCCTAGCCTAATGGTAAGACTCTGCACAAGTAACATAACTTTCTTGCATCTTTGTTTCCTCACATATAAATCAGTAAGTACAGGAGATACAGAATCAAAGGGGCAACAAATGTTAA
Organism: Ailurus styani; assembly: GCA_002007465.1. Classification (NCBI taxonomy): domain Eukaryota; kingdom Metazoa; phylum Chordata; class Mammalia; order Carnivora; family Ailuridae; genus Ailurus; species Ailurus styani. The sequence goes on along the minus strand of LNAC01000671.1, from coordinate 593,931 downwards.
ACCCAAAACATGGTGGAAAGTTCTCGATATTTTTTGCTGCACAAAATATTACCGCTTAATGTTAAAGGATAACATACCAATCACTGGGGTCATAATCTCGTGGGTCAAGACTTCAGAAAGGGTGCAGATCACTTGAGATGTCTCCTGCAGTTGCCTTAAGATGCTGGCTGGAACAGTGGTCATCTGAAGGCTTCCCTAGACCATCGAGATGGCTGCCTCACATGGTTAGTTGGTTGGTTAGTTAGTCTGGCTACTGTTTATGAATTCACCTAGCGATGTTGATCACCTAGTGATGTTGATAAGAGTGTCAACACTTGGCTTCTTCTATGTTACTGCCTCACAGCAATCCAACTTCTGAAAGAGCAGCCATGTTCCTCCAGAGCAAGGACATTAAGAGAATGAGACAGAAGCTGTATGGCCTTTTGTATCAGAAGTGGAACTGCCCCCATATTCCATTGTTCAAAGCAGCCACAAGCCAAAGCAGTGTCAGGCGCACACTTGTTGATGGCAGAAATGTCAAAGGTTTTCAGGGTCATAATTTAAAGCCATCATATGATCCCTGCTAGGGAAGAATATTTTTGATCATACAGGGACAAAAAGTTGATGGCATTTGAGTAGTAGACTATGTCATCCTCTCCAAAGCTAGCCATCTTCTTTTCTGCATCTTTCAATCTCTAACTCAAAAATCTTGAGTATATCATCCAATTCTCATCTTTGTGAGAACTGATGTATTTTTTGAGTTCTATAATGCTTCCCAATATCTAATCCAACTTGTGAGCCACATAGAAACTGCCAAAACAGGCAGCAGAGTAAGAAATTTCCATTAATTGCCTTTTGCCGAAAGGGAAAGAAAGACTATATTAAGAGAGCTTCATGTAATCCCCACTCGGTATTTAATTATTTTACTGACAAAGTCTGCTGCTGGATGGAGGAAAGATTTTACAAATTTTACAAATTTACAGTAAAAATATATAATCTATAACTTGGCATATGTTACAGTAGACATATAATCTTCCTAATGGTAACTTTTATAGAAATGACATCGTGATTCATGTACATGGATTCAGGCTACCTTTTGTTATTTTTTCATGCAAATTTATGCTTAATATGTATACATGGCTCTTGATGTGTTACTCCATGAATGTGAGCAGACACCTAGACTCATACTCAGGCAGCACCACAATATGCAGGCATTAAAAAACAAGTGCATATCAAGGAATCAATCAATCCACAAACATTTATTAACTGGCTTTGAACAGAATGCTTTGTTGACAGCTAACAGAGCTACAAAAATCATGGAAGAATCTCTTCCCTTGAGTAGCTTCTAGTTTTGTGTAAGGAACTGCAAAAATAAAGAAATATATAGGAGGTATGATCCAAGTGACATAGGCAATAACTTCTCAAGTAGATCGTGGAGAGAAAGGATCTTGGTTAAATATGTGGGAAGGGCTCATTTAAATCCCTGAGGTCACATGCTGCAACTGTGCAGAAAAACTTTGATAGAACTACAACGAAGTAGTATGCTTGTATGTGTCTTTACTTTGATGTGGAGAAGCCCTGAATTAGCTTGTGATCCAGGGCAGGTGTTAAAATATAGACACTTCAGCAAGGCTTATAAACTGATCTGAAAAGTTTATGTGACCTTTTCAAGTAGCATATTATCCATCACAGCCCCAGCTTTTGCTTGGTGGTTGTTGGAGATATAATGAAGACAAAGGCCAGTTTGCCTAGCTGAAGTTTGCATCAAGTCCAGCACAAAGAAATAAAAATATTGCAATTCTTTCATTTTATAAAATCTCAATCTTATCACCAAAATAAATGTGAAGGTCACAATAAGCAGTTAGGACAATTAGCAACCTATTTCAATGCACTATACAGGATATTCTAAAAGAATAACTATAGATTTCCTCTTTACCTAAGTGTATAGATCTTCATATTGACACTGAGGAGATTTCCTGGGTATATAATTGGTGGTACACTTTCTCTCTGAGTCCTGGGGTTTCCCTGACATATTTTGATGTCATCATTCATTTTTACCTTGCTCTTCTACTTCAGTCCAAATATCTGATATATCCTCCCTCAATCATGCGGACTCACTTTATATTTCAAATTTTTAAAATTTTATTTTGTTTTGTTTTCATTTAGGCTGAGTCCTCATGTAAGAAGACATGAGCAGGGGCACCTGGGTGGATCAGTCGTTAAGCGTCTGCCTTTGGCTCAGGTCAGATCCCAGGGTCCTGGGATCAAGCCCCGCCTCAGGCTCCCTGCTCAGTGGGAAGCCTGCTTCTCCCTCTCCCACTCCCCCTGCTTGTGTTCCCTCTCTCGCTGTGTCTTTCTCTGTCAAATAAATAAAATCTTTTAAAAAAAAGAAGAAAATGGGCGCCTGGGTGGCTCAGTGGGTTAAAGCCTCTGCTTTCGGCTCAGGTCATGATCTCAGCGTCCTGGGATCGAGGCCCGCATCAGGCTTTCTGCTCAGCAGGGAGCCTGCTTCCTCCTCTCCCTGTCTCTCTGCCTGCCTCTCTGCCTACTTGTAATCTCTCTCTGTGTCAAATAAATAAATAAAATCTTTAAAAAAAAATTAAAAAAAGAAGAAAAGACGAAGAAGACATGAGCAGCAGAGCCATTACCTGCAGCAGAAGCACAGCTAATCCATTGCCTGCAAATGGTATTAGAGAAATATCTGTTGGGGAAATCTACTTAGATTTATTTTTTTTTTCTGCAGCAACACAGATTTAATCAATTGACTGAGCTACTGACCACTTGAACTTAAATTGAACAGGGAATTGGTAGGCGGAAAGATGAGAGTTTGTCCTTCTTCATTGACCTAAATGGTGGAGAGGGAATGAGTATACGTTCATTTTGTATGCCAGCTACATTATTTCCATAACGCAGTTCTGGAGTAAGATCATCAAGTTAAACTTTGAGTGGGACCATGTAAATAATAACCTTTATAGTTAGTAGAGGGAACAACATGCCTTGTGCGTTTTGCTAATCTGGGTTTTATATGTTTAAGACTTAGCTGATATTTCAGATATTACATTTTTCAACAACAGAATTTCCATTTTTAATAGATTTTTTATTGCTCCCTAAGATTTCCTCTATTTTCATTTATTATAAGCACATTTCCTTTTATGGTATTGAGCACAGTTTTATTAGCTGCTTTACAATCTTTTTTCATTTTATTCTAACATTGAAGTTATCAGAAGGTTGGTCTTTGTTGATTGTCTTTTCTCTTGAGAACAGGCCATGCTTTCCTGATTTTTTTTTTAATTTCCTGTATGTTGAGTAGCTTTGCATGGTATCTTTGACATCATGAATGGTATTTGTAGAAAATCTGAAATCTATGATAGTCTTCCCAAAATATTGATTTTTTTTTAAGCAGACTGAAATCAGACTATAAAACTTATCTCCCCAGTGATGGGTAGCAGCTCCAATTTCAATTGAATTATATTTTCTGGGTTGCTTGATATTAATTTTACTCATGAATGGTCCAGCACTAAGCCAGATATTTGAGTAGTGACACACACAGGGCTTTTTTCTCTCATTCTCTGGTTTTCGCTTTTCTGGGATTTCTTCTTTATTGTCCTAGAGCTGTAGTGGCTCTCCCGTCTGTCTTGTTTCTTCCAGACAGCATGACTGTGGGGCGTCTATCAGAGTTTTAATTGCCTTGAATAGTGTAGATTTGGGCCTGCCCTCAGGTAGAGCCATAAAAGATGAGAAACCCAGTGCCATTCTTTTCTTCTAAGAGTCAACTCACTTGTAGTTTCTGCCTTTGTTTTTGTTTTTTACTCTCTGATGCTTTCAAGTAGGTCCCCTGTCTCCATATTTTTAGTTATCTTCAGTAAGTTTGTTTTGATAGAAGCTACTCAGTAAAACCAGAAGCAAAATTTTCAGATAATATTTGAAATGCAGATGGAGGTTTGTTATCTACAATTAGTATCCATGATTGAATTAAAAGTTTTTAAAATTATATTGAATATATTATTCCTCATATTCCAATCCTCCCACACTCTATTGATAGACTTCAAGAGATTATTTTCAAACAAAATATTCTTTATAAACTAATTTCTGGAACATTAATTAAAAGATAATATTCATAGTTGTAATTTAACTGATTCATGATCTGCTTAATTTGTAATCTACTCAGAATAAAATATTTAAAACCCTTCAAAGTATTCTTTTAATTTAATAGGAATGAGATACGAATTCTTTTGTGGTACCTCTTGACATAGCCCATCCTTATGAGGAATTACATTTTAAAATGACTTTTTTAAAAATGTAAGTGAAAAAGCCACACCTACAAGAAGAAATTAGAGAGGGAAAAGAAGCACAACATTTTAAAAACAATTTTTTTCGACTTGTGTATGTTGTATAAAGTATACATGTGAGTCTACTCCCATCTTTTACAAAATAAATTCAGACAATTTTAGATTGGTTTATTTCTGCATTTTTCATGGTGAGATAAATTTGATATAAGAAATGAAATTTTATATTTCAGGGTTGATAACAAGTGATCACAATAGAAGAAGGTTTTAATTCCAAACAAATTCTGAAGAACATAACTATTCTGCTTCTCTTCCAGACTAATAAAGACTTTGCATGAACCAAGCATATTCTGGTGAGTCAATATGACAAATAAATTGAATTCATGCCCCAAATTGCATACATTTACCAACAGTGCATGTACTGTTTCATTTCTCTTGATACATAATCACTATAAATACAGGCTATTTGCAATACAAAGCATAAGTTATCTAGAAAACCATTACTTATTCACACTGATATCATTTATATGAAAAATATTCTGTACAGCTTGAACAGACCAATTTATTCTTGTATACAAAAAAGCTAGTCATAAATCCTATCTGTTTTTGCTTTCATGTTTCTTGTATTTCTTGTAGTCCCTAATTTAAATCAAATTTCATTCACAAAAATCATTTTGTGGCATGTATCATTCTCATATTTACTATTCTCGTGATATAAAATAAAGCATCATGCCCTTGAATGAGCAACAATCACATAAAACAAATTAAAAAACAATCACCAGCAATATATTTTCTATTTGTATTATTTCTGTGATCTCATTGAAGTATATGTATTCATTTGTTAAATTTACAAAAAACTTATGTTGTACATAGTTTATCTGTGCATGTATTTTAAAAATATATTTAGGATTGAACTCAAATAGGAGGAAGCCAGTGTTAGTTTGCTTGAGGTAAGTAAATTCTACTTTTAATATATTTTATACATATTTTTCAAGACATGTATTTATATTTATATACAGTTGTAGACTCTTGTGAACTTTTATAGTAATACACATTTTTATCTTGTATTAGGATGTCAAAGGGATGTTGAAAATCGGAGGACCAAAATTAGCCATTCATTTTTTATTATATAATAGCTAATTTTCATAAACTATAGTATCTAAAATAACTGAATAGAAGACGCACAAGTTTAAATGACTTAAGAATTTTCCAGTAGGTATTAACAAGTTGGAAGTATGCTAGCTCAGAAGTCAAAGAATATTCCTCTTACTTTTATTATAAGCTAAATGTAGTAACCAATTGCATACATTTCCATCTTATACTCTAATCAGGTTTTATCCCTTTGGACTTAAAAAGAATTTCAGGATTTTCAGAGATATAATTAAATCTCATTTATTTATTTATACATTTTGGAAAATAGTTTTTTTTAATTTGTAACAGAAGAGACAATGTGAAAATACTTTTTACTCTCCTATAATTAACCTTTAAAGAAGAATTCTAGACACTATAGTTATAAGATCTATAAATATAAAAACCTATATAAACATATAAACTATATATATAAAGTTTATATTTAAAGTTTTGTTTTTGTAATGATGTTCACTCTCTAAATGTAAAAGCTTCAAAGCTCCCCACTGCCCACTCAAGATAGAGCATATTCCTTAANATTTAAAGTTTTGTTTTTGTAATGATGTTCACTCTCTAGATGTAAAAGCTTTAAAGCTCCCCACTGCCCACTCAAGATAGAGCATATTCCTTAATCTTCATAATCTAGGATTAATCTGATTTTTGAAGCTATTCTCTGCTTTTCTGCAGTCTTAATCTCCTAGTCCAGCTCTTTTAATCTATTTATCACTTTTTAATTATTTTGCTGGCTATTTCTTCCATACCTCTATTTTCTTTTCAGACTCCCAAGTTTCCTTAATTTTCCTATTTATATAAATATGATATTACTAGAAATTAATTAATAAATAAAATTATTATAAATAAATTTATTTACAAATAAATAAAATTATTATAAATAAATTTATTTACAAATAAAATTATTATAAATAAATTTATTTATAAATATATAAATAAATAAAATAATAAAATATTTATTATATTTATTTATATAATTTTATTTATATATGATATTATTAGATATACTATATATTATACAATATATAAAGATCTTTATGTAAGTTTATATAAAGAGAGTTTATACAAGTTTAATTATTTATTATAATATATTATAAGTTATAATATAGTAATATTATAGTTATAAGACTATTATATAGTTTAATCATTAAATGCTATGGCTGCCATTTTTTCCTTTTATCTTAGCTAAAAGGAGCTATGTTTTTTATTTGTCCAAGCTCAAGAAAGGTAAAGCTCTCCTCCCAAACTCAAGGAAGGGTACCTGTACTAGGTATTTTTAAGATTTTATTTATTTATTTATTTGAAAGAGAGAAACAGAGATAGCGATAGAGAGCACAAGTGGGGAGGAGAGGGAGAAGCAGGCTCCCCACAAGGCAGAGAGCCTGACCTGAGGGGCTCAATCCCAGGACCCCTGGATCATGACTTGAGCCCAAGGCAGACACTTAACTGACTGAGCCACCCAGTTGCTCCTGTCCTAGGTTTGATAAATAAAACATAACAGGAAGTCTTATAATAAGACATTTCTTGACTTCAAACAGAAAACCTTATAACACACCTTCTGATAAGATTTTCTGCTCTGAAATGCGAGAAACCCATGGAAGACAGATCTGCCTGGTTTTTACTTTACATAGAAAAGCCATTGGTAGGGGCTTCTAGGTGTCTCATTCAATCAATGCCTCCCTTCATCTCAGGCCATGATCCTGGGGTTCTGGGATCAAGCCCCACGTCATGCTCTCTGCTTAGCGGGGAGCCTGTTCCTCCCTCTCCCTCCGGTTACTGCTCCGCCTGCTTGTGCTCTCTTTCTCTGTCAAATAAATAAATAAAGTCTCAAAGAAAGAAAGAAAGAAAGAAAGAAAGAAAGAAAGAAAGGCCATTGATAGTCTGTTAAATTCTATTAGAAGCATTCCTAACTAATATATTAAACATATATGTGAAATAGTGGTTTTTAGATATTACAAAAGAGGCATCAACAGAACTGTGATTCCAGATATTTAATAACAGTCAAAATAAAGCAAAAATACAACTGGAGTGGATGAATCCTAGAATAGGTAAAGCTTACTGGTTGAAGGCAGTTTTCAGACCACAGAAGGATGGGAAACCAAAGAAAAGCCAAAGGTCTCATTTGAAAACCAAGTCAGAATTTGTGGGGTAGACTATCAGACCCTGGAGGGTAAGCAGGATACCCTGTAAGTTACACACTAGTCTCTCTTGTCACTTTCATTCCTGGAGAAGGACAATGAACTGCAGTTTTCAAGGGTTTAAAGACCATGTGGGTTCAGGAAAGAAGATATAGTCGCTCATTTGAAGGGATGATTATAGAATGTCTTCTCCCATTTTTTTTTTTTTTTGAGACAATACAGACTCAGCATTTCTGTGAGGCATTATGGAGAGACGAACCTCACTATACCCTTCTACCACCTCTGTAAGGAATGAAACTGAATTCCCAGTCAGGCTGTTATGATGGAAGCTAAGAGCTTTATTTAACTCAAAAAGCATAAAATAGTAAAGAAATCTAAGTATTTTGGAAAAAAATTTTTTTCAAGAAAGATATTACTGCTCTTAATTTGGGCAAGGGTGAATTCCATATTATAAAAGTTACTTCTGATAGCACTGAATAGGGAAATTAAGGAAATTTGGGAGTCTGAAAAGAAAATAGAGGTATGGAAGAAATAGCCAGCAAAATAATTAAAAAGTGATAAATAGATTAAAAGAGCTGGACTAGGAGATTAAGACTGCAGAAAAGCAGAGAATAGCTTCAAAAATCAGATTAATCCTAGATTATGAAGATTAAGGAATATGCTCTATCTTGAGTGGGCAGTGGGGAGCTTTAAAGCTTTTACATCTACAGAGTGAACACCATTACAAAAACAAAACTTTAGAAAAATTTGCCTTCTGTAGGAATATAGTGAAAATGATCAGATAAGGATTTAGGAGATATTCTCTGTGGGTACTCAAGCCCAAGTTAGCACAAGTAAAAAAAATGCACAACTGAAAAATATTTAAGAGACATTTGACACAGTAATTATTAGAATTCAGTGATTTAATTGACTTGAGAGATGAGAAGGGGTGGACAATAACATTATCAGGTGTAATGAGCCCAGAATATTAAGAAATTATTGAAGGTTGCTAACAAAATTAAAGCTGCCAAAAACTGAATCAACATGGAAGCCATAGCTGTAAGATAGCTTTTAATCATTTCAATAGTTCTTAATAAAAAATACACTAAGATAAATAATATTTAGGAAAATGTTTGACTCTATTATAAACATAGTAACATTTTGTGACACTAGAGACATAATTATTTGAAACATATAGGATTTTATATGTAATATATTATATGTAATCATTATATAGAATAATACATGGTTTTAATATATATTACATATTTATATAATATATACTTTTATATATTTATATATTATATATTCTAATAAATATTCATAATTGTATATTTTAAAAATGTTATTAAATTGTAATTGCTATAATATATAAAATTAATATAATAGATAATAATATATACAATATGTTATTATATGTCATTGTGTATATAATATATATTTGGGTTTTGTTACATTAGTGTTTTTGTTTTTTTAAAGATTTATTTATTTATTTGTTTGACACACAGAGAGAGCTCACAAGTAGGTAGAGAGGCAGGCAGAGAGAGAGAGGAGGAAGCAGGCTCTCTGCTCAGCAATGCAGGGATGGATCTAAGGACCCTGAGATCATGACCTGAGCCAAAGGCAGAGGCCTTAGCCCACTGAGCCACCCAGGAGCCCCTGTTACATTAGTGTTAAAAGGAGTCTGGATATGTGACATATATTTTGACAGAAGAAAAAACTCCAAGATAATTCTAAAGCATAGCAGTAGTTCAAGCACTATTTCATAAATTATCTTATTGTTCTAAAAAGACATATCAGAATCAAAATATAAATATTGTCACTTGCCTAGAATCTTAAGTATATATTCTTTGATAATAAAAATTAATATCAACTTCTATGTAGAATCAGCCAATCACTTGTGAAATTGATCCTAACACTGAGGAAAAGTGAAGCAGTCTATTTGTCACCTTATAAGGCAGTTCCAAAATAAATGTAACATATTTTACTGTGATTCCACCTACTGATTTAATTTTTGAAATAGTGACCCCCGGCAGACAGATACAGTTTGAGACTTCAGAACAGATTATGTGAGGCAGTTACTTGTAATAATTAATAGTAACTTATTATTCCTAATAATTAAGAATATCTTAATCCTATTCTATGTAATAACATAACAAATTTTTCAACTGGGTTCCACTTTTGAAAACTGCTGAGATACAACTAAGAGTGAAAAATAAAACTGGAAATTAGCACAGGTGAATTATAAGAAGAAAAAACAAAAGGGCCTGATATGTTACAAATTACTGGTGAGAATTTCAATTTTCTCAGATCAAAAGAAGTTGCTTTTAAATTAACTATGACAGAAGGTGGGACAAATGGCAGGAAATAAACATGATCACTTCCAAGTACTAAAGAGGAGCTAGCAAAGAGAAGCACACAACTCTGCATTTGGGTAAAAAATAAAAAGTGAAGAAGTTTGATTTTACCAAGAGTAACTGAAATAAGGAGGAAGAAAAAAAGAGTTTCTAGTGTTTTCATTTAAAAACTAATTGCATCACAACTGTATCACAATCCTAGATTTCAAGATATACTACAAAGCCGTAGTAATCAAAACAGTATGGTAGTGGCACAAAAATAAGACTTATAGATCAATGGAACAAAATAGCCCAGAAATAAACACACACCTTTATAGTCAATTAATTTACAACAAAGGAAGAAAGAACATACAGTGGGGAAAAAGACCGTCTGTTCAACAAATGATGTTGGGAAAACCAGAGACCTACATGCAAAAGAATGAAACTGGACCACTTTCTCACACCATACACAGAAACTGATAATGGCTTAAAGACCTAACTATGATACCTGAAGCTATAAAACTCCTAGAAGAAAAGACAGGGAGTAATATCTTTGACATCAGCCATAGAAACATGTTTCTAGATATGTCACCTCAGGCAAGGGAAACAAAAGCAAAATTAAACTACTGTGATTACACCAAAATAAAAAGGTTTTGCCCAGGGAAGGAAACCATCAATGGACAAAAAGATAATCTACTGAATGGGAGAAGGCATCTGCAAATGAAATAAAGGGTTAATATTCAAAATACATAAAGAACTTATACATCTCCACACCAAAAAACGAGATAATTCAATTAAAAAAATGGGCAGAAGACATGAACATACACTTCCTCAAAGAAGACATTGAGTTGGCCAAAAAATTTAAACAGTAACTTTTATAATAGTTTCATAAAATACTTAGTGATAAATTCAAAGAGAAATGTGTAAGAGTTCTACTCTGAAAATCTTAAAACATTAGAGAGATAAGGTTTTTATTTTTTATTTTTTTTTAAGATTTTATTTATTTATTTCACAGAGGGAGAGAGATCACAAGGAGGCAGAGAGGCAGGCAGAGAGAGAGAGGGGAAAGCAGGCTCCCCGCTGAGCAGAGAGCCCGATGCGGGCCTCGATCCCAGGACCCTGAGATCACGACCTGAGCCGAAAGCAGAGGCTTTAACCCACTGAGCCACCCAGGCGCCCGAGAGATAAGGTTTTTAAAATACCAAAATATGTGTAGATATATGCTACTGTTACAGATTTGAAGTGCCAATATTATGTTCACTGTCCTCTTTACAAACCTGTATTTAGGGGCGCCTGGGTGGCTCAGTGGGTTAAGCCTCTGCCTTCAGCTCAGGTCATGATCCCAGGGTCCTGGGATTGAGCCCCGCATTGGGCTCCCTGCTCAGTGGGAAGCCTGCTTCCCTCTCTCTCTGCCTGCCTCTCTGCCTAATTGTAATCTCTCTCTCTGTCAAATAAATAAGTAAAATTTTAAAACAAACAAAAAAACCTATATTTAGAAGGCAAAGTCAATTCAAATCCCAGAAAACAAGATGATTTTAAAACATATATAGAGGGGCCACTGGCTGGCTCAGTCATAAGAATGTGTGACTCTTGATCTCAGGATCATGAGTTTGAGCCCCACATTGGGTGTAGAAATTGCTAAAATAATTAAATAAAAATGAAAAAAAATATATAAATTACCCACATAACTAAGGCAATATTTTAAAAAGAACATATTGAGAGAATTTACATCATCTGATTTTAAGACTATAATGCAACTAAAATTAAGGCAGCCTGGTAATGGTGTAAAGATAGACACCTAGATCAGTGGAACAGAATAGAGAGTTCAGAAACATATCCAAACATATATGGTCAATAAACTTTCAACAACATCACTGAGGTCACTTAATGAAAAAAGAATTCTCTTTCAAGAAACAGAGAAGAAACAATTGGATATTTAACTGAAAAATGATGAATCTCCACCCTCTGCATCAACCATGCAAACGCATTTTGTTTAGATAAATCACTGACCTATGAATCCCTGTGAAAGCTAAAGTAACAAGAACTTCAGAAGACAACATGTGAGAATGTCTTCATGATCTTGGTATAATTAAGGACTTCTTAAACACACAGAAAGTACTTGTAAGAAAAAAAGTGGCAAAGTAAAATTCATCAAAATTTAAAATTTTTGCTAGTCAAAGAAATAATTAAGAAAATAAGCAAGCAGGAAGAAATTATATATATAACTATATGTAAATTATATACATACATGTCATATATGTTATATATTTTAACATATGTTAACATGTAGCATAACATATATGTTACATATAACATACATGTAAATGTTATATATAAAATTATGTGTAATATATACATATATATTCAATGTATATACATATATATGACAAAGGATTCATATTTAGAATATATAAAGAGCTCCTATAACTCAACAATTTAAAGATGTTTAAGTTTAAAGTGTGCAAATAACTTTAACAGAGTTTAACAATAGATGCTATACAAATTACCAGCAAGCACATAATCTTTCATATATTTACTGATCAGAGAAATCCAAATTATAATCAAAATAAGATGCACTTCACACCAGAAGGATATCTTCAAACAAACACATACGAAGTAATTGTGACAATGTGATTCCTGGTAGGGAAGGAAAAGGTAAAACCACTCTGTGAAACAGGTTAGCAATCTCTTAAACACTTAAGCATAAATCTGTGGTAAGATAATTCCCCTTTTAGGTATTTACCCAAGAGAAATGCAAACATATGCTTATTAAAAAAAAAAAAGGAAACTTGTATGTAAATGTTTATATCAGCTTTCCTCTTAATAGCCCCCAACAGGAACCAAGCCAAATGTTCATCACTGGATATTTGTTAAACAAACTGATTTATTCATACAATGAAATACTGCTGAGCTGTGAAAAGAATGAACAGGCAATACTATGGATGAATCTTGAAACCTGTATTTTAAGTGAAATAATCCTTAAGATGAAATTCTAAACATGCAAGACTATACAATAGTGATAGAAATTTGATCAGGATTAACTTAATGTGCATGTGGATTTTCTGGAAAGGGATATAAAGCACTTTCTGGGGTAACATTCTGTGTCTTGTCTAGTAATGCAATTACAAGGGCATATAACAAAGTAGCCAAATCTACATCCATACTAATGAGGGCGCTTGAATAATCTTAAACTCTGCTTACTACAATGTAAAAATGGGATACTATTAAGGGCTTAGGAGCTACCAACAGCTTTTGCATGTATTCAGCTACTTAAACACCTAGAGCATGACAAAGTAGCAACTGAATCGATATTCCCACTAGAATTTCTCGAAAACTGGTAGCCATATTCAAACTGGATATAACTACAACAGTGAGTCACTTTGCTGCTCTTCTTTTTGTGACATGGGAAAGAAAGGCAAGGATGTCTCTTAAAGCTGTAGGTTCACAATAAAATAATACATATGACAGGCAAATATGCAGAGAAAGTGTTTCAGAAATCATATGGCAATATGCAAGACAAAACAGGGAATCACTGCAATGGGTCTGAGAGCTGAACAGAGATAGGAGAAGTCAGGCCATGCTCAGATGCTCGCATTCTCTCTCTCTCTTCCTAAAAAGTAATTTAATTAATTTTAAAAATTTTGAAAAAAATCAGATAATTATATGCAATCAAACAGGAAGCATAAGAAATGTGTTATATCAGACAAAATAGAATTCAAGAGAAAAATTATTACCTGATATAAAGTGAGGAATTTCATAAAAATAAAAGGGGTCTATTCACTAAAAATGCATACTGTAGGTGTATATACAATTAATAAAAGAACTTCAAAATCATGAAGAAAAAATCAAAATAAATAAAAGCAAAACCACAAACATCCAGTCATTGTTGGAGATTTTAACTTCCCACTCTTATCAAAGATATCAAAGATAGAACAAGTAGACCAAAAAAATCATTAGGAATAAACAAGATTTGAAGAATTATACTAACAAACCTGACATATTAGATATGTTAGTATAAAATACTAATGCCTATTAGTATAAAACACTGCAATCCACAACTAAAAAATAAACTTCAGTTTCAACTGCACAAGGAATGTTTACCAAGATGAACAATATTTGGGGACATAAAATAATTCCTAAATCTTTTTTTTTAACTTACTTGACAGAGAGAGAGAGAGAGAGATCACAAGTAGGCAGAGAGGCAGGCAGAGAGAGAGGGGGAAGCAGGCTCCCCATTGAGCAGGGAGCCTGATGCGGGGCTCGATCCTAAGACCCTGGGATCATGACCTGAGTAGAAGGCAGAGGCTTTAACCCAGTGAGCCACCCAGGTGCCCAACAAGTCCTAAATCTTAAGAAACTAGGGTGCTTGGGTGGCTCAGTAGGTTAAGCATCTGACATCGACTCAGGTCATGATCTCAGGGTGCTGGGATGGAGACCTTTGCGGGGATGTGCTCAGCACAGAGCACTCTGCATGTCCCCCTCTCTCTACTCCTCCCCACCACACATGCTCTCCCTCATTTTGAATTTTTCATGATAGAATACCATTTGTTTTTAATTTTTATTAACTAAGTTCTATAATCATTTTATATATTTGTTCATTCTAGAATCAAATTTCTGATTAGTTTTAGTTGGCTCAGAGATTATAAATGTTTACAGAATGTCTATAAAAATTCTATAATTCTCTTCTATAAATGTGGTTTTTTTTCAAAGATTTTTTATTTATTTATTTGACACAGAGAGAGAGATCAGATCACAAGTAGGCAGAGAGGCAGGCAGAGAGAGAGGAGGAAGCAGGCTCCCTGCTGAGCAGAGAGCCCGATGAGGAACTTGATCCCAGAATCCTGAGATCATGACCTGAGCCAGAGGCAGAGACTTTAACCCACTGAGCCACCCAGGTACCCTAAATGTGTATTTTTGATACCAGAAGAAACATTATCACTAATGGCTGAAAACTAAACACAATATTATTTTATGAACATCATGCCAATTTCTATATTGAAATTTAATTATCAGTTGTTTGCTGTTCAGTATTTCTTAGTCTCCATTTTTAATAATTGTGTGTGTGCATGTGTGTAACTTTGGTTACCTTCTTTGTTCCTCATTTTTTTAACTTATGTCCAAAACTATATCTTATGAATATATGAATGTATTTCACGTTTCGAACATCTTATGTTCAAAATGTAAGTGGATGACCTCTTGGATGGTTTCCATTTATTTTTAGATCTCAGATTTTGTTTCCCTAGTTTCTATTTTTGAATTTACTGTTTGTTTTATTCTCCAACCTTCATGGTTTCTGTTGCTGACATTTCTCATGATCTGCAGCAGAGTCTGTCTCTGCAGCAGTGTCTGTCTCTCTGCAGCAGTATCTGTCTCTGCAGCAGTGTCTGTCTCTGCAGCAGGGGAATGACCCACAACACTAAAGACCATTCAAATGCAGATACATTTAATTTTGAGGCTACAGGATCAGAGATAGGGAGAAGTGGTTTCCTGAGGCTTGAACTGTACAGCTGAGAACAGCTATCTAGGACTACAGTTTACCTTAAGTACTAAGTGTCATGTTCCAAGTGACAAGGACACTACGTTAATATAGGGGTTGTTCATGCGGGTGTGCGTGGTTGTATATAAAATATAGGGGCCATTTGAAGAGGGGGACTCATTCCTCAGAACTAGGTGTGATACTGGTTTTTGGACAGAAATCTCTGGTGGTAATCTGCATTTTATTCTCTTTAAAATGCTTCTGGACTCCTACTTATAATAAAAATATTGTTAAATACCTGAGTTGGAAAATTCAGTATTTATAAAATGATTATAATAATTAAACAGCAGAGACAACAGTTTTGAATTTATACACTTTTCATGAAGATGTTGGGGCTTCAGGATACTTTTGGTAAATTCTTAGAGCAAACAAATTGATCCCATATATCACAAAGGCCCAGTGTATTACAAGAAGTGAGTATGATTATTGGAGGGGAATCTGAGGTCAAACAAATGTAACAACTACAGATTTATCTCCATCTTAATAACCCCACAATCTATTAAGGGTTTAGACTGTTAAACTGAGAAAGAAAAACCAACCTTTTCTGAGATTTTAAAAAAAAACAGCTAATATTATTTTCATCATTATAATATATTAAGCCACTTCACTTTCTTTCAAATTGCATGATGGAAGTAAAAATATGCAGCAATATAACTATGACAATATGATCAAGAGAAAGTAGAAAGAGAGCAATACTCTGCATAAAGCAATCCTTTTTCTTACTGGTATGGTCACAATTCATAATTTTTAAAAATTATTCAAGAGCAATTCTGTGTATATATAAGCAGTTCATCCTGGATCATTTAGATTCCAGGAACGAGCAAAACAGATTTGACATTTTTAAATAATATATTGTAGCAGAGATGAAGGGGCTTTCAAACATACCCCACTGTATGCCAGAGCTTCCTGCTAGAGAATGAGTCCAAAGACACCTCACAAGTGAATCAATGTGAGTTCTCTGTGTTCCAGTTAGAAATGTCATTCAAAATTGATGACAAGATTTCTGAACAAGATCTATTTTGGGCCAGCTTTTTTCGTAACACTCTCTGACCTCACACGTAATGGCTCCTTGACCTCTGTTACAGACATCTGAAATTAGAGATGAAATGTTAATGACGGTGCTACACATAGAGGCTGTCTCTTCACTCGGTGGCAATGAACCTGGAGCTAACTCCAGGAGAAACACAGATTTGAAAAACAACCCTGAAAATATAACCTCAGTGGGCACAATCCATTATTAAACTATGACATATCTTGTCTAGTCCTCTGCTTCCTACATTTCTAACGGTAATCAGAAAGATACTAATTATAGTCAAAAGAACACTGATGACTGAGATCAGCTCATCATGTTTGAAAAAGTGAAAACGTGGCCTTAACATTTTTTCTTCAACCTAGTACTCATAACAGAAAGTAGAATTCATGTTCACAATTTTGTTTTAATTGGATAAACGTTTTTTTAAAAAATGCTTCAGCCTTTTACTATTTTTGTAAGGAAAAATACGTCTTTAAAAATCTTAGAAAAAAGTATTTTTTTTTGCATTCTTGCATTATTATCCTTGCACTCAGCTTGGTGCACAAACACAATGCAATCAAAGACTGTCCTTGAATGTATATGATCTCACAGAAGGCAGACAAACATTACTAAATAACTTACTGAACTACCCAAATACTTTGTTTCAGTTGGACTCAGATACTCAAATGCACCCAAAATAAGTCAATACACACTCAATCAATAAAAATTCACCCTCTGTTTTCAGCCTTATTTTCCTTCAGCCCTTCTATATTAATCTCTTCACATAAGATAGAGTTCTAACAGGGTCTCCTGTAACCAAATAATCTCCTCCTGATTCAGACTTTAGCTCAATTTCTTTCAAGATCTTCAGTGTCCTGACATTTGAGTGTTACTGAGAGCTTTATTCTCTTTCTCTTTTTCTGCTCTTATATCCATTGCTATTTATGCTCCCTGGCCAAATTCATTCTTGCATTGCTTAACTTCCCTTATACTTTTCAGTCCTAAATCCATAACTGCAATATCCTACAAGGCTTTCCAAAATACTCTTTCTCTAAAGATCTGTCTTAATAGATTATACCACCAACCAGACAGTTTCTGAATCCATAAATATCTACTTATTTATTTTCTTTCATAGAATTTCTACATCTAGTAAATTGATAATTAAGGAAAACATTCACTTCACATTATTTTCAATATTATAATTACAGACTTATTTTCTAATATCAGAATCATTAGAATCCCAATTCATAAGAAAAGACTAAAATCTACTTCACCGCAGTTATTTAAAGTGATGTTTGCGGGCACTTGGGTGGCTCAGATGGTTAAGTGTCTGCCTTCAGCTCAGGTCATGATCTCCAGGTCCTGGGATCAAGCCCCATGTCAGGCTCCCAACTCAGCAGGGAGTCTGCTTTTCCCTCTCCCTCTGCCTCTCCCCCTGCTTGTGCTTTCTCCTTCTCTGTCTGTCTCTCTCAAATGAATGAATAAAATCTTAAAAAAAGAAAGTGATGTTTGTTTGAAGACTGTTCCATTATTTTGTTATAGAAAAGACAAAAATTACATACGAAAATACGGTAATTTGTAACATATGGATTGAATTAAATTTAAGAAAGCATTTGCAAATAGCAACCGGAAGGAATCTTCTCTAAGTTACCTTGTCATCATACTATGAGATCCCATTGATTGTTGACACCACTTGTTGGGAATTCTTTGTTATCAAAGAGCATTGGGCTCAATTATTTTACTTGCTTGGTTGCTGTAACTTATATGTCTACTGATAGAACAGTGGTTTCAAACATGTGAAGCAATTTAGACATTATGTCTAAATGGTAAAGAATATTCCTTGTTCACTCCCTTTGTTCTCAGGCTGCTCTCTGGGGCCACTGATAGAACTTCTAGTTATGCCTCCATCCCATTTTCCACCATGGATATATTCACATGTATTCTCCCATAAGACACAAAAGTCGTTTGCAATAGAGAAGAATTTGCTTACTCTTGTTTTCCCACTGCAGGCTGGACATTTCCTTAACAGGCTTAGTGAGAATCCTCCTTGTGATTGTTTAATAGTAAGTAAGTTAGTACATGTAAGAATAGTTATGAAGGATTTTCAAAAATTAGAAAGATAGATAGACATCAGCCATGTGTTTACAATTGCTCATTTGTTATCTTCTGCTTTGTCTTGACCAAAACTTAGACTTTTCTGCTTACTATAGTTCCCTGAACTCTGCCTAACTCCCAAGCTCTGAGCAAGAGCTGAAAAACAGAATGTGCTCCCTTATTTACTTACTTTTGAAAAATGACTACCCACAGCAAGACACTTTTTTTCCTCGGCCCTGCTGGCCATTTTCCCTTACCTATTCAACTTCTCCTTAGAAGTTTCTGCTAAAGCATTGTCTACCTCTCTCCACTTAGAAAAGCCTTTCCTATTTGATTTTGAGACACCTGAGTATTTTTATGGAGCATTCTTCCTATTGCAGTAGTCTTACTTTTAAATAAAGTCTCTCCTTATCTAAGTCCAGATTTGTTTTTTATTCAACAACATGAAATTTTTTTAAAAGAGAAGAGAAAGTATCAAATATATTTCAAATCTAAACAATTTTATAAAACCAGATTTGAGACTTCTGCTACAAGTAATGGGAGTTTAAATAATTTAGACCTTTTCTCCTGCTGAAAACATTTACAAAAGCTTGAAAAGTAACTTTAAATTGCCTGAACACCTCAAATTTCCAATAGGATACAGAGGAGAATTTCAAGTTAGGAAGAGAGATCCCATTTTCATATTCAGGAAGACTTAATGATGTCAAGCTATTTTTTTCCTCAAATTCCAAAGGATCTCAAATGGGGTGTGTGTGTGTGTGTGTGTGTGTCAGAGACAGAGAGACAGTGAGATGGAATCGTGATATGCTGACTCTAAAGTTTATGCTAAAACATGAGGTCATGAACGCTCAAGACAATCTTCAAAATGTACAAAGTACAATAATGTTCTCTGATACCAATATTTAGTATAAAGTCATAGGAATTAAGATTTCGTGTGTTGGTCCAAGTGTTGATTAAAATGATCAGTGAAAGGGGAAACAGTGCCCTGAAATAATTCCACACACATACTCACTTGATCTATCACCAAAGTTGGTGCTGCACAAATGTGAGAAAACAAGATCTTTTCAATAAATGAGTGAATTGTTAATTTGCTTTTTTCCATTTTAAAAATACCATGACCATATCTCTAACCATATGCAATTATTCCTATGTGAATTACTGCCCTAATATAAAAGATAAAACAAAAAAAATTCTAGAAAAAAATAAAAGTGGATATCTTCATGAGTGAGGGTGGGAACATATATATATATATACCCTTAAACAGATCACAAAATGTACGAAGGGTAAAAATTAAGAAATTATACTGAACTTATTTCAACCAAAGACAGTGATATATTCAACCTCCGGAATTGGTAAAAATATTTGAAACACATAAAATTTATATAGAGTTTATCTCCAGAATATATAAATCTATAATATAGATTTAAAGAGGAGAATGTTATTGCTGGGATGGAGCAATCGGAAGACTTAAGATGCTGACAAGGTTCCATTTATTGTCCCTAGGTGATGGTTACGTGAGTGTTGGTCTTGTGAAATGATGTTGCTAAATATTTGTTTGATGTACATTTCTATACACAGGTTATATTTAACTATACAAGAAAAATTTAGCCTCCATAGCAATGGAAACTTGTGACAAAGTTTTACTGACTTCCTTTGGCTTGCTCTGATCAATATTGATAAGAAATGCATCATGTTTATCACATAAATGCTTGCTTCTAAAATGGTCAAAGCTAGTTAATAGCTAAGGGAGATTTTGCTTCATGATATTATTTTTATGATTTATTTGATAAGAACATCAGTAATTCATTAGCAAGTTGAATGAAGCTTCAGCTCAATACCTTACAAAATGTAAATAAAATTTTAGAGTCCAAATAAATGAGATTTTAGAAATGTCAATTTCTCTGTTGTCATAAGACTGGATGATGCTGTCACTTAAGCCAGGGTCTGGGAAATTAACTACTGTTACAGAAATCAAACTTGAAACTGCCAAGTAAGTGCACAATGTAAAAATCTATGGGATTTGAAATCACAGGAAATAAAATGAAATAATTTTAAATGACTCAAATATTATTTTGATTCATATATATATTACTCATTCTTCAATATCTATTAACATTTTTAAATGAAACTTTTAAAACATTCTAGCCAATGATAAGTTGGAGCTTCATTTGATTTCATCCTTTCCAACCTCACCAACATTTATTTTGTTAAAAAACACCCTTTTCATAATATGACAATATATGAATATCATGACAAACCATTTCTTATTGTTCTCATTTATTTTATAATCCTATTCTTCAAATTGTTGTAAGATGACGCATTAAAATGATTTTTACGTGTTTCTAAAAAAGAGAAGCAATTCATAGCTTAGAATAGTATTTCAAAAGCCTGGTTGTACCTAATAATTATTAGATGGGAATTCTGATTCAGTAGATTTGGGGTTTGGCCAATGTATCTATGTTTTTTTAAAACTCTATAAAAAAATTCAGTGTTCAGTACAGTTTGAGAATAAGTAGCTTTTACAGAAACTCTTATTTACCATCATTCCCTTCTTTCAGAAGTATTTGTGAAAATTATTCCCAGTATGAAATAGTTCAATTCTTATGATATATAATTCCCCCCTCCCCATTCTTTCCTCATGTTTAAGATTCTTGTAACTTCTGGGCGCCTGGGTGGCTCAGTTGGTTAAAGCCTCTGCCTTCGGCTCAGGTCATGATCCCAGGGTCCTGGGATCGAGGCCCGCATCGGGCTCTCTGCTCGGCAGGGATCCTGCTTCGTCCTCTCTCTCCTCTCTCTCTGCCTGCCTCTCTGCCTACTTGTAATCTCTCTCTCTGTGTCAAATAAATAAAATAAAATCTATAAAAAAAAAAAAAAAGATTCTTGTAACTTCTTGTAGAATACAGAAACTGGGATATTATAGTTTTTCTTTTCGATGCAAGGATAATGATTAACATAAAGAATTTCTCTCCTTTCCTATACCCTTTACCTGTCATGGACCAGTTGAAAATCATGCTTGGCCTATCTAACATAGATCTACATTTTTTTTTTTAAGACATGATCTAGCATTTGAACATATGTATCCCCGACTGATTTTCAAGTCATGATTCTCTGAACAATTTCAATCAACTACTTGTCCCATTATACACAAGTAAAGAGGATATGATGTTATATTTACTAAGCTTGGTTTTAATACCATTGCCTGAAAAAGGGTGGGACTCTAGAAAGGGCTGTAAGGAAGGAGGGATAAGGGACCTAATATGCCTATCCCTGAAATTCAGGTACCTGACAATACAGCTGACCCCCCTCCCCCTTTCTGTTTTGTACGGTGTTGAAATAAGAGAGCTTCTGTAACCATGTATTAACACCTCAGTAGTAACGAAAAACACACATTCCAAGGCAGATAGACCCATATTCAAATTTATAAGTAATTTGACCTCTTCGTGCTTTTTTCTCTTCCTTAAATGGAAATAATTGTGTCTTTCACATTGGAAGTATCAGCCACAAGAGAAATCTACTGTATAACAGGAAGAGAAAGGCATTAAGAGCAACTAGGAGAAACAGATCATGAAAACTGAATAAATTGAGGAGAGACTGGAAGGATAGCAAGATTTGGGAAAAGAAACACTGATTTTGAGGATATAATAGTTTTGTGGGTTTTTTTGTTTTTTTTTTTTAAGATTTTATTTATTTATTTCACAGAGGGAGAGAGATCACAAGGAGGCAGAGAGGCAGGCAGAGAGAGAGGGAGGGGAAGCAGGCTCCCCGCTGAGCAGGGAGCCCGACGCGGGCCTCGATCCCAGGACCCTGAGATCATGACCTGAGCCGAAAGCAGAGGCTTTAATCCACTGAGCCACCCAGGCGCCCAGTTTTTTTTAAAAGACCGAAAATCCCAGTAAGTACCAAGGAATGGTTTTCATTCTTTTTTGTTTGTTTTTTGTTTTTGTTTAGTTTTGGTTTTGTTTTCATCGTATTATCCAAAATAATAAGGGAAACCAAGACCATAGCAGGCATCTAGCCAGGTAGATTCTAAGACTACTATCATAACTGCAAATTTTTAACTTTAGGTGCCCATGGTACACCTGTCATATAGTAAGAACATAATATTTAGAGAAAAATATTTAATTGAGGTGAACAATTTTTAGAGGTGGTGATAACAAATGTTTATGTAGCCCCATTTTGGGAAACCATCTAGGGAATAGCTAGATGTCTGGGCCTCAAAAAGTACTATCTATATTGTAATATCTGATATTCTCTGAATGCTTATTATTATATGCCAGGAACCAATGTAAGTTATTGACATGTGTGAAGTCATTTAATTCTCATAATAACCCTATGAGATAAGTATACTTTAAAAACTTCTTTTTGCAGATAAAGAATTTGAGACAAAGACAGCTTAAGTAATTTGTTTAAGGTCACATAATCTTGTGCAGATACAAAAAAGCATATTGATGATTACAGAATATAAAAACAATTTTTTGCATTATAAGCTTTTTTATAATGTTTTAAGTCATTTTCTTTTTGCTTCCCATAGAAAAAGATAAAATCACTACTGATGATCACTGTGTGGAATTAGAGCTCTTACAGAAACTTTATCTTTGATTATCGAATTGTGTAATATTTGTAAAGATGAATTCTTCATGTGTTGGCAGAAAATAGGTTTTTTTAGTCCCCTTACTAAACTGGTAGGAAAAATTATTAAAACAACAACAACAACAACACAGTAGTCAGGGCGCCTGGGTGGCTCAGTTGGTTAAACATCTGTCTTCCAGTTCAGGTCATGATCCCCTGATCCTGGGATCGACCCCCGCCCCCGCGCTGGGCGGGAAGCCTGCTTCTCCTTTTCTCTCTACCCCTCTTTCCTGCTTGTGCTCGCTCCCCCTCGTGTTCCTGCTCTCTCTCAAATAAATAAAATCTTAAAAATAAAAGCCAGTAGTCAACATTATTTTACCATCTAAATAAACTCAACCTTTGCAGTTGATCTTCCCCCACATAGTAAACACTTTGAACTTTTTGACCTTAGTTACTGTGAAGTATCTTTCTTTCCTCCTTCCCTTTCCTTTTTGTAATTCTTAACTTTACAGACTAGTCCACGATTAGAATCAAGGTAAACATATTGATCTTGATATCAGAAATGACCATAAAGCATAAGATGAACTGACACTCTCTTTTTTTCCCCCCAATTAGCTGAGATTTTTAAGATTTTCCACAAGTTCAAATGTGTAAAAGGAGAACTAATTTACAGAGCTTTCTATTTATAGTTTTTCTATATCAGCACATTATAGAACATCACTACTCAGATACAGACACCCTGCAGATGGGGTTCCATCTGTTCAGCCTGATTTTGCTCCATGCTTATGAACAAAGCCCAGGCATCGACCTTTCGAATTGCTGCTGTCTTAAACACTCCCTGCATTTCTATACCATAGACTCTGAACGTTTTCCTGCTTTGTATGGTTTTCTTTCCCCAAAAAAGAGTTGTTTTGCTGGAAGATTTGCCCCCGCATACAATGTGTTTCTGCGGGCAGGTATTGCCAGTTACATCTTTTATATGAATTCCAAATGTAAATTTATTCATTAAAATGCCTCTTGTTTACACTAAATTTCAAAAAAAAATTGGTATGTTTTAAATTGACACAATAAATGCATAAATGCTGCCTTAGTAATTCTTTTGTTACTTTAATTAAAACTATCTTTTCTACTACAGCCTTTTAGTACTTAAATTGACAAGGCCTTGCATTAAAAATACAATGGCAGAAAAGTAGCTTAAATCTCTAGGACATGAGAACAAACATATGTAAGGCACACGGTGTCACACTCTATTGTCCTGAGCAGCAGAATCTAAAGTCAGGACCCCTCTGCAATCATTTCCATCTTCTTTTCCAAGTGGGCTAGAACACAAAACAACGAAAATGACAGAGGAAATTAAGAAATCCCTTTTACTGTTACCTCTACCAAAAGTCCTACAGTGTTTCAGGGGCAACTCAGGACTTCAGAAACTAAGGCTTCTGAACAATTTCCTGGGTTTCTCATCAGTAGTAAATCTACAGTGACACGGCAATGGTTGGTGGTGCAATCAAATACACCATCTTGGCAGAAAGAGAGTATAAATAAAGCACACCTTCTGTGGGTAGGCAGCTGTTTTATGTGGAATAAGCAGCGTTTAACTTTTCCAGATCAGAACTTTCCTGCTTTGTGATTAGTAATGCTGCAGGCACACTTCCCTGCCATCTGAGAAGAGTCTGTTCTCAAGGATTCTTTACCTGAACGGATGACAGCCGTAATCTCTTTCAAAGTTTCCTTTCCTCTCTCTGTCTCAATCTCTCATTTAGCCCAGACAGTTGCTCTTGGGAGTTCATCTAGAGATTCTTTTTAGAACCTTTGTTCTGCCAATGAGGAAACATGGTGTGTGTGTGTGTGTGTGTGTGTGTGCGTGTGCACGCGTGTGTGTTTTATTTTTTATCCCTGATCCTGCAAAGAATATCACCTCCCATCTCTCTCTCTCACGTGCACACGCGTGCACACGCACACGCACACACACACACACACTATTCTTTTCCTGAGCTGCCACCTGGCAGGAACTTCAATTTGACTGAATTCAATTCCTTTTTCTCCTGCCAGGTATACTAAGAGGTGAGAGCTTAAGGGCCCCAGTCAGGGGAGATTTGATTGTGAGCCAGCGAGTTGAATCTCTGTGGAGAGAGGAGCCACCTGCCAAGATGTTGTAAAGAAGCAGTGTTGCAAGTAGTGATCCTCATACCTCAGAACTTGCCAATGGACTTGGTCGCTGTCCTAGGCAAGTACAGATCTTTCTAGAGGATGCCACTCCACAGTTTTTGTCAAATAGTACAGGACCATGGAAACCGAATGAAGTTTGAAATCACAGAATCCTGGTTTGAATCCTGGGCTTGCAAAGTATGTGCTGTCTTTTCTGAGCTTTCTTGTTATACATGGAAACCTCCATTTTGCTCGTGTGAAACTAGATTTCCTGAACTTCTGCAACATGCTTCCTATTGTCCTCGAACCTTAGTGTTAGCCCCATACCTCTCATTCTCAATGTACTTAGTCTAATTTTAGGACATGCACAAACACACGAGATTTTAAACAAATATGAAATTGTAATCTTGTCCTGGTTAGTGGATTTTACAGTGTTTTCTCTTCCTTCTGTGCTAGGCTCCCATAATCAGGGTTCCAGTTTTTTGTTGTTCTTTTCCAAAGCCAGCATATTTATTAAACTTCACATTAAATGGACAAGTTTGTGAAACACTAATTTCTGATATATGGTGCCACTACTTGTATGCTCTGCTGATATATGCTTTTTTATCTATAATAATGAGATCTATTTTGTAGCATCTCACAATTAAATGAGGAATAACAAATATGATATGATATCAAACATTTCATTAATTTCTCATTGAAATATTTATTTTATTTTATAATAATATAAATATTATATAGTTATGTCAACAATATGAAGAAAATCACTGGTAGAAATTGAGGAGAATGAATGAAATTATTGTGTGAGACAAAATGAACACATACCAAGAAGGATGATTGGGCTTCTTCTTTGAATGTGGTAAGCTGCAAAAGAATGTCTCTTCCACCCTACCAAGAAGAACAGGGCAGATAACCCACAACATTGTAGTTTTATTTAAAATCTATGAAAACTCTAAGAATCTAAGCAAACTGAAATAAATTAAAATCTAGCAAATGATCCCCTTCTGGTGGAGAAGAAACCCACTGCTCCTTGTATCCTTGGCAGAGCAGCATGCAAGAAAGAAGCTGCCAAAATTAAGAATCAGGAGAAACCATCTGAGTATTTGGTACATTTTTTTATAGTTGAGAGTAATCTAGCATGAATCTAGTCTGAGGCCCAAAAGAAGTATGTACCCACTGATCACTAAGAGCTTTCTACTGGCCTTTACTAAGCTCTCACTCAAAAAATAAGGGTTCAGTGGGGTAAGTAAGAAAGGCCCATCCAAACTCTCCATGTCCTTCAGTCACAGGAAGAGTTCATCTATGCCCAGGAGAGAAATCCATCATTATATAATTTATATAAACTGGCATAGGCTTACCTCTGTGTGTGTACAGGTAGAAAATTGGAAAGAAGAAAAAAAAGGAAAGTAGGAAAGTAAAATTGTTCCTAATCACAGACAACCCAATTATTTACTGTAAAGTCCTAAAGAATCTACAAAAAGCATTTTAATTCTAATAATACTAATGAGTAGCAGTGGTCCCTACTAGTAGAATTAATAAGGAGCTATGCAAAGTGGCAAGATATAAGGTCAATATCTAAGGCGAAGTGAATTTCTGTATATTAGTAACAAATGGAGAATGAAATTTTTAAAGTATCAGTTGCAGACAGCAAAATAAATTTTATATGAATAAATAAATTTAACAGAATAAAATATGCAAATTCCATCTACTGAAGACTACAATACATGGCTGAATTTTTAAAATACTTAAATAGCTAGAGAGACATAGTCATGAAACAAAAACCTCAATATTGTTAAGTTGCCAATTTCACCAAATTTATAAATTAATTGCATGCAATCTCAATCAAAGCAGAGGCTGACTTTTGTAAAGAAAAAAATGACCCTAAAATGTATTTGGATATGCAGGTGCTAAAAATACACAAAACAGATTTGGAAAATACGTTTTAAAGTAGGAAGAGTTTTTCAAAATAGATTCTTGCTACACTGATTCACCAAGATATTTCAAAATGAAGTAATGTTTAGTAGTCAAATCAGTGTGGGATACCATAATTTTTTATAAAAAAATTCACAATGCACATTAACATTGTCTAAGGAGTGAGGCAATAAAAGAGGATATAGCATTTAATCA
Organism: Ailurus styani; assembly: GCA_002007465.1. Classification (NCBI taxonomy): domain Eukaryota; kingdom Metazoa; phylum Chordata; class Mammalia; order Carnivora; family Ailuridae; genus Ailurus; species Ailurus styani. The sequence continues at coordinate 566,590 of LNAC01000671.1, read as the reverse complement.
GTGTTTCCCAAACTTATTTGACAACAGGACTTTTTTTTTTTTAACTCCTATTAACACCTTTCCAAAGTAGAGGTTAATGGAATATTCTTCAAGGAACTCTGCTGTGTATTTCTGTCACTGGTAAATAACATAGTTACTAGGAGAATGTGTATGTTAAAATATTTTACAACACTAAAATAAATTACCCAAGACTATAATGTCTATACAATGTCTCTTCAATGGTATAGTTCTAATATTTTGACTTTTCTGTGTAAGCAACATTTTATTAAATTTGATGAAACCATAAATATTCACTTTCAGTGTACTGGTGACAAAGACCAAAACTACGTTTGAATCATAATTCTGGACTTGAAAGAATTATCTTCATAATTTTTCTTTTCTGGAAAGAAATACCTTTAAAAAATTGTCAGCATTTCTTGCTGTTCAATGGGTGGTCATAATTAACAGAGTAGGAATCTTTATGTTACATGTAAATGCCATTGAGATGGCTAATTTTATGTGCTAACTTGGCTATGCCACAGTACTGGGATATTTGTTCAAACATGTCTGGATGCTGCTGTGAAGGTATCTTTTAAATGAGAATGACATTTAAATCAGTACACTTGGAATAAAGCAGCTCAGCATCCATATTGTAGGTGGGCCTCATGCATTCAGTAGAAAGCCTTCAGAAAAAGCCTGGCCTCTTTGAGGAAGAGGGAGTTCTACCCACAGACTGCCTTGGTACTCCAGCTGCAACTTCAACTCTTCCCTGGGTCCCCAGCCTGCCAGCCTACCCTGCAGATTTTAGACTTGTCAATCTCCACAATCATGTGAGCTAATGTCTTAATACTTCCTGAATCTTCATTTATATATTTATCTCACATTCTTCTATTTCTCTGGAGAAACCCCACTTCTGTGGCCACATAATCCTACTCTTATTTCACAAATCTAACCTTCCCTTTATCACATCTGTAAGATGTGGAACTTCTTTTAATGTGTTATGTAAAGAAATGGTATTCATCACTTCACTGAAGTCATTTTATGCATCTGCTCTGAAACCCAAGAAGATATACTTCTTTGCGCTAATGTAGAAATAGGCAGCACATATTAAATAATTTTCTAAATGAGACCATTCATAAAACCTTGTCATTCTGATACTAAACAATGGGTATTTCAGCAAGCAACTGTATTTTGAAATTCATCTGATTTGAACAACAATTTATCTCTCACTATGAAAGACAAAGCAGCAGCACATTTTAAAGGGCTTTTCTTAGATAAAGTGGCTCTGTAGCCTCTGAGTAAATGTCTTTGATAAATGAGCCGAAGATATTGGACATCGTATTGTACTCTCTGAGCATCTGGCCAATACCTCCATGATACAGTTTGACTAATTACATCCCGTCAGGAACTCAAACTTTGGTAACCATTTACTTGGCTAATTGTTCTGACTCACAAAGTAAGGCTTAGAGAAAGAAAGAATGACCACATTCAGTTGGTATACTTTATGCCCTAAACCACTTGGGTTTCAGATCCAATTTTTCCTTCCTCCCTCCCTCACTCTCTCCCTCCTTCTTTCTTTTTCTTTCTTTCTTCCTTCCTTCCTTCCTTCCTTCCTTCCTTCCTTCCTTCCTTCCTTCCTTCCTTCAGAATGAGTCCTTCTTAGCACAGTTTAAAAATCTGTCTGGTAATTTAATTTTGTCACCAAAATAGTAACTCTTGATTATATACCTATAGGAGAAGGACATCTCATTTTTTCCATCCCTGAGGTTTACCTAATTTCATGTGTAGTAATTCAGAAGGACTGTTACGGTGATATTTAAGAAAAGTAGAAAGGTAAACTGCCTGAAAATGAGAGCACTCGTGATTTTTCTAAAAGTAATTCACATGTAATGGGGCACTCCAAACTTCAAATTCAGTAGTGACACAGTAAGAAAAAGATACTTTGCTGGTGATTAGGATGAAGGCAGGCTATCCCCAAAATGTGCCACTTTGGCATATGGATTATTCTGAGCTGAAGTCAATTAAGGTCCAAAAGATTCAAGAAGCTTTTTACCTTCCCCTTAATTGCTTAAAAGGATTTAGATGGGGGCCTGAAGACTATACTTTCAGGGATCATTTCTATAGTTTGTTAGATGGGGGCCTGTACCAGGAAGAGAGCACCTACCAAAATTAACTTTTTCACAGATAAAGACTTATGTGTATGGCATGGCAGACATTTGTTTGCCCAACATTTGCTTTTCCAATCTTCCTATGATTAGTCTTTCTCCTCCTTGAAGTCCCCATACCCCCTTCTCCTTAGCTCAGGATAGTATATAGACCTTGACTGGTGATCGTCAAAGAACCTCTCATGTCTTTGTTGGGCTCCTATTTGTATGAAGTTAAATTTTTGTTCTGTTAATCAGTTTAGTTAATATAACAACCAAATGAACCTGGAAAAGTGGAGAAAACAACTGTCCTTTCCTATGCTGGTCCTACCCATGGAGCTACAAGAACATTGTCTCAGAAAATCATAGGAGGGGGATCTCTTTACTACTGAGCGGGGAGAACTCACACCTCTTTCTCATCTAGCTCTATATACACTAACCCTCACAATTCCTGGCAAGTTTGCTCTTGTGTGTTATTCATTCTGTTCCCAATAGATGAACTCCCAAGTTGGTGCCCTGACATTGCTTATGAATCCAAAATATGCTACATTGTTCAAAGCAAAAAATAATCTTCAGTGCCCTATACTGATGATGTGAATATACCCCACTACTTCTTGCATGTAAAGACTACATATATTCTTATATCCAACATTTCCTACATATTCCTATATCCCCATTCAATTCTCAGAGTCTATGCTGTTGTACTGGCAAGTCACAATAGGGAAGCATATCCTCCTTCCACCCTTGAAATGACTGGTATTTCTATTCCACAGGGCTCCACAAATCCCTAGAGAAAGTAGAAAGGCAATAATATCTGAATCATACACAATGATGCATTCAAGATAATCTCTTCATATTTCTGGTACTTTGACTCTTATTCTGGCAGTATTTCTTTCTCCTGAAGATATCCAAAGCAATAAAACAAATGACCACATTTGAATCCCATATGGTGATTTTGTTCTGCCAACCCAACATGCTAGGATAACTGTATTTATAAGGAGTATATATCTCCACAGCCTCAATGGCTCAGTTCTGTCCTGTATTCCCACTACATAAATAAAATGAGTGGGCAATGATAGGTCTACTTGAAGCTGGTGACCAAAATTTAGGAAATTTATTATAAGGAACACTATCTGATTTTCAATTATGAGAAGGATACATCTTGAGGGGAGAAATAAAGGAGTTAATTTATCTTACCATAAAACACCTGTTTAATATTACAGTCACTTGTAACTAAGATACGATGTGGTATCTGTCCTATCAACTCAATATCTGAGACAGAGGTAGGGTTTTATAAAATTGAGTTGTTATAGATACTCCAAGGACAGAAACTCAAGGTAGCCCTATACTGTGTTCCAATAAAAGAGTTGTGATGCAGGTGGTAGAGAGTCTATTCCCAAAACAGAAAAGCAGAAAAAGTTATTCTTTATTGAGCATCTTTTATGTGTTAGGCTTATAGTATATCCATTCTCCTTAAATATTCTAGAAATGCAAAGATATCAACTTTCATGAAATTTACTTTGTGCCAGGTCTTGAGATCGGTAGTACCATTATTTCTGTTTAGAGATGGAGGAAACTGAAGTGCAGACAGGTGGAATAATTTGTTAGCTAGTCTCCTGGCTAGTAAAAAGGCCAAAGTTAAAGAAGAATTCTTGGTAGCCATGCTTTCTAAAATATTTTAAAACAAAAACACATCACGTACTCCATAAATACTGAACTGAACTGCATTTCACTATAGATACAAATATAAAATGTGGTTTAGATCAAATTATTGATATTTAAAACAGAGAAAAATGAAATGGCAATGTTAAATTCCATTATTTAGCAAAATTAAACTTAAATCTCCGAGGATCACAACTAAAAGCCTTTTTCAGAATTCAGTGACCAAAACCAACACACACACACACACACACACACACACACAGACTTAAGCCACTCATGCAATTATTTAAACACAGCACAGAGTTATGAATTTTTATCATTTTTCCCCATATGCTTAGTAATTTATCACATTTGTTTATGTAATGTTTTATAGACTATTTAAAACATGAAAGCACATAGTTTTCTTCAGCTAAATTCTAGTTTTTAAGTAATTCATGATGTTTGGTTCAAATTTTAAGACTGATGACACCAGACATGCACCAGGAAAATATGAAGATCTTTCTCATGTTAATTTTCAATTTGTATTTCTTTTCCATATTTTTTGCTGTTCAGGGATATTTTCCATGTTCAGTTCATTCATATGACCTATTTAGAGATGGATGACGGTAATTAAAACCTTGTATCTTTTGCAAATATTTTTCTCACTCCCTTTTGTTTTCTGACTTCGTATTAACCACAGAGAAATGATTAATGCTTATGTAGTCACATCTGACAGATGCTTCACTTTGGAGCTACTTCTTGGAATTATCTATCTAGTGCTAGCTCCCCAGGTTCACGTATTTTACTACCTATTTGTTAAATACAATCGAGTATTATATAGGACACCTCTAATACCTCACTTCATATCACATCATCCATTACTGTACTTGGCCAATTGTTTCTTTCCTTTCACCTTGGTTACCGTATTAGTTTGATCTTAATCCAGCCAATGACTGAGGCTACAACCTACATGTGGCAAAGATCATATCACTTTAGCTCTGGCCCTTAGTGATACGCCCTATTTCTCACTCCAGGACTTCACCACTGTCACTGAGATAAGCCAATACAGTTTTACGGCCATAGACACAACATTTGGTCATGTAGTAATGGTCCTCAAGGTAAATCAGTGATGAGACATGGGTAAATGGTAAATAAACTTCTTTCCTTTCCTCCTCCTGAATCTTTGATATGTAATGCTCTATCTTATATGACTGTTCGAAGTCCTGTGAGATTGAGCTATTAGTAAGTGGCCAGTTATTCACCTGAATCTTGCTCCTGTCCTACTTTATTCCCTCCTCTTTTCCTCAGAGGTGCTTCTCAATCATTGTGATCGCCAACAATTTATTAACACATAAACTTCTGCTCTAGACTCTGATTTCTTGGCATCCCATTCCAAGAGAGATGTCTAGTAAAGAACTAATTCATGTATCAAAAAATTAGGTACTGATGCCCTAAAACCTGCTCTTCACATTTAAATATTTAATGTATTCGTTGTGCTAACAATCAATTTTTTCATATTTCTAAATATTTACCAACATGTGTTTGGATGACTGAGTGTGCCGTGATTAAGAATTTTAGGTCACACTTGTGTCAACATGTTATCATACCTTTCCCTTCCCCTTCCCATTATCTAAATGTCACACAATTGTCTGGTCCTGTTTCCTCCTTCCTTTTAGCAATTTTTCTGTTGATTTTTTTTCAAGTTTCTATCAACGTTCTTTTCCAGATTCACTTTTCTCTTTCCCAGATTCTCTTCCATTTCCTCCCTCCCTCCCTTCTTTCCTTCCTTCCTTCCCTCCTTCCTTCCTTCCTCCCTTTTTCTTCTACTATCATTTTGGGGTTTCTGTCATTGTTCCATGTCAGGGTTTGAATTTGTCTGTTGCCATGGAAACTGTTTCAGCTACTTGCCCACAGGAGGGAGCCCTCTACCTGTTAAAAGGTAGGCTGGCAGCAGTAATGTTTTTGTTCTAGAAGAGGACAATGGAGAAGAGATCAATTAGCAGTAGAGGCATAACCTGATTGCTTTTGTTTTTAAGAGTGTATATCTATTACTGGTGCAAATGTAGAATTAGACACATTCTCTAGACAAACTGGAAGCATATTAGGCAGTTATTTATCTGACACAATATGAAAGGCAGGTAAAGGCTTACTGAGCAAATATTTCTTCATTTTCTTTTACCAGTCCTATCTCTTTGCACTGAAATCTTGACACGAAATACGTAACAAGAATGTAATGCAACCAGACATCAACGAGGACGGTTCTCATGGGAAAGAAAATTAAAAATGACTGGTTGTGAAAAAAGGTGAGGACCAAATGGGGCAAAGCAATAGAGATTCCTAGGTAATCATGGGGTTTTGTAAGATCTTCTTAATCCCTGAAATAAAGAAAATCTCATGACAATTTCTCCACATTCACAGTTTTCTTTGGGAACAGTTATGCCAAGGTGAAAATAATTTCATTCAAGACCAAGAGTGATTTCTAATCCAAGATACATGAAAATATATTTTTTTATAGATGTCTAACGTTGTCAGTCCCACAGATAAACCATACATGCTCTGAAACCTTGAGGTTCCTGAGGATAGAATAGCTTCTTTGGCCTTCTTAGACAGTAATTTATGCTCACTCACCAACCCCTGATGAATACAACGGGGCTCACTTGTGAGCTTACAACCTAGAATTTTTTTCCTTGGCTGCACACCTTTAATTACTGACTAATTAAAATTTCCACCAGTAGGAAACACCAAGTTATGGTTATACTTAAAATAGCCACCATGTATATGTTATCTCCTGTACCTAAAAATAAAGTGCTCAAAAAGTATAAGGGAAATATTTTAGGTCACATATGAAGAAGAGAGTATTGAGTCATCATAGTTGATGGGCCAAGGAGCACAGTTCTCTCAGAAAGTATAAAGCCTGATGCTCTATATTTCTTAAGGAATAAAACAGACATATATCTGCCCAAATGGATTTGCGAAGAAGTTGGCATGCAAAGAGGATGGCAATTGAAACTACATCTTGCATTATGTTTTCATAGCTCCAACCACAAATGCTAATTTCTCATGCAACACACAAATTACAATCAAATGATTTGATTACAAATAAAGTAAATTTAATGGAATGTCTTCTTTGTTTGTTTTCATTTTTATTCACTTTTCTCTTTAGTGGGATTCTCAGCCTTCACATTTCATGTCTGAAAACTCCAATTTCAGAATGTCTCATTTTTCTACTAGACAGGCGCTTTAACCAACTAAGGCACAGCGCCCACTGAATGTCTCATTTTTGTCTATGTTGATGCTGGAAATCTCTTTTACTTGAGTGCCTGAAAGTAATCGAAGAGCCAGAAACTAATGATAGAGGCCAAATTCCTCAAAAAAGATTTTAAAGAGAAGAGACTCCTATTACAAAAAAGAAAAAGGAAAAAGTCACTTACTTGCTATTATACTAGCAGCAACTACGGGAAGGATTCCTTCATAAAAGCAGAATCATTGTGGCTTTTGCCACTATTTCGCAGATTTAAACCTCTTCTCTGTTCTGTAACTCAATGAGGGATTCACAGATTGATTCTTTTTATTTGACTCTGCCCATCAGAGGAAAGCAGAAATTTAAAAAAAAAACATAATGACTACAACATAAATTTCAACTATAAAACTAATTTTGTCCAAAGTAATCCAACAAAAGAATGATGTAGATAAGATATGTATGGAGCTATCAAAGGAAAGAACGTATGCGCTACTTGTAGCTGAGCTTTTTGGGCCGGGGGAGAAGGGAAACGCATGAGTGTTCATTAAAAATGCTACTAATTTCCAAAAAACATGCTCGCCGCAGTGGATGGACTCTAAAACACTTCATTTTAAAGGCTGTACAGGAGTGATCCAAGAAGGAAAATGAAAACAAAAAGAAAATTATCTGAAGGGAAAGAGCCACTAAATAAGTTGCCTAAATATCTGTGCCAAAGAACAAAAATGCCACTAGCACCGTAACAACAAAAACTCATGACATTTGGAGGTTTAATGAGGAAAACTGTTGCAAAATTCTTGCTACAGTGTTACAGTTTTACCTAAGCAAACCATCAGTGCCCTGCTGAGAGGTGACTGAGCTGACTGCCTTCCACACACAACCCGGGGGATCCCAGGCCGGTTTGCGGGGAGGTAATACACAAACACACACAGACATACCCACACTTGTATATGTAAATAGACATGCTTGCATATAACTACCTTGTGCTTAAACTGTAATTCATCTTTTTTTATTAGAGCACTTTCTTAGATTTGCTAGATAACATCTGTGACATTACTTAAAACAGGCTTTGATCTACTTGTTTAAAATTAGAGTAAAAAATTATTTTCATAACTTGTGTGTGTGTGACAGTTGGTCCAAACTGCCAAAAAAAAAAGTTTTTTAAGCATGAAAAAAAAAATTAAACAGTCATTTACAAAGTCTGGGCTTTGGACAGTGAGTTATCAACTTGATCTTTTTGTCCTTTTCTATACTAATGTTAATTACACATTTGGCTTTTGAAAAGTAAGGTGGGATCTAAATAACAGCAGGTTTTCTCCATTGACTTCTCTCACTTTGCCTTCAGGCTTTAGAAAGATAATTACTCATCTACATCAAAATCCTTTTGCTAGGTTCTTTTAAAAACAAATCTGTTTACATCTCTTTACAAGGTGAAATGATCCAGAATTGTTGGAGTAATACATAAAAATGTTAAATGAATCAAATCCCTGCAATCTCTCTGCACTTTTCCCAGCATGACTGTGATGATCCAAAAGACTGGCCTAAATGAAGGAGCTCAACACACAAAAAAATAATGACATTTCATTGTAAGACAGTCCAAACTTTCCATTTATTAATACCAATCATCTCGAGTCTCTCTTCCTCAGAGATGTAACTGTTGCACACCTATTCATGGGAGACTTATGTTGGGAATGATTTTCTATACCTGCATGTTTTCTGACCTTGCACAAGTTCCCTACTTTCTTTCTTTCCACTTGGTAATATTTCAGGGGGTATTTGTTGGAGAAGGTGGAGTGTTCCATACTCTGAACCTTGTTTCTTGGTTATAGTATGCAACCCTTCACTTTCACAATCCCTCCTTCTCACTACCTTTGTTTTGGAATGTGGTCTAAGTTTCTGCCCACCCCCTTTTTTCTTTTCTTTTCTTTTTATTTTTTTTTAAGATTATTTATTTATTTAAGAGATGGAGAGAAAGAGGGGGTGAATGGGGGTGGGGGGGGAGAGGGAGAAGTAGACTCCCTGCTGAGCAAGGACCCTGACATGGGGCTCCATCCCAGGACCCTGAGGTCACTACCTGAGCTGAAGGCAGATGCTTAACAGACTGAGACACCCAGGCGCCCCTCTGCAGACCTCTGTTTTGTTGGACAGTCCTCACACAAATCATGGTATCCAGTGCTCTTTGGGGCATGTTCCATCAGATCCCATGCTTCTGGCCTGACTTCTGACATTACAGTCATTACACGATCGATCCTGGCTCCATTCTCTTGCCAAACTTTGAAGTTGTACAGTTAAGAACACTGAGTGCCATTTACAATTAAGATTCAGCAGGTTTCTAATTGTCATGCATTTAATCTTTGTCTAGGGGAAGATGCGTCATTTTTTCCATAAAACTATTATAGAAGTTATTAACCCTCCTTTATGGGTAGACTGAGCCCACTGTGTATGTGAATTATGGTTGCTATTACCTGTTTGTCATGGAATCGTTTACATTTGTCTTTCTTGCTGTTCTAGACTGTGAGCTCTTTGAGAATTGCATTTCTTTCTTTTTATATGCTCCTTTAGCTGGAACTATACTAGGCATATAATAGACTCTAAATAAATATTTACTGAATGGTAACAACAATTCCATAATGTAGGTATCATTCACACATTTTAAGTTAAGAAACTCATGAATGGGAGATGTGAAGTAACTGTTCTCAGTTCTCCTTGTGGATAAATAAGAAAATAGGTTGAAACCTCAGATAAATCTGACTCTAACACCTCTTCTTAAAATCTCTGTATGATCTCAGATTTTCATTTTTCACATAACTGGGTTTGTACTGTCAGTGTTTTCCTTCCCACTATTGTTTTCACTTTCATCCCACATGTAAATTCAAAACAGAAAATAATCTTTTAATTAAATGATAAAAAAATTACCTGAATGAGAATGATTTGCTTTGGATTTTCTGAATGGGGAGAATTATTATTTGTATGAGATCAAATTAGGCAAGTGGTTGTAAATACTGAGGATGATAAATTAGAAATGAGATGTGTAACATCACATTTAAAATCCCAGTTCATGATCCTAATCACACAACTATTGAAAAGAGGAGAGAAAAGATGTCAAAATCAGCCGAGGAGCCAGAATTCTTTTTTCTAGGAGAATATTCCTAAGGTTACTGTGTCTTTGAATCTGTTGTTTTGCTCTGTTTTTATTGCCGCTCCTTTTCCTAACACTATAAAATGTGGCTATCGGGAAATGTTATTACAACGTATTCAGTTTAGCTAGCCTTCATTAAAGGCTAATCGGCTCATGTAATCTATTTTATATGTTTCCATACCATTTGCTGAATTGTATCTTCTCAAAATAACACTTTTAATATCTTTATCAATAATAACCACAAGTAAAACTGTGAACTTAATAACAAACCTCCAATGTTCATGTCCTTGAGCATTCATGAAAATATGGGAAAATAACTTCCCTAGGAATAGCACACAGAGAGGAATGTTGCCCATATTTTATGGGAGAGCTGGAAGGGGTAGCAAGCCAGTCTGGAACACACTGAACAGGACACTGACACACAGCATTGTATTTTCAGAGATGTTTTTCAGTTTAAGCCTTCTTTTTATAAGCATATAAAGCCTCTTTCACAGGATATTTACTCCCATAACTCTGCCTTATGTCGTCCCACCATTGTAGAGAATACTGCTATTGTAGAAACAATACCGCAAAATGCTTGGTGGTAAGGATGTTGAGAGCAAGACGAATTCTTGACCACCATCACAGAAAGGTGTATAGAAGTAAAGTTCTTTGCGTCACAATATAATCACTGAGTCCGAATAAGGTGAATCTCTCCATCTTCCTCTTTCCTTCCTCTTTCCCAGCCCCTCCTCTCCTTCGCCATAGAGGATAGTAGATACAGGTAGAATTCACTAAACTATCCAGAACTTCATATATGTTTCTGAAATCATTAGGCCAGGAATAAAAAATGTGGGTCATTGAACGTGCTATGGAAGGTAAGTGGATGGAGGAAGAAAGTAAAAAAATGGTGGAACTGAAAAGAAATTCTATTAAATCAAAAAGAAAACAAAATAGTGATATAGATTTAAAATGCTAGTTCCCTTACATATTGATTTTACTGCAAATCCATGTAGTCACAAACATTGCTTTCATGATAGATTTCTGATGCTGTACAATTTTCACATCAAAAGTGTTTTTCACATGTATTAAAGATATTTTTCTATATTTTCAAATATTGTGATAAACTTTCACCCTAAAGTAAGTATAGAGCAGTTTAGCTGCACATCTCATTTTTTAATTGTTGAGGAACAAATTCTGCTACTCACTTTAAGGAAGAAAAAAAAAAGAGCTATGGACTCAAAGAGAATTTTGGAGTTCCCTTCACTTAGCCCTAGAGTGATGTTTCCTTCCATGAAAAATTTATGGAGTCTGTCAATAGATTCTTTATCATTTCTCTGTTTTCTAAACAGTTGAGCAGGCATGGAATCATCTGCTATCTCTACTTGGAAAGAAAATAGTTACTTGAAATGTAGGATCTATTTATGTTCACTTTTCAGTTAAACAGCATTACTAGGAACACATTTAAATCTATATTTGGGTCTAAATCAGATGTCTCTACAATGGAAAATATCTGTGGACTTGATTATATATGTTAAGCTTTATTAGCAGAACCCAGCAGATCGGCATTGTGTGGCGGTCCTGCAAGCGCAGCTGTCTGTCTTTACATTAGCGTGCCGGGTCTCTCTGAATGCAAATAAAAGCATGACTGATGGGCTTAAAATAAACTCAAAAATTAAATTGAATTGAGTGAGTTCTAATATTCCTTTCTTAAAAACCCTGCTTACCAGTTTAAAATGATTTAAATTTATTTACTTTCAAAAGCAATAACCTTTTAAGTAACTCCTCTTTTCTCCCAGGGTGTCTGTGTGCTTCACTTGACATTGATCAAATTTTTCACAGGACTGCAAGTTAGTCCCACATTTCAGTTTGAAGGTAGCTTAGCCTGTTTGAATCAGATCAGTTTTGTTTTTTCTTTTTTTTTTAAGTAGGCTCCACATCCAGCTCGGAGCCCAAAGCCGGGCTTCAATTCACGACTCTGTGATCAAGACCTAAGCTGAGATCAAGAGTTGGACGTTTAACTGACTAAGCCACCCGGGTGCCCCTAAATAAGATAATTTTTTTTAAAAAACTTAATAGGCTTTGTTTTGTATAGCTTTAGGTTTATAGAAAAATTGAACAGAAAGTAGAGTGTGGGGGCACCTGGGTGGCTCAGTCAGTTAAGCATCTGCTTTGGCTCAGGTCATGATCCCAGGGTCCTGAGATCAAGCCTCACATTGGGCTCCTTGCTCAGTGGGGAGTCTGCTTCTCCCTGTCCCTCTGCTTGTCACTCCCCCTGCTTGTGCTCTCTAACAAATAAAATGTTAAAAAATAATAAAGTACAAAATGTTCCCTTAGTCTTCTTCATCCGGCACTTTTCCCAATATTTCCCATTATTCCCGACATTGGCTTAACGCATTTGTTACAATGTAATTCAAATTGATGGGCCAATACTGATACATCATTACTAACTATGCAACTACTTTGGTGCACTTAATAGTGCTCTACATTTCCCTTACACTCTGTTCATTTGTCTTCTTTTTCTTCTTCTTTGTTCTTCAGGCTGCATAATCTCTATCAATCAGTCTTCATGTAGTTAATTCTTTCTTGTCAATTCAGAACTATTCCTGAGTTCCTCTAGTGAATTTTTCATTTCAATTATTGTCCTTTTCAACAAGTATTTCCTTCTGGGTTTTAAAATTTCTCTTTCTTGATAGTTTCAAAGTTCAGACATTATCATGCCATTCTTTACTTCCTTCAGCATGGTTTCCTTTAGTTCTTTGAATGTATTTGTGGCAGCTCCTCTCAAGTCTTTGTTAAATCTGACATCTGGACCCTTTCTCAGGCAGTTCCTGGTATCTATAATTTTTCCTGTCTATGTATTACACTTCCCTTTCTTATTGCATATCTTGTAATTTTCTGTCAAAACTGGACATTTCAGTCCATTTAGAGATTACTGTTTACTTTTTTTGGACTGGCTGGACTATTTTAGTGAAATCTATCCATCACCACCCCTAACAGTGTGAAGCTCTGATGTTGCTCTTTGGTGGGTGTGGCCTTTAGAATACACATAGTCACCTGGAATGATAGTGGTTTTAACAAAACTCTCCTTCACTTTTATTCAATGTTACGTTCCACTAATTGCCAGGGGATGGCTCTTTTGGTTTTTTTCCGAATGGTCTGGACATAAATTGCTCCATACTCCCATTCGATTAAATTTTATCTCCTTTGCAGGGGTAGTTTTCTAACACAGTGTTTAAGGTATGTTCTGAACCCTGAGGGGCTCTCAGCTATTTTTTTCCTTGGTTCTCTCTTTTAAACTAGCGGGCTTATGGTTTACTTTCTTTGCTTTTATGAAGTTCATTGTCTCCTCCCCCCTCTTTTTTTTTTTTTTTTTTTTTTTTTTTTTTACCACTTATGAGTAAACCTCAGAGGTTGTTCAACTTAAGGCTTGTATCTGTCTCTGGAAAAAATTCTCTGAGCCATGGCTGTGGAGCTGAAGACAGGAACAGTGGATCTTCTCTAAGTGACATCCTGCTTTAGGAGCATGGCACTGGACAGGAGCAGCAACCTCTGGTCTTCTTGCCTCGCTGCCCCCAACATGGACTCTTCTCCTTAAAAACAAGCTGGGCAACGTGACTGGGCCCTAGTATTCTCAGCTTGATCCATCTGAAATAAACACTGCCCTGTGGCTGGAGGCTGGATGCAAGAGGGTGGCAACACTTCAGGTGCACTCATATGGAATTTAGCTTCTGTAAGGATAAGAAATGTGGGCACTGCCCATCCTGGGAAGTATCATAGTCCTTGACCAAGGAGAGGAAACGTTCTGTGTTCTAGGCTGCTCCTGCCTGGAATGGAGTTGCTTTTCAGTGTGAGTGTAAGGGGGGAGAGGAAGAGAGCCTGATTCAAATGCCCCTGTCTCTTGCTATTCTTACTGAGTAAAGTTTCTTCATTGCTGTAAGCACCTAGAGCAGTTTCCAGAAATTTTAGGGTTTTTTAAAACTCTTTTCACCAGTTTTGTTTATGTTGCTAGAAGGGAATCTACAGAGCTCCTCACACCCACTTCCAAAAGTGGAACTCTACAGCTCATGTAATTTAAACATTCAAAATGAAAGGTACCTTGTAAATCATTTCTTTCTTTTTTTTTTTTTTTAAAGATTTTATTTATTTATTTCACAGAGGGAGAGAGATCACAAGGAGGCAGAGAGGCAGGCAGAGAGAGAGAGGGGGAAGCAGGCTCCCCGCTGAACAGAGAGCCCGATGCGGGCCTCGATCCCAGGACCCTGAGATCATGACCTGAGCCGAAAGCAGAGGCTTTAACCCACTGAGCCACCCAGGCGCCCTTGTAAATCATTTCATCATCACATTTTACTTGTAACAGAATTGAGGTCCAATGTTTAATTGTTTAAATTTAAAACTAGTGAAAGAGCAAGAATTGGAATCCAAGTTGTTAATCTTCCAATGTTTTTTCTTTACTACATGCTGTTCTAAGCTTAAAATTATACTATATAGAAAATGATTCCATTTAAAAATTATATATTTTAAGGGAGATTTTTACTGTTGTAGACTATACTAAAGAGTTTTCATTGAAAGACTGACAGGGGCAGAATCCAATAGAGATTAAATACTTTAAAGATTAATAGGGACATAATCTAATTATTGAACAGACCAATTGATTATACTACAGACTATGTAGGGGTACATAATAGTCTCTCCTGGTTACAGTACTATTTTGTAATTGGTGATATTTTTAATAAAAGAATAATTATAATTCTGTTATTCCAAGAAGTCTAATGAGTTCTTCCTGAAATATGGTAATTTATGACCTGGAATATCACACAGGAATGCAATTCTACTTGTTTTCATCAAGTTTTTGATGAAAAACTTCTCTAAGGAAGTTTCCAAATTGAAGATTATTAGAAGAGAATAAATTTATTATGAAGACTGAAAGATAACACCGACACCAGCAAAAATCACAAGTGTTGTGAATTCTGCTTGTGTAAATGGACTGTACATATGGTAGAAAACAGAGATGTTGATGTACACACTGATGTTTTTCAACTAAGGTTGATTTGGTCTCTAGGGGACATTTGACAATTAGGTAGAAATCAGGAGTGCTGCTATACATCCTCTATCCTACCATTCCTTCACAACAAAGAATCATCTAGCCCCAGTCTGAGTAGTGCCATGGTTGAAAAATCATGTTGTAGATAATTATAAATACAAGCAGAGGCTCCTTTATGATATTGCCATAAATTTATTCAACTCCTATTTCTTTTGTATATACTATGGATCAAGCACTGTCTGAGGCTTTTGGGAATTCAGTGGTGAGTAAGATACAGTTAGTTCCCTCATGGAATTCACAATTTCATAGAGAAAACTTGAGAAAAATGCCAGAGTGGAATCTGAGTAAGACCCTGAGAGAGCTGAACAAAGACTTTAAAGCTCACAAATGACTTCTTTCTACAGGAAATTTGATTCAGTTTCATGATCACCTAAGAGTATGCACTTAAATTCCCATCTTTTGTGACACAAGATATTAAAGAAAAGAAAAAGAAAAAGGTCTCATTTTGAGTCTAAGTTTTGTTCACTCTGAGCACTACAAAGTTTTCGATCTATCTAGATCAGAGGATGAAGCACAGTGGATTCAATTGTCACATTTAATGAATCACTTTACTTTCACAATGAACAGAGAAGCACCCCAGAGCAATTTAAGGGGATGGGGGGAGGTATGACGTACTGGCTGCGGTTCGGTAAGAACGAGCAGAAGCAGAGAATGATTCCGATAGAGCACAATGTTCCCCTTGGACCTGTGACCCCATCCTTATGGACTTGTATTAGAAACACAGAGCGAGAGAAATGAAGTAAGAACAATACGGATCATTTCTCCGTAACGCCTGTGGACAACTTGGGGGCAGCATTAGTACTGATGTCAGCACCCTTGGTCTTAATTCAGCAGAACAGGTCACAGCAGGTCTCAATTGTGACGACAAAGCCTTGTTAGCACAGTTACTGCTTTTTTGCATCCACAGCTGATAGGCATACACCAAAGGACATCAGAGAAGGGGATGAGGAAGCTTTCAGGTGATCTGCACAGCCAAGGAATTCTGTGGTGACTCCAAGATTTTGAGGAGAAATAGAATTTCTAAAGAACAGCTAAGGCAAACAATTGAAACCCTCCTTTTAAGCTATTAATTATATTCTTGTTTTACTTTCTGACTCATGCAGTGTTGAGAAACATTTCTGAAAGTTTTTTCCTTCTCCTTTATACTTCTTTAACTTACCAAACTCTTTTTAAGAAAAAAAAAAGGAAACCGAGCTAATAACACGTATGTATTTTTGTATGCTTAAATCAGCAATAAAATATTTCTCATACGTAGAAAATGGAGGTCTGTCAGCCCATATATTGTATCCATTGTAACAACAAGGATACAAGCAGAGTTAAAGTAAAAGTACATCATTTGACTGCCTGGAAATAATATTCTGAAGATTAACAAAGATATTACTGTTTCTTTATGAGAGTTCTTTGCTCTTCAATCTTGCTGCTGTAGAACTGATGATTTCATTTAATATTACAAAGGTTCCCCCCACACAGCAAAAGCAATATCCAATATTGTTATCATGAATCCTATCACCATGAGCAGTCATTTTGCATTCTCTCAGAATGTTGGGAACCTAAACATAGGGTCATTAGATGAAAGAGAGTAGGACAGACCATGTTGCTTTAGATTTTATATTTTCCCTAAGAATCTGATAAAATAGAAGAGGGATAAAAGAAATTACTAAGTGGGTCAGCAGGAAAAAAACTCGTAAGGTTGGATCTCCACCATTTCATCAGTTGATTTATATGAAGGACATTGAAGAGACTTTCTAAACTTCCTTCCTTCCTTCATTTATTTAAAGATTTTGTTTAAGTAATCTCTACACTCAGCATGGGGCTCAAACTCAAAACCTGGAGATCAAGAGTCATATGTTCCACTAACTGAGCCATCCAGTTGCCCCAGAGACTTTCTAAACTTTGGATTTGGAATCACTCCCAACACTCCCTATTTTATTACAATCATATGCAAAATGGTGTGGAGGGAGGGAACACATTCGCTTATTTTTTTTTTAATGTAATTCCAATGAGGGAGGTCCAAGTTCATTATATACTTAGCAAACTGTGTTTTCTAAACATAAATGTGAGGTAAAAACAAAGAAGTGTTCTTCAGATCTTATGTTTTGCTAATGAAATAGAGGAATAAACGAACACATTTTTGTTCTTCTCCTGACTACCTATTATTCCAGTAATTGTTTAACATGCCATTAAAAAGAGCACCATTAAAACAAAGAAGACAGTTCTGCATCATGAGTAGAATGCATCTAAACCAAATATTTAATCTAAAGAAAATGATCAGCTGGGTAAAAATTTATTTCTGTGTTGCCTGTTAGGAAATGAAACTACTTAAAAGCACAAAATTGAACAAAAATCAAAATGGCTACACTAATGCTTCAACTAAGCTTGATTCTAAGGTAACCTTTTCCCCTCTCTTCCACAAACCTCCCCGCCTTGGCCTTTTGTTTCAGGAAGCTGGTACCACCCTGAAAACAGCTAAGGAGGATGGCAGCAAGTACACAATTCGTGTCAAAAGCAGCTAGGATCTTGTATTTACCTATGAAACCCCCAACCCCTTCCTCCCAGCGGCCTTGCAGATTTCGAAGGCCATAGCCTGCTGCAGCCTCCTTTGCCCGGCAAAGCAAGAAAGCTATTGTTCCTCTTTATCCCCAACTCTGTCTTCACTTTATATCTTGGCTCCCAAGCACAGAGGTCGGTTTTCCACAACAGACATACAAAAAGAGAAAAAAAAGAAAAAGTACACTAAAATTTCATTTATGAATGAAAAGTTGCCAATCAGTTTATCAACGAACAGTTGATCAAATTTTTATCCACCCTAAATTCTAATTTTCCTTGTAGATGTTCATATAAGGACTATTGGGTAATAATAAAGATCCTGTATTTCATAGCAGTTATATAAAAGATGAATTCATGGTTTCCATGTGGTAACTTTATTTTCTAATTTTTTTTTATGAATCCCAGGGTAAAATTAGTCATGCCAACTCATGGTTTATAGAACCTATTTCTAAGAGGTACCAAAAATGGATTTGAAGTGTGTACTTTCTGATTCTCCAATCTCAGGAGAATGAATTCAGAATAAATAATGAATCCGACATTTAAAAAATTAGATATTTGGAGACAATTAGTAAGTCTTTTCAGGACTAAATATTCCTTGTATCAATTGCCTCTGAATTTTTCTAGGGTCAAGAAATGAACTTGAGACCGACACACTTGTTCGTGGCTCGAAGTACAGATTCCTCATAAGCGGACTGAAATCAGACCCATATGTTTTAGGTGCAGCTGTTATCGCTGTTATTTTGCTTGAAGAATTTAAATGTTTGGCTTCTAATTTTGCAGGCAGGGCCAAGCCTTTTCTACATGAACAGCTTTAGTTCTGTTTCAATATGTGTGCAGTCAAACTAACCAAATTGTGAAGTACACAGCAGGGATGAATTTGTTTGGCAAGATTTAAAGGAGTGTCATCTCTCACTGATAGCTTAGCGTTGCCACCTAATGATGGATTTTGAACAAGACTATCTTGTATTGCACCACTGGAGCCATTATCTTGGTTTGGGTTCCCTTAAAACAGATCCTGAACTAAGGATTTAGGTGCAAGAGTGAGAAATGAGAAGTATGAGAAGAGGAAGGGCAAAGTCTAAAATAAGGGGGCGTTTATCAAGGGCAATGACTTAGACTCCACAGACTGCCACAGACTTGGATACCTGAAGAGGCAGAATGGTCTATCTCAAATAAGAGAAGCTAAAGTCCTTAACCAAAAACCACTTTTCCCCCACTGTTTGAGGATTGCCTTCCAGGACAATCCATTATCACACTTCTATTTATGGGTGCTCCTGCAGCTAAAACAAGCTGAATTTTGCAAGAGTAGAATGCTAAAAGATGCAACGTGCTTAATTTGGGCAATAGCAGCGCATGATGAGTCTTACTTACATGACATTTCTCATCACGACGGAGCCTAAAATCAGATATGCGCAAGAAGAATGTGATGCAAGCAATAGACATGTGTTTTACAGTGAGTTTCAGGGGGAAAACATAAGCTGACATTTTTCATCAGCCCATCTGAATGCTGGTCTGCACCTGCTCAAAGACTTGCAAGGATTATTATTATAGTACTGTCCCTTCCAACAACAAAACAGCAGTTTTTAAAGGTAACTCTGGAGTGTAGCAATAAGATGAAGTCACCAGCAAATATTACTTCATTGGTTATGTATTCATTATATCTGAAAGATCTGTCAAATACTGATTTAATAAAAAGGAAATTATTGAGGCATTGACGAGCTTCATATCATTTAGGATTACACTCTAATAAGAGCAGCAGCTTACCTGTGCTTACCTCTGAAGCACACAAATCACAAGGAAGCTGTTTCTATATTAGGTAAAACAGTAGATAAAATTAAACCATACAGACCAGTTATTTAACATATTCAAATGAAATAACAAAATCTGTAGCTTTGCAATTTAAAGAAATGGAGTTTTAAGGAGATAGCTCACAAAATACTGAATCTATAATTTTGTAGAGAGAATAAAATATACATACTTGATCATTCCCAGACACAATCACATGGACATTCTCATCACAGGGAATCATCACAGATCTGGGCTATATCTTTAGACTGGATCAAGTATCACTTTGTGTAGTGAAATATGAAGTGAATCACTTTAAATTAAACATCAGCAGAAAGAGAATTTCAGAAGGTTAAGAATAAATAGCCAAAGAAATTTCTGTGCTTCCCCAATCATCTTAGGTAGGTAGGTCCTTTAGTACACTCTTGTCAACTTTATAATTCACTTTTATATTTTACTTTGAGACAACATTGGGTGCAGCCTGATTAAAATAGATGTAAGCAGAGATGGTAATTTTAACGTCAAAGAACAAATAACTAAATTTAGTTATTAAATATTTTTCTACCCTTCAAAGACAAAATAATTCAGTTTTGTCCTTGAAGATACTATAGTTTAGTTGGGCAGGTGGGCAAATAAATTCTTGCAATCTAATATGCTAAGTGGTATGACAGATGAACACGTAAAGTTCTAGTGTCCATAGAAGGAAGGGACACATGATCCACGCTGGTAGTTCAGGAAGACCTTCCTATAGGAGAATATCTTTGCCACAGTTTCAGAAAGACAATCAAGAGTGACCCAGGTTAAGTGACATATGCAGAAAGAGCAGCAGAAACAAATACAGAGACAATGAAACATCACGACTCTTTCCGAAAACCATGTACGGTTGACTTCTACCATTTGCCCAGGACAGTCTGCTCTTTACTGATTCTCTGGCTTGATTCTGAAGGCAGTTTTTGAACTATACTATGAGAATTTTGGTGGGGGAAATAGTTAAATTTAATTATTAGAATCACTATAATAAAGCTGATTCGTTTGACTTATCACCCTTTAATAAAAGCACTTATTTTAAAAGAATTCTCCTAAATCTTGGTCGTCAAATTCAATAAGGTGTCTTTTTTAAAGATTTATTTATTTACTTTAGAGAGAGAGAGCAAGTGGGGGGAGGAGAAGCGGGGGAGGGACAAGGAGCGAGAGAATCTCAAGCAGAATTTCTGCTGAGCGCAGAGCCAGATATGGGGTTCCATCTCAGGACCCTGATATCATGACCTGAGCCAAAACCAACAGTCAGATGCTCCAGTGACTGAGCACCCAGGTACCCCAAATTCGATACAGTATTATCTAAGTCTAGAATGACTGCTAAAGAGGTTTTTGGTAAAGGCACGGTAGTATTCACTCAATTTTCTGTTCATATTTTCAAGAAGTATATATTTACTATTTTATAGTATTCTTTTTTTATAGTTTTCTTATTACCATTTTCTTATAAAATCAGCACCCAAACTTTTCTATAGCAGAGATGGCTTATCATGAGCATAGATGTACTTAAATACCAGAATGCCTACAATGTCTATATTCCTCAGATGTATCTATCACTGTATCTCTAGATATAAAGAGACGCATATATAGAGAAATACGGATATATACAGTTTTAAATGACAATTATTCTCACAGTAATATTGATATATGTCATCCTAAATATTACCTAAATATAGGTGTCTACTATAAAGCTGTAAGAAGAATCCATGTCTTATATTTAGCAATAGGTCCCAGCATTGTTCAAACAGTCCCTTTAGAATAAGCAGACCTGGGGCGCCTGGGTGGCTCAGTGGGTTAAAGCCTCTGCCTTTGGCTCGGGTCATGATCTCAGGGTCCTGGAATGGAGCTCCTCATCGGGCTCTCTGCTCAGCAGGGAGCCTGCTTCCTCCTCTCTCTGCCTGCCTCTCTGCCTACTTGTGATCTCTCTCTGTGTCAAATAAATAAATAAAATCTTAAAAAAAAAAAAATAAGCAGACCCTGCCATAAATTCTAAGCTTAGAAATTTCAGTAATTTAGTCTCTCATGGAGCTTGAGACAGTGACAAACTGGTTAAGGAAAGAGAAAAATTGTTTTGGCCACCCACTAAGACAGTGAGCCAGAAAAACTAGATTCAGAGAGCAGAGACTGACCTTTGGTTACATGGGTTCCACTGACAGGTACGTGACTGTGGGTGCAGGTCTCAGTCCTTGGACTTTCCTGCTTGGAAAGGGACCCTCTCAAACACATTTTGCCTCAATAGAGCAAGCACTTACTGACCTCTTCCCACACTGCAACTCCTCAGTGTAACTTGGCTCTAGGCCCAGCAGCCTAGTGAAATACATTAATTTAACATTCATGGAATCATCTAATGCTGAAACTGGAAGGAACTTTAGAGGTCAGCCAGACATATTTTTGTATGATGCAGAATTCAACTATTTATTGCCTATGTGCCTAAAAGGCAATATGCTGAGAATGTTCTCTTAGCACTCCTTCTGGGATCTGAGAAGCAGATTCAAATCTAAGTGTTATTACAGAGTTGTATGAAGAGAAAAACTTGATAGCTGGAAGATTGATTTAAGTCCTGGCTCTGACTAGAATTATGTGTGATTTTGGACAAGTATACACTCTGTGCCTCAATTTCCATATCAGTAAAATGGGAGAATAATAATACCTAAATCATAGAGATGTTCTAGAAATTTATTGGTGCATATGTAAGTTTTTTAGACCATTTCTTGGCACTCAATAATACTTAATGAATGTTATTTCATATTTTTTGTGATCTCTGCTCAACTTAATACATCCTCATTCTCATAGATACCTCTTCTAACAAACCCCAGTTTTCTTTTATATCATCTCACACCAAAAAAGAGGATACTGAAAGGGTTCAGGACCAGACACCCCAAAATGTGCCACTTTGGCATAAAGATTATCTCAAGTTAAAAGTAATAAAACACTCTCTGACTCTCCCATAACCACCTAAATTTATACAGACAGTCTACGACAGGAAGAGAGCTATTAATAGAGACTCCCTTTACTATAGGAATCATCTGCATAATAGAACAATTTTGTTTTTCCAAATTATCTCCTTTCACCTTCTTGCTAAGGATCTTTCTCCCCTTTGTATTCTCGGGCCTTGCCCCTTTCCTTGGCTCAGGTAAGCTTCACGTTGCCTCACTTTGAAATTTCACGTTTGTGTGGATTCCCCATATGTATACCTATTAAATTTTATTTTTTCCTATTAATCTGTCTCTTATTGATTTGATTCTAAATCCAGCTAGAAGGACTATAAGGCAGAAGAAAGTCTTCCTCCTCAACAATATTAATAAATTTTTGTTCTCCTTTTGCCTACTCTTTAGGAAAAACATAAAGGGTATCTTATGAGCTAGTTTACCTTACTGATACTGTATTAAATCATAGAACAACTTTGTCTCTTAATCCCAGAGATCAACATCTTTTAGTACAGCATATCTCAGAGGCTTCTTGGTTGTGTTTTCATGGTCTCAGCTATTTAACAATTTTATAATCATTCCCAACTTTTAGATGTTCTGCAATATCATAAATTTGTATAAATAGCAAAATTCTAACCTAAAAATAATAAATCTGACATTATAAAATTGCATTCCATTTTAAATGAAATTGGAATCTGAGTCTTGTTGCAGATAAAATAGGAAGACAGCAGGAGCAGGGACCACCCATATTTCCATGTTAATTGTACAGTACCTACATGTACTTGACTCTAAATAAATACTGTTGGGGGCACCTGGGTGGCTCAGTCATTGGGCGTCTGCCTTTGGCTCAGGTCATGATCCCGGGGGTCCTGGGATCAAGCTGTACATCGGGCTCCCTGCTCAGCGGAAAGCATGCTTCTCCCTCTCCCACTCCCCCTGCTGTGTTCCCTCTCTCGCTGTGTCTCTCTCTGTCAAATAAATAAATAAACTAATAAATAAATAAATAAATATTGTTGAATGAGGGACCCAATTAGTTATTACAATATAAAATATAAATTCTGTAATAAACGTTAATAGAATCAGTAAATGTGTATTTTACTAAAGGCAGAGAACTGACATGAACACGATAAATTGATAGCCATCAGAATACAAATACTACAAAGGGCAATGCATTCGTGAAAGTAACTATATTAAAGTTTTAGTGGAAAAAGTTATACTTAATACTCCCTACAAATTTGCTAACCAACATACATATTTTAATTTCCAATTAATTTTTCTCATTGAGCAGCTATATGCTATATATTTTCTAAGACATACATTTTTAACAATGGATATATGAATGTAAAATCTATCTTCAGCTAACAGCAAATGGAATATTTTTTTAATATTCTCACATTAATGATAGATTCTAGTATAGATACTTATATGAGGCTGAGCTAGGTGACAGATTCACTTTGTCTATCCTACAAAAGCTGAGTAAATTCTTTTAACTTTTTGAGTATCAAAATTTTCTCCTTAATGTCTTAAACTCAAAAATGGCCAGGCTGGAAGTTTTTACCGTGAATTCCTTTTAGAGACACATGTTTCTTTTATTTTGTATAAATGATTAACTGATAGAGTGATTTCTTTATCCATGCTTCTTTTAACATTTTGTCCTTTCATACTTCATACTCTCATCATATATAGTTTGGAAACACTAAATTATACTTTAGGATTGCATCCTAATATTAAAAACTATAAATCAGGATTTGACACCTTTATCCCGTGTTTATACATATATAACTTACAGTTCTCATGTTCATATATTTATACATTCACTATCTTATTTGATTATGATAGATACTTTATTGTGAAAGATACACACATACATCTTCAGTATGCAAAAATATAACAAACAGATGTAATTCCTTTCCTATGACTGAAGCAGCTAAGAATATTTACAAAAACTTCAACTCAATTTCTTTTCTTTTTGTTTAATAGTAATAATTATTAATTATTATTAATTATAATATACAATTTTATATATTATATAATATATCATATATTTAATTATAGAATATATAATTATAACAATATTAATAATTATTATTATTTTTGTAAGTAAGCTCTAAGCTCAACATGAGCTTGAACTCATGACCCCAAGATCAAGAGGTACAAGCTCTAACAACTGACCCAGACAGGCACCCCAACTCAACTTCTCAATAAAACAGACTTAAGTTGTTATTGCTTTCTCTGATTCTACTATTTCCTACATGCATTTACTCCCTTGGCTCATTTTGACTTCATCACCACTTTTAGGGTTCCAACAATTCTGACATCTCATACGGTCTGTATCCACAAGGACATGATTCTCTTATCATATTCTTATTCTGTGCTCTTATATTTTAGTTATGTTTCATATTTCTTTGAGCTCTAATTTGAATACTCATCTCCCATTACTGGGAGGTATGGGGAAAAAATCATATTTGCATATTCTTTAATTTCTACTGTAAGCTTTTCAAGAACAGTGTCTTTCCCAGCATTCTGTGTCCAGCCTGTGCCTGTCAAAGAAACTCACTAACTTCAGTAAACATGGCACAGAAATTCTGTTTGGGACCTGTAGTCCTGCCCAAGCTTCCAATTTCTAGAGACCAGTAAGGTTAACATTCTGAAGTAAAACTCTCCTGAACATTATTTTCACCTAAAATAATTTCATAATAATTTTATATTTTATAAGGTGTGTCAGCAAGGGCTGGGGGAAGTACCCCTGGGTGATCAGTTTAGCTATCTTCCACTCATGTTGTAGGAACTGTACTCTTGGCTACTGTGCTCTGTCACTCTGACCTTGAGCCTGGCTGAAGTTCAGGTACAAAAAGCCAGCATGGCCAGGGCCTTAGTTGATGGCATATGCTGAATACAAATAGTAAGTGTTAGATTATCAAAGACTGAGTAAATAAAAGGACACTTGCATGTACTAAATCATGCAAAAAAAAAGTATTTATATTTCTCTTTGGTATTTAAATTTCTCAAAAAGTAAATGTACAATTACCAGTTCAAAGTAGAATCTTCCCATCCTGAAAGAAAATCCAATTCTTCTTATATAGAGATTGATGTGGAGAATAAAGGCAAAAGAAAAAAGATTACATTTCCTCACAACTTATAGCCCATTGACAAGTCCTTCAGATAGAGTGACTCCTCTAGGAACTACACTGCCTTGATGTTGATACTTGGATAAGTGCAAAAGGCAATCTTAGCTTAACATTATCCCAACCTCCAGGATCCTGTAAGTCTCCTTTAACATGTTTGGAAACTTCCTTTGTCTCTACCCCTCCAAGATACATGTTGGCAATCATCCTCCAAGCATATGAACCCTGATACAAATCTGAAGGGTCGCATTACTAAGGTTTTACTGGACAGCAGTAAACGACCTTTTCCCAACAACAGCTAGAGCCTCAAGGTCCTGGAAACCTTGCTTTCAAACCCCTTAGAGACTTATCCTATCCCTAACTCCCTCCCAACTTTAAAGTATATATCAGCCACTCCTTATGACCCCAGTAGAGCACTTTCTGCCCACTGGTCCTGTCTCTGTGCAGTGGAGACACACCAAGAATTCTTTCTTGACTGTTTGCTATGTGTGTGTGTGTGTGTGTGTGTGTGTGTGTGTGTGTGTGTGTGTGTGTGTGTGTGTATACACACACACACATATATACACACATATGTGTATTATATATATATACACACATATATGTGTGTGTATATATGTATATATATATATAAATATATATAAAACAAGACCTTCCTGAAAAGATCTTGATGGGAGAAGATAATGAATATATTTTATTATCTACCCCCATCAAGATCTTTTCAGGAAGGCCTTGTTTTTAATGTAACCAGAGTACATATACAAAATACCATGTAGATTTTTAAATATACTGCCCTTGTTTCAAAACCAATTACTGGTTTTATTAAAGTAATTTCAGCTAACTATACTGCAACTATGCCAATCATTTAAAAAGTCATTATAGCTCAAATATTAGCCATCATTAATTACTTTACACATACTAGCTGTCCAATTTTATTTAATTTACATGCACATTTGACTCACTAATATCTTTGACATATTGAAATTGATTTTTTATATAATATAGAAAAGACAACCAGTAAAACAAAACTTTAAGAGACTTTTATATTTTCAAGAAATGCTTACACCATATCCTGGTAGTAAATAATTAAAAGGAAGAAAGCTTTTTACTTTATACCTTTAATTTTCCATTGTAAATAACTTTGAATATGAAATTTACGGCTTAAATATAATAGATGTAACCTGAATATGTGCTAAAATAAATATGCATTTTGTACTTTGGTGTCCCTGATATGACATATTTGTGCTTTGTCAGATTCTATTCTGTTGCATACTTTTTATATACTAGTGTATGACAGATATTTGAAGAAGTCTTAGAAATAACTCTAAAAATAACCTTAATTGAGAACAATATACATAAAAGAAGTATATTTAAATTAAAGTAAATTTAAATTAAATTTTGGAATGAAGAGAAGTCCTAATTTTACTAGCACCATTTCACTTGAATTTTCCCACAAAGACAAATGTGTCTGCTATATAATATTTTCTAACTTTGAAGGAGTTAAGTTTAATAAATTTTAAGTTGATATAATGAGAAAGTAAAACACTTTTACCAAAACAGAATATAAAATGTGCCTTTACATCTCATTAAAAAGTAAAATATTAAAATTATTTACTGTAGATAAATTCCTTTACTAATAATTAAAAAGATTTGATCTTACAATATCTAATGAGACAGTGATAAGCTCCTGGACCATTCACCCATACTGAGATCTATTTCATTCAAGAGGTCTCATGACATATAGAGCCAGGAGCCCACATAGCTCAACTCCTGGAATATGTAGCTTCATTGAGTTCTTAAAAAGGATCTTCTTTGGAAAAAGTCATCAAGAGTCTTAATTACTAGTATTTATTTCAGAAGAAAAATTTCTTTAATCAAAAGTAAAATATTGTCAAAAACTTGACTCGTCTTGGCCTTATCATGGCTATGTGGGTTAAGTATTAATTTCACCTTATAGAAGGGAAAAACCTTGAATCTAACAGATATGAAATGACTTTCATCAAAATCACATGGCTACTTTGAAGCAGAAAATAAATTTCAATCCAGTTCCAAAGCTTGTGCTCTTTCTGAAAAGCTATGGTAATTTTCAAAAAATAAGCTCACTTTTATTTAGCCTACTGACAAGATCATATATCTTATGGGATGACCACATTTTTTATGTTTGACTGGTGACTTTTTCTTAATCTTCAGTCTTTCTTTCCCCTTTTTCCCCTGAAGCCACTGGAAAGTCTAAACTTCACAAATCTCCAGCTTGTAAGTGGGAATGTTCCCCTAATTACACCTTCTAGCAATCACAGTTGACCTACTCCCTCTGTTCTGCCCAAGCAGCCTCCTACCTGTTTGCAAGACTTGACCTTCCCAGGAATCCCTTGTGTGAGCAGTGAACTTTCTTTCAGATTCTCTTAGTATGTGGCCTATCATCATCACTTTCAATATCTGAACCAAATTTGGGGAGGTAGTCTGTCCTGCAAAACAACCAGATGTTTGTATCCCTACAAAGGAGTTTCCTGGTCAGTTTTCAACTAAATTAACAATATTACTCAGAAATTTCAAAAAATATATCCAAAATATGACTTTTTGTTACAAGTAGCAGAGACAGATCAATATTCCCCATAAATAAAAGTTCATATACTAAAAATTTTACCTTTGACTCATTTTCCTATTTCATAATTTCACTGAAGCTTATTGTGAATAAGAGTAGGAACTAAGTACTACTCATTTTTAAATACTTTGTGTCTAACATATAATAAATAACTAATGCTATTTGAATGAACAAATAAACAATACTCTTAATAAAAATAATATACATTATAGAGGTCTAAGAAAGAATTAACAGTATCAGATCGACTATATTCATACCATTTTAGGTGTTCATGATATAAAAAATATTTTCTGAAAATAACAGAATCAATGATGTATATATAACAATCTAAAAATCTGCATCCATGTGGAATTATCATCTAAAATGAGGGGGAAATTCAACAAAGAATGTCGGTGTTTGGGCCAAA
Source organism: Ailurus styani (assembly GCA_002007465.1). NCBI lineage: Eukaryota > Metazoa > Chordata > Mammalia > Carnivora > Ailuridae > Ailurus > Ailurus styani. The sequence continues at coordinate 537,944 of LNAC01000671.1, read as the reverse complement.
AAATTTTTTATCATAATTTTGATAATATCAACATGGAGATATAACTGTGTTATTAACAGGATAAGTAAGATTATGGCCCCATTGGTTAACATTATTTGATGTCTTAATTAGTTTCACTTTAATGACTTCTGATCCTCTTAAGAAACTGATTGAGGATAATAGGATTTCATTTATATTCTAACTCTAAAGCAAAAAAAAAAAATAAATGCACAAACTTGAAGAATTGGTAATTTTCTATCAGTTTTCCCTAGCTTCTCACTTGGTGAAAGTGAAAGAAAATAATCTGTTATGATGTAGCTTGTTTATGTATTTTTTTAGTTTCATGCCTTTGCACAGAGTTCTTCAGGGAATATTGCTTTTTTAACTTTCTCTGCTATTAATGGTACAGATGTTAATCAGCATAATCCCCCTGTTAAATCACTCTGCAGCAAGATTAAATTTGTACAACATGGTTCCAAATTAAGACACTAACCTTTAATGAGATATCTAAAATGGCTTGAAAATCATAGTTTTTCTGGTTATTTCTATAGCTCTTGTTCAAGATACAGGTCATCTGCAAGAAAAATGGAGAGGATCCCTTTCCAATGTATTTAATATCATCCTTACAGTGTGAATATAAGAGGTAGAGTTCTCATGCAATAAATGACATTAGAAATATTTGGAGACCAAAAAATCAAGTATGACTTCCTAACATATTTGTGTGATTCCAAAAACAGTGTAAAAGAGACTTTCTAGTTTGAAAGTGAATTGCTAATATGGAAGGAGTGAAACTAACCAAAGGCCAATAGCTCAAATCATATCTATTTGAATGTTGCAACATGAAAATAAGTCAAGATAAATTGAACTTTAAATTAATAAAAAGGGTAAATAGATTTAGGGAAAAAAGGAGAACAAGAGTAATTTTTTAAAGCTTTAGCAATTATTGGTCCCTGGCATTTGGAATACTACTCCTAGAATATTTGGTAGTCTGCTGCTCGATTCAAGATTCTAGAGAATCTTTATTACTGGAATCTTGTATCTGCATTTAGGTTCTGGAAGTGCAAATATAACATCTTTTTAGCTGAGAGACATGAACCCAAGGGTCAGTTCCTCAGAATTTTAATGCAGTGTTTGTGTTAACACTATCTGATTAGGTCTCTTTCAATGAGGTTAAAGAAAAGTCTTAAATCAGAATCATTTTCAATTCTTAGTTAAAGGTCACATGTGGGATCTGTACTTTATCCTTGAGAAAAGCTTCTTGTACATGTTAGTAATGAATTTGGCTACAGTACCTTAATGCTTTGTAATAATACACTAAAACCAATGATGTTTGTAGATGATGAGCAGTATTGGATAAAACCTTAATACCTCAATTTCTTTATATTCTTCTGAAAGCAAACATGAGGTTTCCAGATTAAAATCAGACTCATTAATTGCAGCATTAACCATTTCAGCTTCCCATACCCCATTCTAATAAAGATAAAAATGAGAGGCAGATGGTTGTTCATGCATGTACCAAAAATGGTTTGCTTATACAGGAGAGGAATCTGAAATTATGAACCTATTAGTTTATATAGGAACTGATACACAGCTGTACTATGATCTGCTCGAGAGAGAGAAACTTTATCTCTGTCATGAAACCAAACCTTGTCTGAGACATGAAGGAGGTCCCTAGTTTAGAACCATTGTGAATGTGAATGTAGAAGAATGGCTCAGGGATTCATACCCCCGTGAATTATAAACCCGTGCGTCTGCATATAATATACTTAACATGTGGAGAACAAATGTTTCTGGAGGACAAAAGGAGACATTCTCTCTAGTTACAACATGTCAATTTCCATTACTCAGGAAGCCAGAACCCTGCAGAAACAATGAGAAATCCAGGGAGCCCTGCATTTCAGTGTCTTGCAAAGCTTTATCAAAATGTAAAAACAGAAAAATGAGTACGTTTGGTATTACGTTAGACAACCCAGTTGGAAACACAGGGTCTCAAAGTCTTGAGGGTCTTTTTTTTTTTTAAGTGACTGTTGATAGAGTTGTCTTTTGACTTTCATAGAGTAAATCTTATAGCCATCCCCCAAAAAGACAAACAATAATAAGAATGGATTTGTGTTCATTTGAATTATATAACTGTACCATATCCACTTACCAATGTTCAAATACCTATGTTCCACTTTTATAGGTTTCTGCCAGGATTATGAGGTTGGCAGATGGGACATGTACCAAAGACACATTCTCGGAAATTTTGAGTGAAGTTGCCCAACAGATATTGATTTCAGATTGTAGCCAATTTTTCACTGTTATGGTAAAAACTGAACCGTTTTGACTAATACATTATGTTGGCTGATTTGATGACACCGGAAGATGATATAATACAATTATTTTTTTTCATTATTGTCATGCCCCCGTTTAAGGTCCTGATTGAAGACTGGCCATTTTCTCTTTCTGAGCAGCTAATTAAATCCTATACCAAAACACTTAACCTTACTGGGCTCCCATACTCCTGGCCAGTATGTACATCAGCAGTAAATGCCCCTTAGATCAGGTACCAGGCCCTGTGCCCCAGAGCCTTCCAAATTATATAAATTAGCCATTCTATGGGGAGCACATGAAATCTAGCTAATGTCACCCTACTTGCCATACATAAGTGCTCCAACTTGTTGTCACCTTGTCTCTACTGGCCCTTCCTGCCATCCTCTTGTTCTGTCTTTCATCCATCTTGAATGTCAAAGTGTTTTGTCCTGTCATCAAAAGAGTCTTTAAATTTTAAAAAACAAAAGGTAGAATCCTCATTTTAGAAATGACATTCAATTAATTTATAAGGATGTAGTCATTGGGGCACATGGGTGGTGGCTCAGTTGGTTAAGCTGCTGCCTTAGGCTCAGGTCATGATCCCGGGGTCCAGGGATCAAACCCCATGTCAGGCTCTGAACTCAGCCAAGAGTCTGCATCTCCCTCTCCCTCTGTCCAATCTCTCTCACTCTCTCAAATAAATAAACAAAAAATCCCTAAAAAAAAAAAAAAAAAAAAAGATGTAGCCGTTGATTATACTTGAACAAAAACATAAAGAGAATACTGAGAAATATTTAAGGCTTTTGATTTATATTAAAGATCAATCAAACCATATAAGTATATCATAAATTGATATATCACCAACTGTCACTTGTTATACCTGTTGGCAAGTGTACTGAAACCTAGAAACAAGAATTTATTGGTAAATAATAACTTGTTAGTCTTGGGGTTGAATAAATATTTTTTCTTTTAACATGAAAAGGCTAATTATGCATATAAATCTATGACAATGGAAGTTCCTGTTTGGTAAACAAATAATTCTTATAATAATTATGAGTTTATTAAAATTTGAAGGATACCCAAGAAGCCTAATTCCTTTTATTAATCATTTGTAATCTTTTTATAAAGAGATGTGAAAAACCAAAACCTGAAACAAAAAACTTTGTGTCATATGACCCAGTCTAGAAAAGTCCAAAGATATTTTGTGATAAAGCACATCCAAATAGTTTTACTATTCTGTTTGGGCCTGAATTAGGAAAACACAAAATCAAGAAAAAGTGTCAAGTAGGACAAGACAAAAACTTTTAAGTTTTCAAAGGAAAAAATGTTACAGTATTAAGGAACAACAATTATGAAAAACTTTGATTTTTCAAAAATTAAGGACATTTTATTATCTGAGCAGAGAATAACTTGGTCACATGACAGACAAAACTCAAGCTTTCATTTTACTATTTTTAGATATTACTCAGTGATGTCTTGCTGTAAACTATTCATTAACTTGTGTTTGGTTGTTTATTTGTTGTTGTTTTAAGTAAGCTCCACACCCAGGATGGAGCCCAATGGTGGGCTTGAACTCACAACCCTGAGATGATGACCTGAACTAAGATCAAGTTGGACACTTAACTGAGTTACCCAAGCACCTCATTAACCTTTTCTTTATGAGTAAATACATTAAGTTAACTTGTTGAGTTATTAACATTAACTTTTATATTTACTTTTGTTATTTAAAAGCTTAATAATCTTTATGTATATATTTAGACATATACAGACATCTAACCAAATAATAAATGTAAACTTTAATTTTTAACTAAAATATAATTAAATTTATTGGTATTTTAAATAAAATATTAGATAATTTATACTAAATTTCCCATCAAAAAAACTACAAAAAGTTCCTTAAGAAACAGATAAAACATATCTATTATTTTGTGTACATACTCCTATTACTCTTATTATACTTAATATAATCTTAAGGATTTATGTTAATTTTCATCTTAACCAAAATAACTTTTGTTTCCTATAAACAAAGATAAAGTGAAAACTCAATCACAAAAATCCACTAATTCTGTATCTTCATGAACAGATATATTACAAAACCTTTAAAATACTCTTGTAGCAAAAAAAGATGATATGTATTTAACATTATGTAAATGCCCTTTCACATTCCCTATGGTAAAAAATAAAATGTAAATTAAAATTCTGTTTAATGACCTGAGTTTTGTTTTCATCCTTTAAAATTACCCAACTAATAAAAGATTATTTATTAACACAATTTAATATTAGTCTAAGGTCTTAAATTTAATTGAAAATTAGGGAATTGTAATTAAAGTCAATACAGTAATCCCTTATTATTTATAGCATTATTAGAATTTATGAGATTTAACATTTTTAAGAGAGATCTTATTATTACAAACTACCTTCTTTACACAACAGTTTATATATTTGAAATCTTAAACTATTGTGGGTAAAATATTAGCTTCTTTGACTCATAAACTAATGTTGGAAATTGTTAAAATTTTAAATCACAAGATGTTTAGCCATAATCTCATATAAACTGGAATATTCTGTTGGCATTAATTTATATCATAAAAAATGGAATTAGACATATATTTTTAAACCTGTTATTCACCCACTTAAGTTAATATTACATACATTTATTTTTAATATAACTTACAAACTTACATGTCTGTAAAACTAAATTTTAGAGATTCCCCAAATTGCATTTAAATTTCTTCCTCATTTCATAGAAACAGAGATCATCTTATGTTCTTTTATCTAATGAGCAAGGCCTTTACTCCATTACTTGCCTTGATTGCAGGGTTTTTGTTGTTCTTTTGTTTTGTGATTACATAGCTCATATGTTTTAAGAAAAATGCAACTTGGTAATTTGTCTTTTTTTTTCAGAAGGCAATTGCTGTCTATCTAGATAACATATTTTTAGAGTGAACACAGAACATATTTTTATTAATCTCGGTTTTTTAAAAGATTTTACTTATTTATTTGCCAAAGAGAGAAAGCAAGCATGAAAGAGAGCACAAGCAGGGGGAGCAACAGGCAAAGGGAGAAATAGCTTCCCCACTGATCAAGGCACCCAGTGTGGGACTCAATCCCAGGAGCCTGAGATCAGGATCTGAGCTGAAGGCAGATGCTTAACACACTGAGCCACCCAGGATCCCCAATGTTTAAAATTTCCCAAGACAGGGGAGAAAGTGGGAGAGAAAAAAACAAAAAAGTTTGAAGAAGCCAGTTTCAGACAAATGTGAAATTATTATAGTCAAAAGCTAAATTCAGGAAATCTCTTCTGATGCAAGCACACACACAAACATACACATGTGCACGCGCACATATGTGCACACACTCATATAAAGAAAGTGAGCTCTCTCCTAAGTCCTCTTTCTTTTAGACAAATAAGACTATCTCTTCCTTTTTGTGTTAAGGTGAATCTAAAAGTGAAATATTTTACATCAAAACTTTGACCATTGCCATCCTAGACTGTCCTTCTTAAAAAGATTTCAAAAATTAAAATATTCTGTGCTATTGGCACCCATACAAATAGGCAGATCAGAACAGACTTAGTAGCAAGGTTTTCATATGGTGGCTGCCCTTTCTTTGCCTTTTATTGGTGAAAAATAAACACTATGAGTAAGAGTCCCCAAAAATCAAAACCAATGCTACACTTACCTACCTCATAAAATCTCTTGGCAATGATAAAATCCAGAAGTGGAGTCTCAGCAAGTATAATCATGTGATATATGATAATAAAGCAATGAAAGAGGGGCACCTCGGTAGCTCAGTTTGTTAAGGGTCCAACTCTTGATTTTAGCTCAGGTCCTGATCTCAGGGTCATGAGATTGAGTCCCTTGTTGGACTCCCTATTCGAAGGGGAGTCTGCTTGAGAACCCCCCCTCCCCTTCACCCTCTGTGCCTCACCTCCCTCCATCCCTCACCAATAATCTCTCTCTCAATCAGGTAAATATTAAAACAAACAAACAAACAAGAAAAGAGGCTCCAGCAACTCTTTAACACAAAAGGGGAGGGTCCTGAGCAGTAGCAGAACTACTGAAGTTAGATGTCCAGCTGGGCGCATGCTGAAGAAGGGAAATAGTTAAAGATCTTTATCCTACTCAATCCTATTTGGAGCATTCTGGACGAGGCAGTGGGTAGTCTGCCTGTCAGTTCTAATGTGAATGACACTCCTCTTGGGGAGGAAGACCTTTCCTCTGCCCTTCAAGGTTCTTCTAGCTGGACTTAGAATCAAAATGACTGGAGAAAAATTAACAGGAGAAAATAAAATTTAATAGAGTGTGTATGGGGAATCCACATAGAGTTGAAATGCCAAAGATAATGAGGCAACAAGAAGCTCAGTGTGCTAAGGAGAGGGTTAGGGCTGCGGACACCAAGAGGAGGAAGGCCATTAGCAAGAAGGTGAAAGGAAAAGCTTTCAAAAACAAAGATTGCATTTTAGGCAGTTGAGCACAAGGGAAAGAGCTTTTCCTGCATCCACTGGGTTTTGATTACTTTTGACTGAAAAAGAGTTAACTCTTACTTCATGCCTAAGTGGCCCATACTGGGTCAGCCTGCCTTTGACCCCTACATTACCCAACTGTGGAAGGAAAAATAGCAGTTAACCAGCCTTTATTAAAACAATGCAACTGAGAGCACCATAAAGTATGTGTTGATGAGGGATAAAGGGAGGGGCAAGTAATTAAAGGTTTTATTTTATTGTGGAAAACAGTCAAAGTTTTGTTTCAAGAATTTTTTTACTATTCAAATCCTGAAAGGTATGGGGAAACAGGCTGTATTTATCATGGGTCAGTCTGTAGGCACAGCAAGAATGAAATCCCGTTACAGCAGCTGTTAAACAATCTCAGTGAACCAGAATTGGGCAGAAATATTTGGGGACTAAGGTCTTTCAACTCTCAGTTAAAAAAAAATTAATACTTTTACTTCTTTAGATCTGGTTTAAATGTTTAAAGAGAGTCATAGGATTATGTAACAGCATTTGTAATGAAAATACTGCAAATAGTACATTTAGCCAGTAGTTGAAAACTATGAAAATTCTTCAATATGCTTTATATAAATACGAGTTTTAAAATACCTTTTCCTTCTCTGTACCGTATCAGCACATTTATTGCTACATATCTATAAAAAGGGCTAACTAGTGACAAACCTGCTAAGGCACAATTTCCTTTATTATCTTACACTAAATTAAATCTTTAGAGTCTGTTTTGCATAAAAATGAACATTCTTATTGTTTCTTTTTAGAATTAGGGCATGTGTATCTCTGATGGTGGTTATTGGTCATTCCCACTATTTCCTTTTGATATGGGAAATAAAGGCAGAAGGAAAATTATTAAATTTCCTTACTACTTAAAGCCCCTTGACAAGTCCTTGAAAACAAGCAGAGTGACAATCCTCTAGGGACTCAACTGCCTGGATGTTGACACTTTGCTAAGGGCAAAAGGCAATCTTAGCCTGACCCCTAAGATCCTGTAAGTCTACTTTAATATATAAAAATTCCTTTGGAAAGTTCCTCTATCTCTACCCCACCCTCATGCCCCTCAGACACATGTTGGCAATCATCCCCCAAGTATATGACCCACCAATACACATCTGAGGGGCCTCACTGAGTAAGGGACAAGCTCAAGTAGGTAGGGAGAAGTAGGTAGAGGGCTATGTGATCAGGCTCACAGAAATCCCAGAAATGCTGAAGCATAAGGAAACCAGAGATAAGGGAACAAACCAGACCACCCGGCCCTGGGCCTCAGAGGTGGGGTCTTTTAATGACAGTCACATTGTGACCAGACCCAGAAGAAGAAGTAGTAAGCCATTAAAGACCTTATCACCAGTCCTTACTCAAATCAAGACATCACAAGAATAAGGCCCATGCTTCCTAGTCAGTTCTTGAACTAAAAGACTGTCAGTGGAGGTCCACACCGACAACCCAGTTGCCACCCCTTTTACTCCCAAGAGCTTTTTCTGTATCTTCCTTAATAAAACTATCATTTTACTCACTCTCCTTTGTCCTCGAGATCCATTCTTCCACTCTGAGAGACAAGAACCTCACTTCCCCTCTTCATTTTGATAAATAAAATGGTATAGAGAAGTCTTTGAAGTTAGTGACATTTTTGTGAAAAGTGAAATTTTGTTTCATTTCCCAAAAAGGTTAAAAGAAATGGGAAATATGAGTGCTAACGGATGAGAGGTCAGAGCATTTCTTCAGGTCTGGCTTATTTTCATCAAGCTTTTAAATTCAATAACAAAATAAAAAAAATAAAAAATCTTGCTGAATACCGACATAGAGAAGTGTGCTAGGGACTGTGGGGACTTGAAAAAAATATGAGGAACATGGTTGTTACGCCATAAAGTTTGTCACATAAGTAAATTAGGTACATATACATACTAACACATATATGCAAAGAAAATATTAATACTGGATGCAATAAAGTAAAACAAAATTACAACTTCTTATACGATAAGCTTTAAAATAGCACATGGCTATAAAAATATCTGAAACAAAGCTGAAAATCTTTGAGAAATCATGTTGAATTAAAAAATAAGACTAATTAGACAAATGTAGCTCTCAAATAAAGGAAAACTAAGGGATGAAGGAGCAAAGGAGAGAAAAAGAAAAATTCTCTATATATTATCTCATCATTTATGACATAATGATCGTGTTAGTAGAAATCCTTTTGTCTCACTCAAACTGATGTATTTCATATAAGTTTAAGACTATTGTTCGAAAGGGGCACCTAGGTGGCTCAGTCATTAAGCATCTACCTTCTGCTTAGGTCATGATCCCAGCATCGTGGGATCAAGCCCTGCATCGGGCTCCCTGCGCAACGGGGAGGCTGCTTCTCTCTCCAGCTCCCCCATGCTTGTGTTCCCTCTCTCACTATCTCTATCAAATAAATAAAATCTTTGGGGAAAAAAAAAGAATATTGTTTGAAGCAACAAAACCAGAATGAAAAGAGATTATATAAATTCCCAATCACTGGAGAACTGATTACACAGAGGAAGGAAATCTTCTTATAAATAATAAATGTAAATAAAATACTCTTAAGCCTGGAGAAAAATAATGACTCAAAATGAAAAAAACAAAAAACAAAACTCTGTATCATCCACAAAGGTAAATTTCAATAAAAAAAGGTAAATTCCAATAATCACTCAGAAATATTGAAAGAGAAAGTACAGAGAGTACTCGAGTAGAAACCAGGAAAAGTTTAATAGTCATAATAATGGTAAGGGAAATAATTAAGACTATTAGAAAAAAAAAGGTATTAATTCAAAGCCAAAATCATTAATGGGGTGTGATTATTTATTATTGATGAATAAAGTTAGATTGAAAGAAACAACATAATTGCCTTAGTCCATCTGGGCTGCTATAATAAAAATACCATATTCTAAGTAGTTTATTTTTTTTAATTTTTTAAAAAAGATTTCTATTTACTTATTTATTTGACACAAAGAGAGAGAATACAAGTAGGCAGAGAGGCAGGCAGAGAGAGGGAGAAGCAGGCTCCCTGAGATCCCAGGACCCTGAGATCATGACCTGAGTTGAAGGCAGAGGCTTTAACCCACTGAGCCACTCAGGCGCCCTCTAAGTAGTTTAAAAAACAAAGATCTATTTTTTGGTTCTGGAGGCTGGGAAGCCGAAGATCAATCAAGGTGCTGCAGATTTGATGTGTGTTAAGGGCTCACTTCCTAGACAACCGAGTTTTTCCTCTAACCTCATGTGGTAGAAAGGAGACACTGACTCTCTGGGGTCGCTTTTATAAGAATACTAATCCCAATCATGAGGTCTCTGCCCTCCTGATCTAAGCATGTTCCAAAGAACCCACCTTTAAAACCATCAGTTGTGTGATTTCAATAAATGAATTTTAGGGACACAAACATTCAATCTCTAGCAACAATAATCTATTATTATTCTGATTTTCCCCTGACACTAACAAAGCACATAATAAAGTACGCTTAAGGAATATAAATAATCCAATGAGTGAGATTATTTGTATGTACAGTATTTAAAACATATTTAATAAACTCTAAATAATATAAGTTTGCTATTTGCCTACTAATATTGTCCATAGGAAATGTATGTTGAGTAAAGAGAAAATTATTAAATTCTAAAAAATAGAAATTATAGAAAATTTCTCTGATCATACCACATTTAAAACTATAAGGAAATGGTGAATATAGAACTAAAAAATACGTAGGCATGTGGGAATTCATTCAGTGGTTTCCTAAACAATTCTTGAAGGAAAGATGCGATGAAAATGCAATTGCCGAATAATTATCACTGCACATTTAAAACTATGAGATGTGGGGCACCTGGGTGGCTCATTCGATTAAGTGCCCTACTCTTGATTTCAGCTCAGGTGATGACCTTAGGGTTTGAGCCTAAGATTGGTAAGATTCTCTCCCTCTGCCTCTCCTCCCTCCCTTGAATGAATGAATGAATGCCTACATACATACATACATACATACATACATAAATACATAAAACTATGAGATGTAGTAACAATTATACTAAGAGGAAATTCACCACCTTAAAACTCTTTGTTACCAAAGAATGAAAATAATAAAGGACACATTCAATTTGATAACATTAGGAACAAGAAATACCAAAATACATAAGGATTAAAACTCATAAATATAAAAGCAGAAATTTTGAAATGGAAAAGAGAAGTGTAATAGAACTCTAATAAGTCTAAAAAGTGGTATTTGGAAAAGTATAAAGTAATAGCTGCTATAAAGAAAAAAGAAATACCAAGAAGAAACTTTCGAAGTAAAAACTGCACCGGCCAGAGTTATGCACAGGACAGGGTGACTTTACCCAAGGCTATTGCAAGAGGGAAGAAAACTGAATTCTAAACTTAATTATGCTTTAACAAAGGGTTTTTAAGATATGAGCTGGGAGAGATCTTAGGCCATCTTTGTCTGCTAATTGGACTTACCCAAAGGAAAAGTAAACTTCCTCTTATCTTCATGACAGGAGGTAGTTTTACAAGTTGGAGTCAGGCTCCTATTCTCCCACAGAGACGGGACATAGGGGTGCTACTATCCTTGATGGTTATATTTCACAGGGATGCTCCAATTCCTTAAAAAAGACATTCCTGGGTTATAAAGCTGTCAAGAGGAAGAATAAAAATTTGCAATTGTAAATTTTCTAAAGTAAATGCTTTAAGAAAAGGGAGGTCAAAGGCCTAGAATCAGGAAGAATCCTCTGTAAAGTTTAGCCAAGCTAAGAAGAATATTAAGGCCATATTGGCCAATACTCCAGGACCACAGAGTCCTTATTTTCAAACTTTAATATAGCATGTGATAATAATGTTATCATGTGATAATGAAATTGGTTTCTAGCATAAGAATAAAAAGAACACTTCCAACTTTCTTTAAAGATTCATTTATTTATTTGAGAGAGAAACAGAGTCTACGGCCATATCACCCTGAACGTGCCCGATCTTGTCTGATCTCGGAAGCTAAGCAGGGTCAGGCCTGGTTAGTACTTGGATGGGAGAGAGAAACAGAGAGAGTACAAGTGGGGGTAGGGGCAGAAGAAAAGGGACAAGAAGACTCCCCACTGAGCGTGGAGCCTGATGCAGGACTCAATCCCAGGACCCCGAGACTGTAAACTGAGCCAAAGTCAGACACTTAACCAACTCAGTGACCCAGGCACCCCTCACTTGCAACTTTTTAAATGCAGTATAACCCTTATACCTAAACAAGAAAAAGTAAGTACTGAGGGGAAACTGAATATGCCATCCCAGAATTTGCCACTTTGGCTTGAAAATTATTTCCAGCTAAAAATTACGGGGGCCCAGCAGATTTAGGAAGAACTTTTTACTTCCCCCTTGACTGACTAAAAGAATTTAGAGAGGGAATCTGTACCAGAGAGTTATGACCAGAGATAACTTTTTATATCAAGAAAACTTCTATGTGAGGCATAGCAAACATTTGTTTACTAAACATCTGGTCTTCTCATCTTCCTGTGAGTTGTCTTTCCCACTTTGAAGCCTAGATGCCCACCCCCTTCTCTTTAGCTCAGGATGATATATAAGACTCAATTACAACTGGGGAGTCTTTTATGATACTTTTATGGGGCTACTGTACATACAAAATTCATTTTTCTCCTGTCAATCTGTCTTATGTCAGTTAAATTATTAAATCAGTCAGTGAACCGAGAAGAAAAGAAGGGAAAACAGTTTCTACTCCTATAGTACCAAATGTTAACTACCGGCCAATCTTATTACATATGTGCGCGCACACACACAGCTGAATGCACATACATACCCCAAACTAAACTGAACGTTAATAGATTAATTCCAGCTGACATTAAAAGAATAACCCACCCAAAGAGTGGGGTTGTGTCACCTAGGGTTCCAGCAGAAAAAGGTGATACACTAAAACGGGTTAATTGAGGAGAGTTCAATGAAGGGACTATTTACAAAGTTTTGAGTAGAGTTAAAAGACCAACATGAATAGTCAAACTCCTAGGGATGAACAATAGTGGCAAAAAGTGATATGTGATATCAATTAGATTCAATGAAATGATTTTAATCCTGAAGGGATAAGAGAGAAGGAATTGAGTTAATGGAGTCTGGTAAAAAATCGGACCATTCCATAAACACTGGGGCCAGAAAGAAATGCAGTGTTGTCAGATCTGCAGCAAAGTAAAAGAGGAAGTGCAGGAATAAATATCAACCCTCTCTTCTCCTCCCACTCTAATATGTGCGTGTGCTTCCTGCTCGTCAAATACAACAGGAAGGCAGAGGACAAAAATGCCTTCCAGAGAAGAGAGCAGGACAGAGAGGGGTGGTGTATGGATACGTGGATGCAGGAGGATAACAATTGTGTTGTAATTTCCAATGAGCTCCTAGATCAGGAGTTACAATACTATTTACTGAATGTATGACTCCATTGATTGGAAGATGTATTTTAGGTTGCACAAAGGAATAAAGAATGCTGGCAATTATACCACAATACTTTCTTATCTGATATTTTAGAACAAAATTTATACTGATTTAAAAGTTTTTTGTAGATTAATTTAGATTAAAGAAGTTATCATATATTATTCCTTCCCTATACACACAAAAAAATATGTGCATAAGCCAACTGAGAAAATCTTAAAATGTCACCAGTTTATTTGAAATCATTTTGACTCAGCCTTCCTATACTTTATCATCTGTAACATCTAGAATATTAATGAAGTGACATTTTTGAAGAATGCTTTATCATCTTCAGGATTGTCTTCCAAGCCACGGACATTCATTTTACAACTTCTAATACTTGTTCTACTGTATTAAAAGGTACCAATGAAAACTTTTTCTTTCTTTCTTTCTTCTTTCTTTCTTTTTAGATTTTATTTATTGATTTGAGATAGAGAATGCAAGCAGAGAGGGGCAAAGGGAGAGGGCGAAGCAGACTCCCCTCTGAGCAGGGACCCCCACGTGGGGCTCAATCCCAGGACTCCAGGATCATGACCTGAGCTGAAGGCAGACACTTAACCACTGAGCCACCCAGGAGCCCCCCAACAAAAAGTTTCTAGATAGCTCTTCAGATGCATTTCCTTCTTCAAATGATTCATGAGGCATTTTGAGAGAAAAGACATAAAAATTTTTCTTTTAAAAACCAATATTACTTTGAGTCACATACAGATGAACTCCTATTACACCAAGGCATCATGTTAAGATGGGTTGCAATTCAACAATTATGCAAGACTCTCATGAAGAAAATTATTTTTTTAATGTTCCAAGAAATATAACAGAAATAAGCAAAAATTGAGACAACTTTTGTACCTTCAATAAGAAAACTTGAAGAAAATCTTGTGTGTATTTCAATTCCTGTTCCTTTTTGTTTATATGAGATTTATAATCTATGTTTTATGACCAAAAAAATTATGATCCTTGACTGCTAAAGACAAGCAATCTGCATAGGGAACCAAAAAGACCATTATGCTGCATACTTCTAGGGATCTGATAGTGAAGAAGGTGAACTTAGTGGGCAGAACAGCTGTGAAAAAAAAATCACGCAGAACTGCAGCATGTTGCTGGGACAGTTTTTTTGTTTTTCTGTTTTGTTTTTGTTTTTGTTTTCCTTCCAGGTAGGGAATATGCTAGAAAATCAGAGGGAATGCTCAAAGTGTTAATTAGGTGTAGGGAAATGCTCTTTAATGGCTTCTCTTTAGTAAGTTCTAAATATGAAATTAAAGGCCTCTCTTCTTAGAGGAAGGAGATACCGAACAAAAATAACTTGCCAAGATCTGTTGGGAAGGAAAAATACTACTCTCCCCTTTAAGATTCTTTTGGCTGGTTTAAGAAGTAACGCAAGACAGATGAAACGTAATTTCTATCTACAGAGGCCTCCTAGATATGGGACCTAAGAAGTGACCAAGGCAGGCAGTTTTTGCACTTTTTAGTAAAAAAAAGCAATAAATTTGTGAGGAATTGACAGTACAAAGAAAACTCATTTGGGGGGGCGGGGAATCTTTAGTCACTACGGAATTCTAAACAGAATTTGGGCTGAGGTAGTAAATTATTAACAGTAACAGGATTTCTTTACAAAGGCTTCTTCAGCCCTGAGTTCCCATGTCTACCGAGAAGGATGTCTCTCTACCTCCAGGTGCGAAGACGGTAACTTTCACAGGAAGATTTATCTCCTGCTTTCTGGACACAAGGGTGGGTCAGGGTGTTCTTGTACTTGCTGTTCCTTAAGTAACTTTACTTTTGAAATAATCAATATGCCACTGTGGCCTGCCTTGGGGTGGCCTGCCCTGAGCCCCAACAGATCAAACAAGGCTTTGCTGTTGGCAGAGTGCCCTGGCTGAGTTAAGCGTCTGTCTCCTACTTAAGTTTAGAAAGGATAATAACAGGTTGTATTTGGGAACCCAAATCAAGTTTACAGGAGCCTTTCTCCCACTGACTGATAACAGTTAAAGTTAACAAGGAAGTGCTCAAGTGAAATTAGGTGCTGTTTACTTCCATTTCTTGTTCGGCATTATATTGTCTTTTAAAAAATGGCACATTAATGTTAGGTAATGCTTTAAGACTGAGATTTATTTATTTATTTGTTTATTTATTTATTTTTAAGCTTTTATTTATTTATTTGACGGAGAGAGACACAGTGAGCACAGCGAGAGAGGGAACACAAGCAGGGGGAGTGGGAGAAGCAGGCTTCCCGCTGAGCAGGGGGGCTGGTGTGGGCTGGATCCCAGGACCTTGGGATCATGACCTGAGCCGAAGCCAGATGCTTAAGGACTGAGCCACCAGGGCGCCCCAAGACTGAGTTTTATTAAGGAATACTGTTTCTGTGGGAGGGTAGATATACCTGAGGGTAAAAGAATAGAAATCTCTGTTTTCTTTATTAACGCAGCCTTAGAGTTCCTAGCTGCTTCAGTTTAATATACACATACGCAAAGTATGTCCGTATAAATGTATGTGAATATAGATAGATAGATAGAGATATGTAACTTTGTATTTAATGTCGCCCATATAATAAGCCATTTGCTAAGGCTACAAAGAGAAATAAAATACAGTCCTTACTTTTATACCACAGTCACACCGACTAGAATAAATGGTAGACACAGTGAGTAGCAAAGCAGCACCCTTCATGACCTGCCCTGTGCCGTGGTGAGCACTAGAAAACACTAAGGTAGGAAACATACCTTCCATGTTATACAACCATACGCTTCCCTTTTTGGCTTGCTTCTTCTCACACCAACATACTTTCGAATGATTTTTTTCTTTTCTATTTAGACTTTGTAATTGCTATTGCCAAGAGGATTAGTTCAGCATCAGTTAATTCATAGTTATCAGAAATGGAAACTCTGTTATTTTTTTTTTAATCTCCCCAGAGGATTCTTATGTGTACCCAGATCTCTGATCTAGCCAAGAGCAGACCTAGTAAGCTTACAGTTGTGAAGGCTTTGTTAACTGGATCATGAGTTGAGTTTTCATTGTTACCACTAGCATAGTAAGCAGTAGTAACGTACCTCTTTAACTTTTGTCCAAATTTCCTAGTTACTTGCTAATGTCTAGGAAATATGACAAATCAGCTTCTTGGTATGTTACTATTTTTGGTCTGTGAATAACAGCAATCCTCACAGTTCTGTAGCTGCTTGGGGCTTTACACAAGTTTTGCTCACGTAGACTACTCATCTTGGCGTCTTTCATAAGTAAGTAGCCTATTGTGGTATGTTAGTGTATTTTCTTGGATAGGCTGAAATCACTTCTGGGATTTTAACCTGTTCACAAAAGTAGATACTAATTCCTAATTCATTACACAGCTGGATGAACTAGCAGATATTAAGTGTCCCTAAGCATTTTGAATAAAATGGTGTACATCTCCAATTTGATTAAACCTAATATTGCTCTAACAAGACCTTACCCTTCAAGGTTGTTTTCTATAGAATGACACAAATTACAGATTATGGGACCTGACTTTTCATACATAATTCCATCAGTAAAATTCCTAAGTAACAGGCCAGGTATTTAAGAAAGGAGCTTCAGAATATTCTCTTTTTTTCTTGTTTTTAAGACTTGTACTCTGAAGCTCTATTTGGAGCAGTATCTGTTGCCTGAAATATAACCTGAAATTTTTCTTTGCTAATTTAGAAGACAATAGCGCTGGCGGTTAATTGGTACTTTGCTGATGAAACAGGAGTAGCTGAAGTACAGCAATTCATATGCAAACAACACACCTCGCCATTGCTTAGTCAATGGTTTTTACATTTCAAAAGTCCTGTAACAAAGACTACACCACAAAGAGCAGAGTTCTCTCTCCTTAGCACAAAGGGAACTTCAAATAAACCCTCTTTCAAGCCTATCAAAGTGTCTTTAATGGGAAAATTATATTGTAATCTCTAAAAGGACCAGTTTAGTGGACGAATGAGTTTCTAATCCGCGGGTCCTATCATTTTGCTATTTGATAATGATTTAGCTTCTTAGTGAGGCATATTAACTCCTTAAAAATTTTGAGGAAATTTTATAAACCTGACTGCCAAAAGCACTACAGTCAATGTGCACTTAATACTTAGGCCCCAATAGGGCGCCTGGGTGGCTCAGTGGGTTAAAGCCTCTGCTTTCGGCTCAGGTCATGATCTCAGGGTCCTGGGATCAAGGCCTGCATTGGGCTCCCTGCTCAGCGGGGAGCCTGCTTCCCCCTCTCTCTGCCTGCTCTCTCTGCCTCCTTGTGATCTCTCTCCCTCTGTGAAATAAATAAATAAAATCTTTAAAAAAAAAATACTTAGGCCCCAATAAACTCACCACGTGCTAAAGCATCTAAAACGTGAATGGTCAATCAGCCTCCGAGACAAGGTGCTTCATCGCTCACTTTTCCCGACCCCCACCCCCATTCTGAAATCTCAAGCACTTTGCTCAGAAAGGGTCATTTGCTTGTATTTTTAAGATAGTGACATTTTGATCCCAGTTCTACATATATTTTGTTATAGCGAATCCTTGAAAATAACGTAAAGGGAAAGAAAGCTGATGAAGGAGTAGGTTTTACTAAGCATTGGCCCTAAAAAGTTTGTTTTAGCCTTTTTGGTAGGATATGAACACAATGTTGTAAATGGGCTAAGAAGCCAGAGGTCAAGTCTTGTCTCTAATCAAAAAACACGGTTTTGCCAGTCATTACGTAAAATCATAGAGATGTTTCTAAATATTCCTATTAGCAAAAGAAAATAAGTTTTGATGAGTCTCTTTATCCTATCTAATGTTCTCCAGGTCAACTTTCTTTTAAAAGGTGCTTTCCTCTGTTTTTATTTTTCTTAGCCTCCCTAAAGCATGTAATATATGTAAGAAAAATGAACTGGTAAATTAGAACTGCTTCTCAAGTAGCTGTTTGGAAAGCGTGATAGCAAATTATTGTTTGGACAAAAGTATGACTTAATGGTGATTAGATAACTTGAAATTGAACTTGGCTAATATTCACAGAAAAGAGTGAGAGGAGGGAATGGGTGGACTACATATGGACCCCGGGGGGTAAATCAGCTGTTTGTCTGGATGAAGAAAAAAAAAATAGGATAACTCTCAAGCTACTAGAAGCAGAAAGAGTTAGGGGGTCCCCAGAAAAAGAAAGATGAACCTGACCTTTCTTGACACAAGAAAAGTCATCTTAGGCGCCCAGTTCTCCTCCTCCCCACTATCTGTGCCTTACTTGCCCAAGCACGCTACTTGCAGAACTTCAGAGGAGCTGTCAGAGTTACAAAGCAATACAAAAACCTCAGCAGTTAAGGATCTTAAGCAAACGAAGGGAATCCGAAAACTAATGGAACTGTCTCCATCAGGCCAGGCAATAGCCTAACCCTATCAGAGACAATAAATCAGTGATAAAACTCCCAATGCTGTCTCAAATGTAAAAGCAAGACCCTGCATTCTTTACTAGAGATACGGAAGGAGCTCAAGACCTTACCCAGTCTGATACCAGATCCTACAGCCTCTAGACTTCTCCCAGAGTCCAGCAGTCACCTCTGCTTGATTACACTGTTAAAGTCTGTCCTAGGAGGAGCACAAGCGCCATTAACTAACAAAAGAGGCCTATAGAAGAGTATTTCTAAGTATGCCTGTACTACCTTTCTGAAGATTCGTCCCAACTCTAAATAAAAGAAACCCCCTCACCCCCACACTGGGAGAGTCCTATCTTTGGAACTTCTTCCCCATGATCTCCTTATTTGTCTCCTTAAAGGAAAATAAAATTTCCTTTATGTGAGGACTCCACCTGATGTAGTCTGTGTCTGTAACCTCCCACAAGGAAATTCACATTCGATTGGTTACACTATGAAGACTGAACAAATCTTTCCTATGCAAGCTCTGGGCATTAGGTTGTGTACATCTTTTGGAGGCATTCTGTCTACCACAGTCCTCTTGAAGTATCATTTATTTATTATCGACTACTACACTATTTGAAAATAATTCATTTTCACCAGGTCTGGTAGATTAACCAATGTTCGAGTAACTGAACACCTATTATATAATCAAGGTTATTAGATGCTACATGAAATAAAGAAGTATATGAAAATCCCACTGACTTTAAAAGAAAAAAAAGATTTTATTTATTTATTTGAGAGAGAGGGAGTGAGAGTGAGGGCACAGAGTGGGGGAGGGGGCAGAGGAAGAGTGAGAAGCAGACCTCCCACAGAGCAGGGAGCACAATGTGGGACTCGATCCCAGGATCCTGAGATCATGACCTGAGCAGAAGGCAGAGGCTTAACCCACTGAGCCACCCAGGCACCCCTCCCACTGCCTTTAAGAAACTTATAATTTTATTGACAAACACAAAAAATAGCATTAAGCAATAGTTAATTGTATGAAATGTGGCCAGTGAACAATTATGATAGATTTTAAAAATTGCAGTAGAATATAATCCAAGATGAAAGTTAGTAATTAAAAGCTTCACATAGTAATTAAATTCAAGCCTGGCCTTGAAGAATGAATAGCATTTGCATGAGAAAAATAAAAGAGAATATACTGAGTAAAGCAACTAGGGAATGTAATAAGATAGGTTTAAAAACCACTGACATTAAAACAGAGCATGAGGAAAGAAAAACAGTGGGAACTGAGGCTTGGGGCCATAAATAATAAAATTGTATTTTATTTCTAATATGTGTGAATCTATGTGTATGTGTGTGTTGGATGTATTTTACAAAAGCTGGGCCTGAACTAAATTGAAAATACAATAGAAAAAATCATTTGATGTCCCTTTTCATAATTCTGCATTTTAAATCTTGTGAAATACACATTTTTAACTAATAGGATGTTCATACATGCTATTTATCTATTGTTAGATGGACACTAGGGATGGGATAGCTAGGGTTCCAATATTTGACTAATTCTCGGGGGGGGGAGAGAAGCAAATCCCTAGTGGTTTTGCTTATTTGAAATCAGATAGACTGAAAAGGAAAGTCCTGTTGTACTAACTAATGCTCTTCTACTGCCTTTTACACAAATATCATTCGAAGGGTCTTTTACAAATAACACTGAATTACATGAGAACTTTAGAAAAACAGTGTGTATGTGTGTATATATACACACACATATACACTGTGCATACATACATGTATATACGTACATATACACATATGTATGTACACACATATATGTACACGTGTACATACATATGTACAGGATATATGTACATATGTGTGTATGTGTGTGTATATGTACATATAATACGCATGTCTGACAAAGGATTCATAGCCCAAATACACATAAAGGACTTCTCCAAATTAGCTTTACAAAAGGACACAAAAGGGAAAAATAAGGAATAGGAGCATTACCAAAAAGCAGGCCTAAATGACCAATATATATATGAAATAGTATTAATCATTAGGAAAATGCAAATCAAAGACACAATGAGATATAGTAGATATCTACACATTTTAGTGAGACTAAAGTTATAGACTGTAGCAAGCATTGAAATGGTATTAATTGGAATTGTTCAAACTGTTGCAATACAAATGGTAAACATTACTCATGTATCTTGGAAAACTTTTGGTAATTTCTATATATCAACATCACCATTTCCCAAGACCAAGCAATTCAATTCCTACTTACATATCTGACAAAAATTCATACAGCATAGCTAAAACCTGGAAAATCCCAAAGGTATTAATAGTCTAGTGGATAGTCATTATATACAATACCATGAGGCACAAATGATCACTGCTACGTGAAACAGAATGAATGACTCACAAATAGTGTACGTCACAAACATGCCATTAAGCAAAAGAAGCAGATAGAAAATATACATGCGATACATTTCCTTTTATATAACGTTCAAATAAGCAAAAGTAATTTATGGTGTTTGAAGTTAGGGTGTAATTATCTTTTGGTGAATTGTGGTAAAGAGGGGCAGGGCTTTTTTTATGCGTTGCTTATAATAAACTACTTTTTTTGTCTGACTGATATTTACAAGTATATACTCACACTGAAAATTCATGTAATTTTTTTACGAATGCAAATTTTTTGTATATGTGTGGTGTCACTACATACATTTTTAATAATACAAAAAATAAGCAGAGGGCGCCTGGGTGGCTCAGTGGGTTAAAGCCTCTGCTTTCAGCTCAGGTCATGATCTCAGGGTCCTGGGATCGAGGCCCGCATCGGGCTCCCTGCTCAGTGGGGAGCCTGCTTCCCCCTCTCTCTCTGCCTGCCTCTGCCTCCTTGTGATCTCTCTCCGTCTGTGAAATAAATAAATAAAATCGAAAAAAAAAAAGCAGATATAAGGGACTGTCTTTTAGGTTTCAGTTGTTATCAGTTAAATTAAAATCATGATCAAAATGACATGCCACTTTTTTTTTCCTCCATTTCGCTGACAACAATTAAAATACTAATACTTAGATAAAAACTGCTTGTAAGGGGCACAAGGCGGGCTCAGTCAGTAGAGCATGTGACTTCTGATCTTGGGCTCATGGGTTCAAAGCCCATGGTGAGTGTAGAGATTATACACACACACACACACAAACACACACACACATATGTCAATTAAAAAAAAGAATTTCCTTTGATCTGTAAATTAATCTGGGTAGGATTGCCAATCTTAACAATATTAAGTTTTCCAATTCATAAGCACAGAATGTCTTTACATTTATTTTGGTATTCTTTCACTTCCCTTGGTAATTTCTTATAGTTTTGAGCATACAAATCTTGTAACTTTCTGTTAAATTTATTCCTAGCACTCTCCAGATCTTTGCACATCAGGTCTGTGTTGGGGTGCTCCTTTGCTAACTAGCCTTGCTGGGTTTTTCAACTCTGCCTTAGCTTTTACTCCCTGCTTATGCTGAGCCTGAAAGCCAGCCAGAATGAGCATGCATCCTGCCCAGGGCCTGTGTAGGCTTTCTAGATTTCCCACTAAACGTGGGAGCTTTTCAAAGTTCTGTTCCCCAAAGAGTCTCACTCTGCCATTGTTCCTCCCCGGGTTTGGGTATGTCTGGGTTTGCCCTACAAATCTCTTCTACTACGTTTATGTTTTTTTTGTTTTTGTTTTTGTTTTAAAGATTTTATTTATTTATTTGACACAGAGAGAGAGATTACAAGTAGGCAGAGAGGCAGGCAGAGAGACAGGGAGAGGAGGAA
>LNAC01000671.1:421833-513590 GCA_002007465.1 Ailurus styani | reverse complement strand
GGGTAGGGAGGCAGTTGTGGGGGGAGGTGGGGAGGGGAGCGGTTTACATTCACTATGAATTGGGTCGTTAAGAAATACTTCCTGGAACATGAGGGCCATTAAAAATAAAGTAGCTGTGTAAACATGAGGCAGGCTCTTACTGCATCTGCTACAATGACATTAGCAGCAGTATGATATGATGCACAGGAAGAATCCTACTATCCTCTAAGATGTGTAAGTATCAAAATTACATAAACTACAAAAGCATCAGGAACTGTTGTTTAAAAACTGGATGAGTGTACAGTAAATACCCAGAGGAGATAAATACACAGAGATAAGAAGCAGATTGGTGGTTGCCAGAGGCTGGGAGAGAAGGGCAGTGCAGGGTTACTGTCTAAGGATACAGGGCTGATGGGCTATAAGGGTACACTGGGCTGATGAAAATGTTTTGGAACTAGATAGAAGGGGTCGTACCATATTACAAATGTCCTCCATGTCACTGAATTGCATAATTCAAATTAATTTTGTTATGTAAATTTTGCCTTAAGAAAAAAATTTAAAAACAAATTTTTTTTAAAGAAACTAGATTGCTGCAGAGGGTGCTTTTAGTTTATAAAAATAATAGTACTTTTGATGTCCCCTTAAATCATAGACACATACGTGTTTGCCGCTCCAGCCTTGTAGACAGCCTATTAATCTTGTGATTGGTGTCCTTTATCCTCCGCTAATTCTTGTCACGCTGGAAGTTGCTAGCCTAGTTGATTTTAACTATATACCAAAGGTACGATGTTTGTTTTCCAGTTTAATGTCCTCCTAGTCTGAATTCATTTCCCCCAGTCTAGGGTAACGGGGCCAGAAATTGAGATGGGAGAGGAGGGCTGACTTGCGCTGCTTTCCTGTCCCCAAGCAGTCTTCCTTTCACCCTGGCCTCCCCCTTCACTCTCTGGCAACGACAATAGGATGGTGTGTTATACGGTGCAGGAGGGGATTATAACACACAAAATGTTTTCAAAATATGGGGTTTTTTTTCATAATTGACCATGAAAAGAAAGGAAAACTTCCTAAGAAGACATATATTCTAACAATCCCGAGGAAAGGGATAACAATTAATATCATCTGGCACAATTTCCACCTCCTCTGGGTAGAATTCATGCAGTGGTCTCTTCAGGATGTTTACAGCGTGTAATCACTGCGACAAAGCCACGCGGTTTTTCTGTCTTCAGAATACACAAGTGGACACATGTGAAAATTAAATAAAGGAACTGATCGATGTGAATGGTAAATTTTATAGAATGATAGAGCCCATGGGACCTGGAAAACAACCTATTAAAACCAAAATAAATTCTTAAAGGAAATCATCCAAGGTCTATAGTTCTCTCGTGGTAAAATAGACAAATCAAAATGATCCTATTCTTATTCCAATAGAGCTACTCAGTTATCTGAACAGTAATTTATCGCAGTTGTGTGGGACTTTATGGTTAGCTGTGTAACACACTAACCCAGACATCTTCGGAATTTATGACAACTTCTGAGTTGGTCATTACCTATATTGTAAAGATGAAGAAAGTGGGGCCATTCAGACTGATATCTCTGCACATGATTTATGAGGATTAATGCATAAATGAATAAAGCTCAGACAATTAAGTTGCTTGCTCGGCAATATATAGCTTGTAAAGGGTATAAATCTGAATTCAGGCTTTCTGTCTCTAGCCTCTCTTTCTTTTACAACACTGTGCGGCTACTAACACAGGGGCTGATATTTCCTCCAGTTCTTACAGTGTCTGATTATTTGATGTGATCATTTTATGACCATTTCTGTTTGATCACTTTAATATCAGTCCCAAACTTGGCTTTATCTTCAGCTGCACTAAGTAATTAATTAAAAGTCAGGATTCGGTTAGAACTTTTTTGCTTACGTTTAGTATATGAATTTATTAGGACATAAATAATGAATCAGTGGAAGTAGCTAGCAGTTACTTCTTGCCAACAAATGATGACATATCTAATGATAAGAAACATGATGAGTATTCTTTTTTAAGATTTCATTTATTTATTTGACAGTGAGAGACACAGAGAGAGAGGGAACACAAGCAGGGGGAGTGGGGTAGGAAGAAGCATGCTTCCCACTGAGCAGGGAGCCTGATGTGGGGCTGGATCCCAGGAGGACCCTGGGATCGTGACCTGAGCCAAAGGCAGATGCTTAAGGACTGAGCCACCCAGGCGCCCTACATAATGAGTATTTAAACTCCATTTTACAGTTGAGGAATCTGAGACTCACAGTTTTGTTGTGAGGTTTACATAAGATGATAGACGAAAGCACTTACCCCATTACCTGGCACATGATAAATCTTAGCTACTATTATGAACATATATTTTAATGGATATCCTCATCTAAAAAAAAAGCCATTATAGAGCAGAATTGGTTTCTATTATATTCAAAGTTTTGGGGCTATGTTTCAAAAAAAGGCAGTGGCCAAAATTCTAAATTTTCATGATTGAACTCATGAAAATTTAGTTGGTTCATAATGTATTTTAATAAGTATATACTCAGATAGTTACATTCACCAATAAGTCTATGAAAAAGAAGTAAAGTAGGAAAACACAAAATAAAGAAAGTATAAGTTATACTAACCAATGCAATTTATTGAAAGCAGTGGGAAAAGAATTTGTCTTACTTTTTAAACAAAATGTTATATAAAATACTTAGAAAGTGAAAATAAATATTTTCATCAACAAATCTACCATTTGAACCATAATAGACTATAAAATAATTTAAAACAATAAAATACATAGTACCACAAAAAGCATTTTACAGCCTTTCTTAAATTTCTACTTGAAAACTCTCAAATTACGTGAATCTTATAGATAAAACTATTCATAAAACACCATTACCTGCTTTCTGGACATTTGATTTTTAGTTTTTCTAATATATAAGAAAACTAAAACCTTGATAAGATCATAGAGCTATTGTTAATGCCTTCTCTAATTTTCCTTTGCTTACTTCTATAGATGGTTAAGTGTACTGAAAATGGATAATTTACAGTCTCTCGATCCTGGAATAAGATAGAATAAAGGCTGGTGAAGGATAACTGAACACCAAGTATACTAACAGAACACAAGACACACAACTAAGTTAAAAGAGTAAATGGTACGCCACTCTGTTAGATGCCAGGTAAAGGTCTGTATAGAAAGCTAATGCCAGGGGCATCTGGGTGGCTCAGTTGGTTAAGCGTCTGCCTTCTGCTTAGGTCATGATTTCGGGGTCTTGGGAGCAAGTCCCATGTCAAGCCCCATGTCAGGCTCCTTGCTCAGTGGGGAGTCTGCTTCTCCCTCTCCCTCTGCTCCTCCTCCTCACCCCACTTGTGCTCTCTCTCAAAAAAATAAACAAAATCTTGAAAAAAAAAACCACACTCATATTTAAGGTCAAATGATTTTTGACAAGGGAGCCAAGAAAATTTAATGGAGAATGAACTTTGTTTTTTTTTAAACAAATGGTACTAGGTCAGCTGGTCAACACATTCATAGGACCATGTGCTGCACACACCCTCACTCACACATACAAATTGACCCCTAACATCATACATGCAAATTAGCTGAAAATAGACCAAAAACCTAAACATTAGAGCAAAAACTAAAAAACTCTTAGAAGAAAATATAGGAATAAAGCTCATGGTGTGGAATTTAGCAATAGTTTCTTTTTTTTATACACACATATTGTTTTAAATTTAAATTCAATTAGCCAAGCTATGGTACATTATTAGTTTTTGATATAATGTTCAATGATTCATTAGTTCAGGTAGGAATAGTTTCTTCATTATGATCTGAAAAACACAAGCAACAAGGAAAACTATGCTAGGCTTTATCCAAATTAAAAACTTTTGTGCATCAAAGGACACTACCAAGAGAGTAAAAAGACAATGCATAAAATGGAAGAAAATATTAGCAAATCGTACATCTGATATCCAATAACTGCAATGTATAAAAATCTCTCACAACTCCACAAAAAGGCAAACAACTCTATTAAAAAGGGGGCAAAGGATCTGAATGGGCATATCTCCAAGTAGATATACAAATGTCCAATGCACATGAAAAGATCAAAATCATTGGTCATTAGGGAAATGAAATCAAAACCATAAAGATACCACTTAAGATCCTCTGGGATGGTAAAATAAAAAACCAGATAAAAACAAGTGTGGGTGAAAATGTGAAGAAATTGGAAACCTTCAAAATTAAAATGGTATAGTCACTTTGGAAAACAGTTGGCAGTTCCTCAGTAGGCGAAACACTACATGGCCATCTGACCCAGCAGCTCCACTTCTGGGTACACACCCCAAAGGACCGAGAAGAGGTGTACTGGAGTACAAGTACTTGTACCTGAATGTTCATAGCAGCACTCTTTACAGTAACCCAAAAGTGCGATGAGTAGAAAAACAGAATATGCTATAATAGGTAATGGAATATTCTTCGGTCATTGAAAAGGAACAAAGTACTGATATACGCTATAATATGTATGAATCTTGAACGCACTATGTTAGGTGAAAGAACCCAGACATAAAAGGTTACTAGGTTACTATATACTTCCATTTACATGAATTATCCAGAATGGGCACCTCCAGAGAAAGAGAAAGAATGTTTTTCAGGACCAGGGGCAAGGGAGAAAGTGACTCTTTAATGGGTACTGGGTTTCCTTTGGGGTGAGGAAAAAATTCTTGAACTAGACAGTGATAATACTTGCTTAACACTGTGAATGAACATTCAATGTTACTTAATTGTATACTTTAAAATGGTTAACTGGTAAATGCTATGTGCTCTCTATTTTAACACAATTAAAATACTGTAAAAGGGTAACCTATTTTTCTTACCTCTATCTAAAAATTAACTACAAACTACATAACAAAGTCTACTGTTAATTTCTGCAATTAACTCTGATAAGCTATAAGGTGATCTCTAAACATAAATAAATGATTTCTAAGACTCAGCCTGTGATCTATTTCAAGAACTATTTGAGAAAATAAATATATGGAACAAATTTGAATAATAACTCAGAATTTTTCAAAATGATGTCCTATAGTAGCCACCTTGCACTCCTGAGAGAAAGTGAGTGTTGACTTACTTTTTTCCAAAACCACTTGTACAAGAAAATAAACATTTTTTTAGTAAATAAGGTAAAGTCTGTGATTAACGAAATAAAGAGGATAATTATTTAGTCAAGATCAATGGTCCTATAATATCAGTTCAGTAATTAAAATGGTATTTATATTTTCTTATTTTAAAGATTTATTTATTTATTGGGGTGCCTGGGTGGCTCAGTGGGTTAATCTTTTGTCTTCGGCTCAGGCCGTGATCTCACGGTCCTGTGACTTAGCCCCATGTTGGGCTCCCTGCTCAATGGGAAGTCTGCTTCTCCATCTCCCTCTGACTCTCCCCTCCCCCTGCTTATGCTTTCTCTCAAATAAATAAATAAATAAATATTTTTAAAAAGATACATTTATTTATTTGAGGGGGGAGGGGCAGAGGGAGAGGGAAAGAGAGAATCTCAAGCAGACTGCACTGAGCATAGAGCCTGATGTAGGACTCTATGTCACCAGCCTGAGATCAGGACCCGAGCCAAAACCAAGAGTCAGACATGTAACTGGCTGTGCCACCCAGGTGCCCCAGTATTTATGTTTTCTCACAGTGAGAAACATCCACAGTTGATACCCTTGGGAAAAACTCTGAAATGATTACAACAGGAATGTCACTGATTCACAGTATCTTCTAGCACAGGCCCCTCGGTGTGATGCCTCCCAGGTTATGCGACTTCACAAAAAACTATCCCTTCCTCTCCCTCCCTTTAAGATAAATCATGTGTCTTTATCTTAAACATCATATTTCCAAGTGTTTAAAATTTGTAAATTATCTTCCAGGCTTCCTACTATAAATTAAAGAGTAAGTGACGGAATATTTGAACTAGAAGTATCATTAGTGATTTATGAACCTTACTAACCATTTTAAAAAACAAATTGAGAGATTTTAAATGTATTATATTTTACACAACATCACAGCCAATTAGCAGCAGAGCTGGGTCATGGGGTACCAGGCATCAAATTTAGTTTCTGTTTTTGTTTTTTTACCTTGTATTTCTCCCATTATTGCTACTTCTGCTCATTAGTAAGTCTTCATTTCTTGTAGGTTAAAAATCACTTTAACATAAAATACCTTAAGTACTTTTTATGAGTGTTTTTACCTAGGGTCATTGAAAAAGCTCTCTCTGGAAAGATGATATTTGAGTTTGGTTCTGAATCATGGGGAAGAGGCAGCTGTGCAAATATTTTGAGGAAAGAGAGTCCCAAGATAAAGAGAGAGTAACTGCTGAGGGAATAACCTTTAGATATCTCAGACTGAAGGTCACTGTAGCTAGAGCATGGTAAAGTGGGAGAAACAGGAGAGAGAAGGTTAGACAGGCAGGCAAAGGGTGCAAGTCTTACAGGCCACGGGGAGGAGTTTGGTTTAATTTTAACCACAATAAAAAGATACGGAAAATTTTAAGCAAGGACGTTATATCTCTGGTAAAGATTTAAAAATATTAATCTATAGATGTCTGTCCTATGGAGTATGAAAGGAGAGATGATGGCGCCTTTGGTAGGACTGTCACGGTGGAGACGCATGGGGGTAAAATGGTCGAATCCAAGGTATACTTTGGAGATGGAGTGAGAATCGTTATTGAAAGACTGGGTATGGGTCTTAAAAGGGATGAATACATGATGACTCCTTGATTTGCAGACTGAAAAACTAGGTGGTTGTTGTTGACGCAGATTTAGAAGATGAAATCAATCATTACGTTTTGGCCATGAGAAAGTGGAGCTATCAACTATACATCCCAGTGGAGATGTGAAATAGCTGGACACACCATCTTTTGAGCTTAGCAGTGAGAAGTGAGAGGAGATATAAACTAAGATGCTATAAGTGCATCTCCTTAAACCTGGCAATTAAGTTAGATCACTAACAGGAAAAGGAGAATAGAGAAGATCACCAGGGACTACTCCTTACAGGACTCAAACATTTAGAAGTCTGTAACAAAAAAGAAACCAGAAAAGGAAATTGGAAAAGAGTGCTCATTAAAAAGGTGGAAAACTCCTTCAGAGAACTTGCAGAAGCCTATGAGAGTTTCAAAGAAGGGAGCAGGGCACTGTGTCAAGTGCTACTCAGAAGTCATGCAGGATGAAGATGAAGAATTAACTATTGTGTTTGCCAAGATGTGGATCATAAGGGCTGTACCTGCAGTGAGATTGAAAGCACAGATGGAGACAAATGAAGTAAGGACATTCGATGAAGAAGTGCAGACAATTTTTTGAAAATGTTTAGCTGTGCACGGGTCAGGGAAATGGGGCACTTGCTCGAGTAAGAAATGCACGGGCAAAGGCATAGGAAGGCATGCAACTTATTGGTGTGCATTGTTGCTCACAAAAACTCTGCCAAGTATGTATTTTTTTCTCAGGGTTTAGAAGTGAAGAATTTGTGGCTCAGTGACTTCGCTGAAGCCCTATTTACTATAACGAGGGCTTTATTTCCAAAAAATTAATTTTAAATATAGTATCATTTTCCCCAAATCATTGTTTTTTGTATATAATTGAAAAAAAATCATGCTAGTAAAATGCATTTCTAAAAGGTGCTGTAGGTATATGACTTTTGAGAGTCCCAGAAATTCTCCACCTGTGGGCATATTCCTCCTAAGAAGAAATAAATGAACACAGTTGTAAGTTGAAAGAATTGGGCACAGTCTTTGAATGTCTTTGTTTTTGTCACCTGGCAACGAAGGACTGAAGCATAACTGCTTAGTCCAAGTGTACCTAAGTATGTGCTGAGTCATTATTATGACTGATGGCATTTGTCCACTCTTCCATAGGAGAGAGATGACCAGAGGTCCATCAGAATATTGTGCCTTCCTCCCACAGGGTAAAGATATGCTTAGCATTGACATTCTCCCAATTATACCTCCTTCGGCATCTGGGTAACATCACATAAATAATTCTTACTAATGCATTTTGAACAGAGAAGATATGCCTCAGTTCCAGATCAAAGTGATCAAGTAGTGGATATACATTCATCATGGTTTCCCATGTGCCATGCACCTGTCGAATGTAGAGAAATCTAATGAGTTAGAAGTAGACACTCCTTTATATTGGAAAAAGTCTGGGTACCTGGATGTCCCTTGGAAGGACACCCACAAGTAAGGATCATTAGTCTTCACTTTTATATGACCAGGAAATAAACAACTACTCTTATTAAACCACTGCAATTGGGAGATTTAAGTATTACATCTGCTATAGTTACTTTGATCAATACACACTGCTTGTTCTAATTCCCTCTAACACCAAATTCTGTAGAACTGGAGAGTCATAAAAAGTCTGGACTATTTGGACATGGTGCTGTGTTCAATAACAAAAACGTCCTGCTCCCAAGAGGATGGAAGCTTTTTATAAATTCTACTTGTGATTTTTGCTACCTTCTGGGTGTCACAGAGAAGAACTATCAGGGCGACATTAAATAAAGGATGAAATAAAAACTGTCCTAGCTGAGAACCACAGTTACTGATAGGCAGTTGTCCTCCCTGACTTTGAAAGAACAACTAAGGGTAGAAAATATTCTAAAAATAGAAGTTGATAAAATTTTGTTTTTTTGAATATCTCTAAACTCTCTGGTTGACATCATTTCATTTGTGCATAATGATCTTGGCCAAGAATGATATAGCTTGTCTCCTTTAAAAAATTAAAATACAGAGGTGGTAGATTCTTTGCAAGGATTAAGAAACATAGCAACAGACAGATGTCAAGATAGGTATGCATACATGTATGTGTGTAATTGTTGTACTAAGTACATACACCTATGCCTTCATATTTTTGTCAAGGAATTCTCTATTGGTGTCTTCATTTCAGATCTTAACCTAGACTTTGGGGTAAAGATGATCCTTCCCTATCAGAGCCTAATTTACTCTCATACTATTTTACCTAAAATAGGGAAATGATGAACTATTGGTTAATAAAATCTTGTATATGCAGAGAAATTTCCAAGGCAGAAGGGGAGAGGACTTGAAACAGGATAGAGATTCAGTGAGACAATTCTATGTACGGCAGATACATTCCCCTATTTCAGGCACACGGATTCTTTTGGGAGAAAAAGGAGGTAGTAGAAAAACATACCCCTCTCCTCTACTGCGCTTTCTGTATTTTTGCACAAAAGCAGCACTCTTCCTCCCAGATTTTAACTGCATTGTAAGTGAGGGCACATGTGCAGAAGGATACCATCTGTTGCCAGTGTTAGTATGTATATTTTTCTACTCTTGCTATAAAGTTGAGGAAGTCAATTATTAAAAAGGACCAACTTAAGGACCATCTACTTCACGTGTTTCACTTAGGGAGTTCCAAACAGAGAAGTATGCAGTCAATCCCAAAATTAATCCCAAAGTAAAAGCATCACTTGTTGGTCTTTTCTCAATGTACACATTGCTTATAATGTCAGCCCTAGACTAGGCAGCATAGTATTTTTCCAAATGCTTGATTTGAAAGATGACACAAGAATTCCATGAGCAGTCAAATCACAGTACAATCCCTCCTGTTCCCAGGGCCTTGGAGCACTGCGCTCTCTCTCAGAAACGGAGCAGTTATAATTCTTTGCTCCTCTGTTGTATAACATTGAGACCGTATGCAGTTCCCTGACCCTATATTAAACAATGCAGACATACATTTTTTTGTTCCTGCATTATATAGTGGAACAAGCCAAAATATCTTAGCTGCTTGCTCTGGGAAGTACCTGACCCCAGAAGAAAAGACTATTTGTAAACTAGCAACTTTGTAACTCAGCAGTATCCTCATCAGGAGTCACTCCAGAATTCTCACTTCGCTTTGCCAAACCCAAGTCATCAAGTCATAAACTCTGTTCAAACCAGTTTTTTGCTGTGCAAAACCCACTTTAAAACCACCCAACCCAGTTCTTAACACCTCCTGAATATCCTACCTTAATTTCCAATTTTGAAATACTAGTCAGATGCAGTAATAAACTTGTGTTCTTCCTTCAGAAATCAAAAATTCAGTTGTTTTTTTCTCCCCTGGGAGTTCTTTTTAGAGTTCATAGTAATTAACTTTATGTGAGAAAATGGGAGTGTTTTGCTCATGTCAAGGACTTTTCGAGAATTGCTTCCCATTCAGGCAGAGGGCTATGAAGTAACGCTTTTTAGTCTTAGTTTTTGTTTTTTATATTAACCTTCCTCTGGTATTATATTTGAATGGATCAAAAGTGGTTCAAAAATATTTTCTCAAGATTTATTTAAATTTCTGGGGGCATATCTGCTTCTCTCTTTCTCCTTCCTCTGAAATCTTGATCCTATTCTTAGCTTCTATATGACATATGTTTCCTTTGATTTTTCTAAATCCACAGACACAAAACATTAGTGTGATAGCAAGGTAAATCAAGGTTTTAAACAATGCGTAACCGCAACTAAAATAAAATTGAGTATTCGACCCTCTTATCCTTAAAAGTCCGTTAGTCAAATCATCAAGTAGTGACAGAGTTTCTAAGAGCTTTAGTTTCTCAACCACTTGTCAGACAGTGACACTGAGTCCATCAAAACTCAGATAAGCCTATATTCTTTCTCTGTCATTATTCACAGAAATTTCTCTACTCACCTCTACCCAACTTCTTCTGTGAACTAAACTTTAGTGACCTACACAACTGTAACTTCAGAGAATTTTTCCCCCTTGTTCCATTAATTGAAGGGGTGCAGTCTAGAGATTTACTCTCTTCCTGATATAAGTAATGATATCCCTTTCAAAAGGCAGATACATTTAGAGCCGGTTTTGATTTTCAATATTTCCCCAACCAGAGCTGGCTATGTAGTTTGGGGCTGGAGGGGGAGATATTGTAAAATGAAAACGGGCGGCCCCTTGGTCAAAAACTGAGGAGTAAGACAGACACAAAAGGCCACTTACTGTATGATTTCATTTCTCTGAAATAACCGTAATAGGAAAACCAGAGACAGAAAGCAGATTAGTAGTTGTCAGAGGCAAGGGGGAGGAGGTAAAGGAGGAACTGCTTAATGGATGTGGGGTTCTCATTTGGCGTAATGAACAAGTTCTGGAACTAGATAGTGACGATATTTGCTCAACATGGTGAATATACTTAATATCACCAAATTCTACACTTTAAAATGGCTGAAATGGCAAATTTTATGTGCATTTTATCTCAGTAAAAGTAAATTAAAAAAAAAAAGGCAGGGAGAGTGTATTGATAAAGGTACTAAAATAGAAGGCTTCTTCCTTCTCCAATCTTTCAAATTTTCATGTTTTTTAATTTTTTAAATTTTGTTTTAATCCCAGTATAGTTAACCTACAGTGTTATATTAGCTTCAGGTATACAATACAGTGACTCAACTTTTCATGCTTTAAATTTGCTTGTTAATATCATTTTAAATAACTAAAAATTAAAATTTGTTAGCATCAATTTTTCGTTTATCTTTATATTTTACAATGCCCGTTTTAAGTGCAAATACAAGTGCACGTAACTCCTATGTGCAAACTCACTCAAATATTACCAATTACCAAGTATCATCAATATTACACAATTAGTATTTCATAGTTCATACATGTGTATGTATCATTCTTATCAGAGCAATAGAAACGCTGCACAAACTCAGTTGTTTTCCTTTCACTTGATATGGATGCTCCATGTTTTGCTTACTGAGTACACAAAGACTGAAAACAAAACAAAAGCCATGGTTGCCCTCATAAGTGATTATCTAATACTGGGAAGTAACGCTAATAAAAAAGAATATGATAAGTTAGCTTGGTTTTTTATGTTTATAGAACACTATTCTCTGCTTTCAGCTTTTGAAGCAGAAGGAAAATGCAGCATCTCTAGGCTTCAGAGTCCTCGTGTATTCATTTGTAGACAAAACATGCAGACTTTGGACTCTTGAGTTTCACGGAGCCTGCCTGTATATGCACTGTGCATCCAACAAACTTCTATGGTCATGGGATGGTGCAAATAATATATGTAAATGGGGCATCAGGGAAATGTAGACAGGCATACTGTGTTTATCTCCTTTGTTTAACAACCAGGCTCCATTGTTCCATTCCATTTCCTTTACAAAACACAAACTCAAAGATAAAATTATTAAGAATTTCAAGGTGGTAAAAACAGACCATACAACAAAGTATGGGGCCCTTGTGAATGTGCGTCCTATGTAACTGGGAACATGTCCATGAAGTCAGCTTTGCTTCAAATACATTAGTTTATATCTGATTCTAATTTCTCCTATTAAAATTCTCTGTTGAGGGCGCCTGGGTGGCTCAGTGGGTTAAAGCCACTGCCTTCGGCTCAGGTCATGATCCCAGGGTCCTGGGATCGAGGCCCGCGTCGGGCTCTCTGCTCAGCAGGGAGCCTGCTTCCTCCTCTCTCCTCTCTCTCTGCCTGCCTCTCTGCCTACTTGTAATCTCTCTCTCTGTGTGTCAAATGAATAAATAAAATCTTTGAAGAAAGGAAAAAAAAAATAAAAAAAAAAAAAAATAAAATTCTCTGTTGACAAAATAGTATATCCACTGTGTTATAGTTCATATAGGATCAGGATACTCTGTGAATCAGGTTGAAGCATATGAAGTTGACAATAATTCAATCAACTTTTAATGTCAAGACAGTATATCCACGTTTTTAAGGCCATGGGTTTTTTCATTATTGATTTGTTTCCACCCAAACATCATTGGATTAATAAATTCTTTGTTAAGCTGCCTCATGGTGAGCTCAGCACATTTAAGCTGGTGGACCTTCTGATTACCAGGTGTCCCGTAGAGACAAACACACTTATAGAAGTTGCTTGTCATTTAAGGTTAAATTCCTAAACAATAAATGGTTGTTTTAAAGAGAAGTTATTTATTTGTCAGTTTGCTTAATCTACTTATGTCTTTTTTAAGTTACAAAATGTTTGGTTCTCTTTTTTCCTTATGGTAAAATACACAAGTTTCATATTCCCTGTATATTTATTTTCTATGTTTTATTTCCTTTGATCCTTAATTGTACCTATCATCGCATGACAAGATTATTTCAATATCCTACTTTGTCATTTTGCTTCTAGTTTATATTAAATTCAATGTGTAGTCCTCATTGTTGCCAAAGGGATTACTTAAAGATATATATCTTATTTGAGTCACTTTCCTACTTAAAAATAATCTGATTTAGACTCTTATTGCCTGGTGCATAAATTCAGATTTGATGGGTGTAATTTACCTAGTGCATGAAACACACTATTGAAAAGGCAGAATTGGTCAAAGAGAGATTTACAAGGCAAGTCAATCTCTGCACAGTCTCTATAGACTCTAACTCTGTGGAAGAACATTGAGTTAGCTAGTAGTCACTGCAATAATTTCAGTTAGAAATCCAGGAGAAATAGTTACACTTAGAATTTGTGGTAAAAGAAACAGGACAAAAAAGAGAAAACAGCAGAAACGCTAAAACAGTTTCAATTTTGCCACCATAAATTTGAGCATCACTAAAAATAGAAAATTATAACTAAGAAGATGGAAGTAATTAGTAAAGACAGCCTGGCATATACTTTTCTTCTGGATACAGTTATCCTTCCTTTTAGGATCCCCTCCTCAGGGCGAGAGTAGAAAGTCACAAAGATATTAGGTAAATCATAATAAGAATCAGAGCCAAATATGATACACCTAGCACTACTTAGGTAAGATCTCTGCAGGATTTTGGAAGGAGACTATGCCTCAAATAAGTGATGACAAAAAAAAAATTTAGTTTTGTACAAAAACTTAATTTGAATCTTCCACTTCACAATATTTCTAGGCTCTCAAGAGCTACTGTTTTTCCTGTTGAATTTAGTTAATATAGAAAACAGATTATATAGTTGTACATTTATACTGAACCACCTGTTCCATTTATCAATATTGCTGTCTGAAGGGAAAGTCAGGTAATCCAAGGAGTGATAGTAAGCAGAGGCTTATTCTCCAAGATGTCTTTGTCATTTGGGATAGGACTGGAGGGGCTGCACCGACCAGCTTCTTACTTTGAATTCCTTGCTTTGCAACCTTCCAAAAATGTTGAACCTATCCAGAGCATGGTAGGGACAGAACAGGAAGCCAAGACAAACCAGACTTCTAACATTTTAAGAAAATTTCCATAAATAGGAAAGATAGGTTTCTATTATTTTCCTCCTACTGTTTCATAATATAAAAAGTTTCATATCATCCTGTAAGATTAATGCAAGATCACTGTGAAATCTTATTAAGAAACCTCCTGCCAGAAGGAATTATTCCCTCTACTGCTCTGTAACACTCTATACAGAAGATACTTCTGTTATGACATCAATAGTGTTGTCCTATTGTATCTGTTCACCTGTCTCCAGTTGGTGTCCATTTCTGGATAAAATTCAAAGTCCTTACTATAGATGTTAAGATTCTGCATGATCTGTTCCCTGCTTATCCCTCTGATCTCTCTTTCCGTTTTGCTCATGCGTGGGGTTTTGCAGGCACATTGATCTCTTTCTTCTATTCCAAGACGCTAGCTTACTGATCCCTTCGACTAAAAATCATTCTCTCTAGATATATGATTGATTCATTCTTTTATTTACCTCTTTAAATTGTCTTATCAGAGAGATCTTTCTTGACAACTTTGCCTAAAATAGACCTCTTCCCAATCATGTCCCTTTCCCTATGTTTACTATCTTTTAGGTTACTTCATAGTATCTCTCCTCATTGATTTAAAAATACATATTTATTGTTTGATGCTGTTATCTATCCACCCACCAATACAATATCTACTTCATGAGAGAAAGGAATTTCTTGTTTATTGTGGGTATTCACTGCCCAGGACATTTCCTGAAGCACAATAGGTACTCGATACATAGTTGTTGAGAGAATAAATATGTTGCAGTCTCATCTAGCAAACTACAGATTCCATAAAGGCAAGAACTGTATCACATTTCCTCAATAATTGGGCCATTATCATCCATAGTGAGGAACACATAATGGATACTTATAAGGAATATTTTTCTTAGATTGTAAACCAAATATTACTCATAAGTGTAATGTACATATGCCACAGATTTTGTGAGATTTAAGGCTCTCACAAAAATAAAGAATAAACCAGTTGGTACAGAGTTTGTGCATTCAGTTTTTGGTGCTTCTCTTCCTTGTCTCAGCTTCTCAAGCCCCCATGGACACGGTATGTCCCTCTTTCAATTGTTGCTTTCTAACCCCTTTAAGATTATAAAATGCCTGTTGGTGTCTCTACCTCTTCATGGTCACTCCTGTAGCTTTTATGTATCTTGTCCATTATAACTCAAGAAACCAGCAAATTCACTGGTGGGCAGCGCACTGCACCCCTTTTCTTCTAACATCTTGACTTAGAAGTTCCTTGCTGCCTTCACACAGACTTTTTAATATATTTTAAAATTTTACCTATCTTTTCTAGTTGTGTTAAGCAAAAGCATTTGTCAGCACAAGCTATTTCTTCCTAATAGGACATGGAATGTAGATATTCTAATACCTCAATTAAGCAAGTTTTACTATAGGCATGTGATTGATTATCGTTTTTTTATTTTTATTTTTTAGGATGAATTGAATTGCCCTATTATGACAACAAATCCATTAAAAGAAAAATGTGGTTGAAGATGATACTCCAAGAGTATGTAATTAAAAAACATTTGGAATTGAGGTAAATAATTCTATCCATTTTTAACACAATCACCTTTGTGTCTTGCAAGTTTTCAGTTAATATATATGGAGCAATGAGTGCATTACTAGAGTGTTAGAGGCCTTCACATAACCAATTTAAAAAATACTAGATACTAACTATACTGGAATGTGCAAAATTAAGCACCTACCAAATCCTGACTATCAGACTAGAACTGAGGTCACACTGACCTATCTCTTTACTCTTCCTCTTGCTGATACTCCAGACCAGGAACATTACACTACTATAAAAATAATAATGTAATGAAAATCATTGATATAACTGTTCTAGTTAGAATCTCTTTAATTAGAATCTCTAGTTAAAATACTCAGCTTGATAATGGATAAGAAATGAGTATGAGATAAAACTGAGGAAGATTATATAATGCAGAAAATGGGAAGATAAGTCATCTATTTACACATGTAAAAATATTAATCTGTCATGAACTGACATCATTTAAGTTGTGAGAAATCAATAAAATACAAGCTTCAGCATTTTTATAGATGTTTCATTCATGCATGCATTCATTCAGCCAATATTTGTTGAACTAGGGAAGACATTTGCTTCTGTAGAAGGTAAGAATCTGTGCTGAAAACACAAATTAATTGGACAATCCTAGAAACATATTATTGTAAACTGTGATACCCATTGGAAAGAGAGAAAAATGTTAAACACTTTTGTTGCCTACCCAACAACCATCACTCCTTCTTCCTTTTTAAAGTAACTACACTTTTATGTGGTTAAAATCTTTTGCCAGATCTCCCTTTCTTCCTGCTAGGATGTTCTTGAGTAAGGAAGTGAATTAAAGTGTACCAGAATCACATGTATTATTTCTAATTATTATAACATTTGAAGATAGATATTATTTTTTTTCTGATAAGGAAACTGACATATAGACAAATAAGTAAAAACTTTCAAGATTGTATAGCTAGTGAATGCCAGAGCCAGAATTCTAATGCATGTCTCAATAACACCAAAGCCCAGGATTTTCCCAATAAATCATGGTAAATATCTCATCACTTTGATTTGAGTCTCCTATTGACTTATTATTAGGAAAATAGAAAACCATGACACTCAATGAATTTTGGCCATAGAATTAAAGGGGGGCTCAAGAGCCTCAAATCACATAGTCACAAACATATTTATTGATGTCATTTTTTAAAAGATTTTATTTATTTATTAATTTGTTAGAGAAAGCACAAGCAGGGGGAGCAGTAGGCAGAGGGAGAAGCAGACTCCCCGCTGAGCAGGGAGCCTGCTGTGGGACTCGATCCCAGGACCCTGAGATCATGACCTGAGCCAAAAGCAGACACTTAACTAACTGTGCCACCCAGGTGTCCCATCACGTTGGTTTTTAAGTTAGTGTACTTGCAAATAAACAAAGATAAATCCAAATATAACTTCTCAGGAAACTCTATGAAATCAGGAGTAGTGTCATAAATCCAAATGCACTCTGCAACTTAGGAATTTTTTTTCTTTTCCTGAGTAGAATAGAGTTCATCCTAAATTTTTATCTTCTCTAAGAGGTTGTAGGAAATTTACCAGTATGAAAATGATATATTCAAATCTTATAAGTTCTTAGTACAAGAAAAAATATTTTTAAAAATTCAGTCATTTATATATATAAACACACATGTGCATAGTCACTAGAACCAGCTCTCAATTACCTCCATATGACTGTTCACACTCAGTAATATCATATTCGCTAATTATTTTAAATGGGTCTTTCATTCAAGGAGTTAGGTGTATATTAGAAAAAATTAAGGTTGGCAGTAGTGCTGTGTCCTGTGTGTCATAGTAAACATTACTTTTCATCTTTTCTATCATCACCAATAGGAATTTAGGCAATTGCTCTTAAAGGTTTTAAAAACAATTTTTAATGAAATTCTGATTTCTCTGCCTCACTAATACAACCTGTTAAAGCCAATAAGGCATTTTAGAACTGTTTAGGAGTAAGTGAACTCAAGGGAACAATGTTTTCCAGGGAAATGATAATGGGATACAGAGCCTTTCATTTCTGGGTCACTAGTTTGAAAGTAGCTCAGGTTGTAAGTGATGGAAAGTCATTACTGTTCAATGGCCTATGTGAAATTAGTTGGTGGTTTCAGTCCAGTTCCTAGTGAATAGGTGTTCACATCCCAATTGGCATTAATTGACATGCATGTTGACAGTTTTATTATGAGGAAGGGCTACAGGCATTGCAAACCTAATTTTAGAGCACATAACACGTAATAGCATGGCTGAGAGAAGGTATGTCTCTAAGAATATAGCCAGGGTACGTGTCTAAAGATTGTTTCTCCTCATAAGTTCCTTTGAAAGGTCTTTGGTGCTCAAAATTTTTACATGGCAAAGGTGTACTGATAACATTGATCTAGTCTATCTTTAACATGGTTGCACATTCTTGGGATATACTTTTTGAAATCCCTAATTATTGGAAACATCTGTCCACAAAACCAATAACTGTTACTTAGAATCCCTCCAAACACTAGTTCTTAATTTTCTTAAACCATTTAAGTAATGATCACCTGGCTAGATCCAGTAATCAATATTGTTTGTTTTTCTAGATGATGGTAGTGATATTCAACCAACTTTGGCAGTGAATAGAATGTACCTCATAGAGGTTCAGCAAAATACTATGACTCAAATAGCAATAACACAGGTTTCCTAATATAGGGAAGTTTGCACCTATCTATGTCTGATCTTTCCTAATTATTTGACAGATATGTTGCCAGGGCTGGAAATTCAATTAAATGAGAATCTCAGGAGGCATGGGTGGCTCAGTCGGTTAAACGTCTGCCTTAGGGCTCAGGTCATGATCCCAGGGTCCTGGAATCGAGTCCCACATTGGGCTCCTTGCTCAGCAGGGTGCCTGCTTCTGCTTTTGCCTGTTGTTCTCCCTGCTAGTGCTCACTCTCTATCTCTCTCTCTCTCTGACAAATAAATAAAATCTTTAAAACAAAAAATGAGAATCTCAGATATTTTTTTTTTAAGATTTTATTTTTATTTATTTGACACAGAGAGAGAGATTACAAGTAGGCAGAGAGGCAGGCAGAGAGAGAGGAGGAAGCAGGCTCCCTGCTGAGCAGAGAGCCCGATGCAGGCCTCGATCCCAGGACGCTGAGATCATGACCTGAGCCGAAAGCAGAGGCTTTAACCCACTGAGCCACCCAGGTGCCCGAGAATCTCAGATATTCTATCAAGCAAACAAATATGTACTGAACAGAGACATATGGGAGAAGTTTAGTATTATCCACTAGACATAATTCTATCTGTCTCTCTCACATACACACCAATTAGAAAACAAACATGCATTTACTGAGTACCTATTATTTTATTATTTTCCAGGAACTTTAGGCTTCTTCAATATGATACTTTATTTAATAGTGACAAAGATCATGAGGGTTGTCATTAGTTCAATTTCATAAGTGAGGGAAGAGTCTTAGAGAAATAAAAGAGCCTATCTGTGTTCCAGTGGCTAACTCACAGGGTCAGGTTTCACTTTCTATGTTTTCTTGACTTCAAAATCTTTATTCCACTACATTAATATAGGAACCTGATTTCAAATTATGATTTAGGAGTCCATAAGCAAGTCATTTAAACCCTTTTAGATTTTTTATATGTAAGTAAGTGTTGAACTAGATGCATTCTCAAACTGCTGTTAACTCAGCTGTCGTAAGATTCTGACAATGTTTTGGTTTGGTTTGATGATACAATAACTGGAATCCTTAAAGAAGGTGTTCTAATTATGGTACATCTTTTTTTTTTAAGATTGTATTTATTAATTTGAGAGAGAGGGAGAGAAAGAAAGAAGGGGCTGGAAAAGCAGAGAGAGAGGTAGAGGAACAAGCAGACTCTGTCCTGAGATTGGAGCCCAACATGAGGATCCATCCCAGGACTCTGAGATCATGACCTGAGCTGAAACTGAGTCAGATGCTCAAGTGACTGAGCCACCGAGGTGGCGCTATAGTGCATCTTAACGGTAGGTCCTACACAGGGTGCAGAGGGAAAATAGAGTCACTTGTTTAAATGCTAAGAAGCTTCCATTTGTGACTACTGGGTAAAAACAAGTTACATATAAGAAAGAAGTCAAGAATGGCAATGGACTGTCATTGCTTTGCTAGGAGAAGAACCTCATAAGTCAAACTCTAATAAGCAAATGAGAATTTCAAATTCATTCCTGGTTGGAATTTATTCCTATTACTTTCCATTTAGAAGGCTCTAGGCTCAGAATACCAATATAATGTACTTTCCCCCCCTCATGTCACAGTGAAGAAAGACTACACTGTCAGATTCCTATGTGAGGACACTATCATGAATATGGTAGATACCAGATTGGGTCTCAAAGGGTAACAAGTATCCTCCCAAGTCATATGAAATAGTTTGAGGTTTTTTTTATTTTTTAAGATTTTATTTATTTGACAGAGAGATCATAAGTAGGCAGAGAGGCAGGCAGAGAGAGATTGGGGGAAGCAGGCTCTCTGCTGAGCAGAGAGCCCGATGTGGGGCTCGATCCCAGGACCATGGGACAATGACCTGAGCCAAAGGCAGAGGCTTAACCCACTGAGCCACCCAGGCACCCCTAGTTTGAGTATTCTCAAACCTCTCACTCTGATTTCAGAATTACTGAAATTGCTGGTAAAAATGTTTTTCTTTCTTTCTTTTCTTTCTTTAGTGAATTACACTGGGTATAAACCAATATAGGAAATAAAAAAAATCAACTATTATTAAAATCAGCTACATAGAATGAATGAAAATTTTGCACATCTGACCAATCTGATTAGCCATAATGAAGACTTCTACAAGACCTATGATACAAATTTTTATTAATCACATGGAGAATTATAAAACTATTAACTCTGTTCAATTTATTCACTTATAAGTAAACACCAAAAAAATACTGGATTACATCAAAAACCTTTAAGCTCTTCTGCTAAAATAGCCTACAGTGTCCATCAAATATTTCCTTAAGAATAATATCCCTGAGAGGTAACTTTCATCTAACTTTCATTTATTGAGGGTGGGTTTGCTTTGATGAGACAATAACCAGGTATTGTGAATTAAATAAAACTGGGGGGTGGGAGGGTAGGGATACTGTGGATGGGTTATGGACATTGGGGAGGGTTTATGCTATGGTGAGTGCTGTGAAAGGTGTAAGCCTGCTGATTCACAGACCTGTACCCCTGGAGTAAAAAAAAAAAGATTCCAGGTGAAAAATACTATTTTTGATCAAGTTGACAAGTGACTAAAAGATAATATGAGTGATTTGTATGTCTGTGACTTACAAACTAGCACTCATGACAATTCCAAAGGAAGAAGACCAAAAAAATTTAAGTAGTGTTAGAAATACTAAACAGTGTCTGAAATCCTCTTGAGGTGGCTATTTTGAAAGAAGTTTTTATCTATATTTCAGTTTACATGTTTACAGTTTTCTGTGTTTTACATGTTAATTTTCTTCAACAGTCATATTAGGTATAGAAAGCAAATATAATATACCCAAACTAGACATATTAAAATCTGTTAATCATATACAACAAATCATGAGAATGAGCTTTTTAAACAATTCAGTCAATGGTTAGCCAAAATTACTACAACATAACAGTGTTCCCACTGTTAATAAAACCATGAGACCAGATCATCAAAACCCTAAATTTCTTAACAAGATGACATCATCTTATCATCTCCAATTAATATCTTTAATTTTTGTAACATTAGTAATACTTAGACTTATTTTGTAGTCAACTAAATATTGCATATGAGATTGTTTTGTCAAGTGGAAAATGTTGTAGGAAATTAATACCTTAATTATGTTCATCCTCTCATTATTATTTTTGGTGCTGTATCAGGTAGGCTGCTATATTCAACCAATAATAGGTAGTCAATTTCAGAGGGGTGTAAACAGTAAATTTGTTGTCTCATGTAACAATAAACCCAAGGTATTCCAGCTTCAAGAATGATTTAGTGACCCAGTGATGTTATCGATAGTCCATCTTTTTTCCATCTATCACTTTGCCCTCCTTATGATGGTCTTACTTCTCTTGCAAGATGGCTACATTATTTCCAAACAACACATTCAAATCTAACAATGACCAGAGAGCTAGAAAATAATTTTTTCCTGTTGGAGAATAAGCCTCTATTATTCAGAAGTTCCCTACTCCTAGGTAAATCTTTTCTCAGTCTTACATGACATAGCTGGGTTACGTGGCAATACCAAACTAGTAACTGACAAGAGAACTAAGATTATCACAAGGCATTAGCCTAATTATGATTTTTCTCAAAACTGGGAAAATGTCAAATTCCCAGGCAGGTGACTAAACTAAATTACAGCTCTGTTAGAAAGGTAGTCAACATACATACTTATCATATATGTCTATTGGTTCAGGGCTTTGTTTTTGTCACTGGAAGATATTAAGTCCTTAGCTTTGATTCCCAGGTCATGGGTGATCCAGTAGTTGTGTAACTGTAAAGTGTTTATACTTGTTACTCATGAAAAACTCCTATATATTAATAGTACAGGAGAGGCAGAATTCCCTCCTTCCTACCCCAACAACAGCCAAAGGGCAATATTGGACTCATATTTTTATATAGTCCCAATCTGTTATCCATATT
The DNA here is from genome assembly GCA_002007465.1 of Ailurus styani. Taxonomy (NCBI): domain Eukaryota; kingdom Metazoa; phylum Chordata; class Mammalia; order Carnivora; family Ailuridae; genus Ailurus; species Ailurus styani. Next base: position 491,294 of record LNAC01000671.1, on the reverse strand, counting down.
TGATTGACCATGCCAATCGGAACTCTTATGAATTTTTAGACTAAATGCTAAGTGCAAAATTTAGGAAATTTTGACAAACATATAAGTTGCATAACCATCATATGATCATGGTATAGAACATTTTCTTCTCTCCATCCGTCCCACCCAGAGCTCTGTCAACCTCTGATCTAGTTTTTGCCATTTCAGTTATGCATTCTCTAGAATTATGCAGTCTCTTGTATCTGGCTTCTTTCATTTTCCATAATATTTATGTGCTTATTATATTTAATGCTATTTTTTCCCTTTTTATTGCTGAGGATTGCTGTGACACATATGTTAATCTCTTCACCGTTTGATGGATATTTATTATGAATAAAGTTACTCTGAATATTTAAGTTTACATCTTTGTGTGGACATATGATTTCATTTCACTTGAAATGGGATTGTTGGATCAAAGGGGATATAAGGCAAATTTATGTTATCCTTTGTAAGTATAGATCTAGCTCTCTAAGAAACTACTCTTCAGCTGTCGAAAGTATAGATAGGAGAGATCCAGTTATTTTTCTTATGTGAAGTCAGTGTTCAAATCATTTGCCCATTTTTACAGGGCTGTTTTCTTAATATTAAGTTGTAATAGTTCTCTAAATATGTAGGAAAAAAGTCCTTAATAGGCATACATATTTTTTAATAAAAGATTTTATTTATTTATTTGAAAGAGAGAGAGAGTGAGCAAGAGAGAGAGCATGAGCACAGGGAGGGAGAGATGCAGACTCCCTGGCTGAGCAGGGTGTCTGATGTGGGACTTGATACCAGGACCCTGGGATCATGACCTGAGCCGAAGGCAGTCGCTTAACTGAGCTACCCAGGTGCCTCAGAGATACATAATTTGAATATTTTTTTCATAGTCTGTGCCTTGCCTTTGTGTTTGTTTTCTCAACAGTGTCTTCTGGAAATTAAAAGTTACATTTCTTTTTTATACTTCTTGATTTTTTTGTGCATCCTATCTGAAAGAAATTGTCTAACAAATGTCATAAATATTTCCTCCTATGTTCTAGGAAATCTATGGTTTTTGCTCTTATATTTAAGATTATGTTGTATCACAAGTTATTGCGGTTTGGGGCGCCTGGGTGGTTCAATGGGTTAAAGCCTCTGCCTTCGGCTCAGGTCATGATCTCAGGGTCCTGGGATGGAGCCCCGCATCAGGCTCCCTGCTCAACAGAGAGCCTGCTTCCTCCTCTCTCACTGCCTGCCTCTCTGCCTGCTTGTGATCTCTCTCTCTCTCTGTCAAATAAATAAATAAAATCTTAAAAAACAAAACCAAGTTAATATTGGTTTATGCTGTCAAAGTTTAATTTTTATGTATAGATGTCCAATTTTTCTGGCACCATATATTGAAAACAATATCCTTTCCCTAATGAATTCCCTTTGCACCTTTGCTAAAAATGAAGTGATTATATACATTGGGGGCTATTTCTAGTTCCAGTTTTTTTCCATTCTTTCAATACCACACTACCTTGATTAATGTAGATTTATTGTAAATCTTTAATAGTATATCATCAAGTTTTTCTTTGTTTTTTAAATTGTCCAGGTTATATGCATTTCCATATAACTTTTAGAACTATCTTGTTAATTTTAACAAAGATACAAGCTAGGATTTGCTGAGGATTGTGCTGAGACTTTAGATTAATTTGTGAAGGAATATGAACAACATTGAATCTTCTGATTCATGAATATGTTGTATCTAAATGGCTTTCTTAGCATTATAGTTTTCAGTGTACAGTTCTTATACATATGCTATTAATATTTCATATATTTGATGCTATTATAAATGGTACTGTTTTTCATTTCAATTTCTAATTTTTCATCGTTATTAAAAAAATGACAATTTTTAAATTTACCTTGTATACTGCAATCTCACTAAACTAATTTATTACTCTGGGTAGTTTTTTACATTCCTTAAGATAATATACATAGAGAAAAATATCTGTAAATAAAGACTTCTTCATTTCCAATTTCTATGCCTCTTAAACTTTTTCCTTGCATTATGGAAGTCTAAAACCTCCAATATGATGTTAAATAAAAGTGGTGAGAGGGGAAACCCTTGCTTTTTTGAGATTGTGCATTAAAACCTTCAGTATCCCATTAAGTATAATATTAGTAGTAGATATTTTGTAGCTGTCCTTCTTCTGGTTAAGATATCCCTTTTATTCCTGGTTTGCTCAAAGTGTTTAAGTAAGGAGACTGAATTTTCTCAATACTTTATTCACATGTTTAAATAATGTTTTTGTGTGTTTATTCTAAGAATATAGTTAACATTAATTTTTAGTGGTTAGCCTTGCATCACTAAGATAAATCCAAATTGGTTAGGATGTATTAGACTTTTTATATATAGTTGGACTCAGTTTGCTAAAATTTTGTTAAGGGTATATTGCTTAAGGTCATAAGGGGTATTAAGCTGTCTGGTTTTTTTTTCTTTTCTTTCCCCCAAGTATTTGCTGTTAATCAAAATTCTAAACAAATGTGAAACCACTAAATGAACTTCAAACAACTTATGCAAAACTTGACAGATCTAAAGGAGAAATGAAAAAATCTATTACAGAGTTATATTTTAACAGTCTCTTTTAGTAATAGATAAAAAAAGTAGAAATAAGTATGAGTGTAGAAAATTTGAACAATCTTAACAATCTTGACCTGACATTTTAAAACATTTCACCAAATAATAACAGAATATACATTATTTTCAAATGCTCAAAGAAATCTGGCAAAAGAGACCACATTTCAAGCCACAATACCAGTTTTGATAAATTTAAAAGACTGAAACGAACATGTCATTGAGTATATGAAATTAAACTGGAAATATCTGTGAAAGACATCTAAAAAATTCCTAAATATTTGGAAATTAGACAACCTACTTCTGAATAGGATACTGGTCAAAGAAGATATCAAATATTAAATAAAAGAAATTATATTTAACTAAATGAAAATGAAAACACAACATATCAGTATTTATGGGATGGAGCTTCAACAGTGACCAGAAGGAAATGTATCTTATTAAATGCTTATATTTGACAGTAGGTAAAATCTCATATGAATGATACAAGCTTCTGCCTAAATAAACACAACAACAATAAAGCAAATCAGACTAATTTAAACCTACAGCCACTAGAAAAAGGGAAATGAAAACAAGAGCAGAAATATGTGACTCTGAAAACAGAACCACAATTTAAAAAAAATACATGAAACCAAAAGCTAATATTTGGAAGAGATAAAAACATCATACTAAGGAGAGAGAGGAAGAAGACACAGATTACTAGTATCCAAAATAAATGGGGGACATTGCAACAGTTTCCAGAGGCATTAGAAGTATACTTACATAGCATTAAAAGAACTTTGTGCCCATACCTTCTAAGATGGAATGGATAGATTCCTTGAAAGATTGCAACTGCCAAATTCATTCAAGGAGAAATTATTAGCCTGAATAGCCTACATCTGTTAGAAAAATTGTATTTGCAAGTAAAAAACTTTCCTATAAATTTTCCAGTTGCATACACTTTATAATTAATATTGGTTGTCATCACTATTAATTTTTTGTTCAGCTATTTCCTAAGTTTTTAAGTATGGACAATCCTTAACCTACAGTGGTTTGACTGATGATTTTTGACTTTACTATGGTGCAAGGGCACATACTTCAAATTTTGAATTTTCATATTTTCTCAGGCTAGTGATTTGTGGTCTGATATTCTCTTCAGTGATGGGCATTTTTCATTTCCAGTACAGTACTGCATAAATCATGTGAGATATTCAATACTTTATTATAAAGTAAATTCTGTGTTAAATGATTTTGCCCAACTGTAGGCTAATGTAAGTGTTCTGAACACATTTAAGGTAGGCTAGACCAAGCTATGATGTTTGGTAGGCTATGCGTATTCAATATGTTTTTGATTTAATGACATTCCAACTTAATGATGGGTTTATTGGAACATAACCTTATTGTCAGTTGAAAAAGATCTTTAATTCAGAGACGATAAAATTTACCTAATTGGCCAATATTATTTTTTTAAGGGCACTATGACTTTATCAAGTATCTTCCCTAGCCTTGTTGGCTCAAAGACAATAATAGTACTCTTATTCATTTAATATGGCATATATTATAATTTTTTGTAATATTAAAACTTTTTCACATAATATCCTTATTTCCTCATAATGCTAAATATTGATCTTGGCTTTTTTTTTCAGAAACATGAATTTTGATCCCATTTACTGTACTGTATACCATATGGAACAAAACAAAGCACTTTGTAAATTAGCATATCTATTTAATGTCAGTTGGCATATCTAATAGTTTTTCAAATTCTTTCTTTTTCACTACTAAATATCCTTAAAAAATTATATGAATAAAGAAGATTTAACAGAACAGTCTTTCTACTGTTACAGAATGAATCTGGAATATAAAACATGATATATTCATGAGAACTTGTTCAAAATATGGCTATATTGCTATAGGCATATTGGACAGTGTAATTCAGTAACAATTCTGGAAAAGGCATGTTTAAACTTTACTAAGTAGTGTTTTTGAAAAGAAACAAATCTGCCTTTAAATTTGATTGAAAAATGCTTAACTACTCAATTTCTTTAACTAGCTTTGTTTGCATAATTTAGTTCCACTGCTTTGTGACTGTACATTTGCATTTAAATAGATTCATCTTCAAGTGATGTGCAACATACAATACAAATGTGGGAGTGTGAGGCTATTTTGTAAAAGAAATATTTACTGACCTGATAGTCCAAAATGCTATTAAGCCCTCTTTGACATTTTAAAAATTGTATAATGAATTTTATCACACCTATAACTCATAATGAAATTACAATTTGGAATGATTTCTCAATATTTGTCATGAATCTGACTCTTTCTGTCATTTTTCACCTCAGTCTAATGCAGATTGACAAAATCAATGTCTGAGCCACTTCCCTAACCTTGAGTCTGGGTAGGGGCCTATGCAATTTAAGATAACTCAAATGACATTATGTACTTTTATTGATTTTTCCTTCTGAGTAGCAGTGTCTAATTGACTTCTAATATTGGCAAGCAAAATCCTCTCACATTATATATGATGAGTGTGTTAAAGCTACACCCACTAAAGTATTAATAATATTTTAGAATTGAAGCATAGATAACACTAAGATCATAGAATACTTACTCATATCTAAACCCTCACGTTTTATATGCATCTGCCATAAATTACTTGTACCTGATTTGTTTCCCTGCCAGAAAGCTAGCTTAAAAGGCTATTACATAATACATTATATGAAGGCTTCTAGAATATTCTTGATTTCAAGTTTTGTTTTATTTTTTTGTTATTTTTAAAAAAGATTTTATTTATTTATTTGACAGAGACAGGCACAGTGAGAGAGGGAACACAAGCAGGGGAAGTGGAAGAGGGGGGAGAAGCTGTCTTCCTGCCCAGCAGGGAGCCCAGTGTGGGGCTTGAGCCCAGGATCCCGGGATCATGACCCGAGCTGAAGGCAGACGCTTAACAACTGAGACACCAAGGCACCCCAGTTTTCTTTTATTTTCCTTTTATTTTTTCTTTTATGTCTCATCTTAACTGCCATTTGTATAACAATTTAACTTTGTGCTTAGTATTCACTTCTTAACATTATGAAAATATTTTTTTATTTTAGAGAGACAAAGAGTGTGCCAGCACAAGGAGGGGCACAGAGAGAGGGAGAGAATCTTCAAGCAAACTCCCCACTAAGCATGGAACTGCAGGGCTCAATCCCAGGACCCTGAGATCATGACCTGAGCCAAAATCAAGAGTTGGCTGCTTAACTGACGGAGCCACCCGGGCATCCCCAGTTTCTAACTTATAAATATTTTATTACTTGACTATCTCACTGGGGTAGGAACTACATGAATATATTATACTCAATGCGGTTGAATTTATTCATTTGGAAACCACATCTTTCTGATAAGTCTGCCTTTCTTTCTTTCTTTCTCTCTGTCTGCCCTTTTTTTTTTTTTTTGAAAGGTCTTTCTTTTGATGGATACTGATCTCTACTAAAGGTAGTGGTAGGCAATAGAATTTAGATATAACCTAATCTGGGGAATCCCAACCTCATGTCCAGAGAAATTAATTCATTAATTTAGGCTTCGATTAAATGAATTCAAACTTGAGTGAAGCCTAAGAAGTAATTCCCATATGGAGTTCTTGTTCACCTTTAGAAATAAATGAGTAAGAACTGGTGGTAATCACCCTCAGACCCAAAGGAGAGAACCTGCCTAGTAGAAAGGCCAATACCCAGAAAACTGAAAATGGAAATAAACAAAAAGGACTCCCCTCCTGGTCATATCAAAAGAATGCTGAATCAAACTACACCTGAAGATGTACTCTGGAAATGTGTATTAACATGCTTCGAGAAAATGATAATTTGCTTAAACTACGTGGGACTGGTATTGTCCTTCACATGCTGATAATATCATAATTTACATATTTTTTCAAAGGAGATTATGCAGTGGTATGCTGATATATATTTAACAGTCAGATCTCTAAAAACAGTTCTGGATTTGTAATGTTTGCTGCTGCCATCGTGCTGTCATTGGACACGGAGTTAGAGATTCACACAACTAGCTGTCACCAATCAGTGGGAGCCACTTGAGCCAGACCATTGAGGCTAAGCTGTAGCTGTATTATTAGTAGCTCCTTAACTTCAATAATTAAGTGTGTTTGTGTGTGGGGGAGAAGGCTAGATTGTAATAAAATGGTGAAAAAATATTTGAAATATAATATCTAAGGGTTTGTCTCCATAATTTACATGTTATTATTTGAATTATATAGAGTAAAGAAATTTATTTTAGCAGAATATCATGAATTAAGTGTGGACCATGGACTGGACAAGTAGTAAGGCAGAGGCAGATACATGATGAAGCAAATGAAGTTTAAATACCTAGAGACTTCATTTCCACAGGTCTCTCCCTGGACAGGAGAATGACACATGTATGCACATTATCATATGTTTTTATAAAATTGCAAAAGCTAGAATATTTCGCCTGAGTCATTAGAGATTGCTGTCTTTTGCAAATTCAATTTTCCTATACTTTCTGTGGTGTGGAATGCACTGAGCTGCTATACATGTTCGCAGGTTCAGCTAAAATCCAAATATATGAGCAGGCAAAGGGCATGTATAAGAGACAAAAGAGGGTGGTGGGTGCTGGCTATGTGAGAATCAGTAGCATACAAATGTTCCCTGAATTCATGAAAAAGCCTAACAATCCAACAATTATGTGCAAATTAAAAGAACAATGGCAAAAATTAAAATACTGGAAATAGCATCATTGAAGCAGTATGGAGAAGGAAACCAGGAAAGGAAACTATAGAAAGGGATAGAGAACCCTACAGTGGTGTGGAAGTTACTGGAGGTCTGAGTTTTAAGAGGCAGACTGACGGGCGCCTGGGTGGCTCAGTGGGTTAAAGCCTCTGCTTTCGGCTCAGGTCGTGATCTCAGGGTCCTGGGATCGAGGCCCGCATCGCATCGGGCTCTCTGCTCTGCAGGGAGCCTGCTTCCCCCTCTCTCTCTGCCTGCCTCTCTGCCTCCTTGTGATCTCTCTCCCTCTGTGAAATAAATAAATAAAATCTTTAAAAAAAAAAAAGAGGCAGATTGACATGATGACCTCATAAAAGAAGAGAACTGAAATAAAGCAATTATGTCTGGTTAATAAGAAATTAATAAAAATTTACCAATTTGACAAAGTTCCAGAAGAAGAAACCAGATGGCCATAAGACAAGGAAAAAATAGTAAGTGCTGCTCTGAGGAAAAGTGACAACATTTTCAAAATGTTTGTGTGAGACATAGAAACGTTATAGCTCCAAGATGATCCCCAAGGCTTAATATTAGATTTGAATATTCTACACACACACTCAAGAATTAATGTATTCAATTACCTTGTACATGTATGTATATACTATAATATGTATGATTACTTTGTCTCTAGGCACAAATCAAAGCAATGCTAATTAGAATATTGTTAAAATTCCCAAATTTAAGAGAATAAACACATAAAGATGGACTAAATAAGCACTCATCTAATGTTTTTTCTGTCTTTCCTGTTTAGCTTTTTACAAAATTTTGTTTTGGAGAGTACATTTATTTTCTTGGAGGAAATGAAAAATGTAATGAAAATCAGAGGGCAAATTGCAATTGCTAATTGTTCAAGCCTAATGAAAGCTCTGTAGGCCAGATAGTTTTAGAAAACTTTTCGCAAAGCTAAATTGACCAAAACCCCCATGGTCTACTTAGCCCAGGAACAATTCTTCTTCCAAAACTTAGTATTTCCAAAAAAGTATTACTTGGTGCTTATTTATTAATATCTATTTCTCCATAACCTCTGTAAGAAATATTATGTATCACTTTTCAATGTTTCCAAATTTTGTTACTTCTGAAAAAAATTTCAGATACATTTTTGCCACATTTACACAATATAGAAGAAGACTGTTTTGAGGTTGTGAGCATTTTTCTTCATAAAGGAAGTGACAAGGAGCAGTTTTAGTCAGCCTTATCTTCCACGGGTACAGTGCCAGCACATTGGGGATGGTACATTTTTTATTATTTCCATTACAGCCACTGTCAGTTTGGGAAATATTAATTTTGCCTAAATACACAGCTTGCACATTTTGAATCATCATTTCTGGAAATAACAAAAACACAGAATCAGGCTTAATGTTATGTTGCATATTATCTGAAAAGAGAGTACTCTACCAATGGAATTTTGTTGGTTCTGAACTTGTGAAAGAGTAGACAATGCGTTTTTTCACTTTGTAAACTGAATACATCAAGACTCTTACACTACAGAACCCGGTTGGTCCCCTGAGGGAAGGAGAGGCCATGGAAGACACTGCTTACACAGGAAAGCTTCACTCTCTAGAGGACTGAAATGGCAACCAGAAAGATTGGAAACTCCGACAATCTCACAAGTACGAGGATGCACTGAATGGTTGGACGCCAGAATCCAAGAGTTTGGCCTGAGCCTGAATCTCTCTTTTGTCACTGGTTGCTGACAAATAATATAACTTCTATAAAGTGAAGATGGCATTGTAATGTTCGGTAATCTTTTACTGTTTACTGTGAAAGTCAAATCAAATAATAAATATAAATAAAGTATTTGATATTTTACCTGGTACATTATTAACAACGAATATTTACTATTACAATTGTCTGAAGTAAAGGGACATGAAAAAGGTAAATGGATTCCAGGACTGGAGCAAAAAGGAAAAAAAAAAAAGATTTGCTTGAATACTTCTAGTATTCTACACATGACTGTGCGATCTCTAGAAATTTGGGAAGACCTGGTACACAACAGTGAAGACATCTCTCTTTAACATTCATTCAAGAATATCAACAAAGCCTGAGTAGTAACTGTTGAAATGTTTAGATTAAATTATACCTGGAATGGTTTAGTGCTTCTTTTTAGTCAACCCACTGAATGCTTGATATAATAGCTGTATCTTTCTAATTCATTTAAAAGATTTTTTTTTTTTTTGAGAGGAAGGCGGGGGAGGGTAGTGCAGAGAGAAAATCTTAATTAGGCTCCACACCCAGCACAGAGCCAGATGCAGGGCTTGATCCCACAACCCTGAGATCACAACCTGAGCTGAAATAAAGTCAGATGCTTAACTGACTGAGCCACCCAGGAAGCCCTCTAATTCATTTAATTAAATGGACTTAAGTCAAAAGTTTTTGTGAAGATTTAAGGATGCTAAATAATGAAATACTAAATGTTCTATAGGAGCTAGAATTTTAAAGATAATATTTATAATTACCTACTAACAAAAGTCCTTAGGACCTGTACATATTCTCTGAAAATCAGTTTTGTAAAATATCTTGGATCCAAGAAGTAGATGGTCAACCTTAAACCAATCTTGTCACTGTTTAAAAGTTACAGAACTCACTAAGTATGCATGCTTTTGCATTTTTCTATATTGAGAAATACAGATATTGATATTTTACCTGGTACATTATTAACAACGAGTATTTACTATTACAATTGTCTGAAGTAAAGGGACATGAAAAAGATAAATGGATTCCAGGACTGGAGCAAGAAGGAAAAAAAAAAAAGATTTGCTTGAATACTTCTAGTATTCTACACATGATTGTGCGATCTCATGTGCACATTTCTCTGTACAGAAAAATGCAGCTAAACCTAGAGATTTGCTTATCAATTCATTTGAAATAAACAATCTCTGAAGCCAATTAAATTGTTCAAAATAATTTTTTAAAGATTTTGTCCATTCATTTGAGAGTGAGCGAGCCAGCAAGAGAGCACAAGCAGGGGGAGTGGCAGAGGGAGAGGGAGAAGCAGACTCCCTGCTGAGCAGGGAGCCCCACGTGGGGCTTGATCCCAGGATCCCAAGATCATGACCTGAGTCAAAAGCAGACACACTTGACTGAGCCATCCAGTTGCCCCTGCTCAAAAATTTTTAATTGATAATTCCATTTCCTTAATTTTCTCATCTTTAATATGGTCGATGTCAGTAGTAAATACCGAACTTTGTGAAAACTAGATGACAGAATAAATGGGAAGCAGCTTTCACAGTGCCTGGCAAATAGCAAGTCAAGTAAATCTGAGTTATTCTTATTGTTAGAAGTATTGGTATAGATACGAAATTGTGAGATCCTAGAAACTTTACCTATACAACTAGTCCATTCTGTAAGTATGCATGTTTCCTGTAACTGCTTCAGTAAAGAAAGAAGAGAGGAGGTCAAAAAAAAGTAACAGGTGAGAAAAATATCTAAATAAACACTTTTGAATCTTAGTTCCTTCCCTAAGTAGAGACACTTAGAACATTCAGTCTCTTAAAATTGTTTACCTGTCATAGATTTCACAGTAAATTTAAGTTGCAGGTGAGGGATATTTTATCTAAACTATGAAAAATACCCAAAATATAATTTTGTTATAATATTTGAACTTCAAAAAGCTGAATTTGAACTCACTGTACTGTATGCAAACCAAAAAAGGTTTTCCTTCCACACATTTTTCAACTAAATCTAATACCTCAAATCTCATGAATCTTGGTCTTTATATAAACTGTCATTTGGCATCCTCACATAAACTTTCTAGTATCCGTAGTGTCATACCAAACTAACAAAAGAGTATGATTTACTCTCATTTCTTTCCACCAAAGAGAATTTTGTTGGGATGGTATAAAATATTTCAGAAAACTTTGAAGCAAAAGCAAAATATTCCAAATGATTTATTTCTCTCTCCAGCTCCTAGCGTCCCCATCTGACTTTCTTACCTCCTGCCTAAATATCTGTATATTCTCTTCAGTCTTCAATGAAATATTCTGATGAAGATGTGATCAATATACTTTTGAAATTTTGAGAATTTTTCTTTACTTCAATTTTTTATACAGGTTCAGAAACAATTATCTATCTAAATATCAGCTATATTTGTCTCCTTGTTTTTCTGACAATTTCCACCCTTTCCAGGATGTAAATTTACCTACCTTCTGTGTAAATCATGTGTTGCTGACTTGCTGGTCCTAAGATTTATGCTTCCAAAATGAAAGTGAACAATTCTGTATTCCTTACCTCACTGGAATATAGGCTGCAGGTCTTTTTTGAGGGAAATATTATTAACCAGGAGATGTTTGTCCCAGTCAGCGTTACTTTCTTCTTGAACTTCATGGCCTTTTTTCCTTTTTGACAATTCCACAGTGCCCTTCCAGCTTCCTAAATTGGGGATATCTGTATTTAATCTATTAGCCAAAAGTATTAGCTAATCCACCTGGATGTTCATTATCCACAGACAAATGAAGAACATTTACATCCTCTGTTGTATCAAGAATCAAAGGGAAGTATCTAACTGTGGAATTTCAGAAAATGTGAACTATAGCAGGGAAGGTATTTTGCGGATGTATTATTGATAAAAGATCCATCCCCTTTTTATAATTAAAGCCTCCACCATAAAAAGTATATATCTCATATATACAAACAAATTGTACAACATAATAAACTGGGCTCAGTCATCATGAAGTGTCTTGGTTCAGTTTCTAATCAATCCACCTAAGTAATTTTAACCATACTCTTTTTTTTTTAAAGATTTTAATTATTTATTTGACACAGAGATAGAGATCACAAGTAGGCAGAGAGACAGGCAGAGAGAGAGAGGGGGAAGCAGGCTTTCCACTGAGCGGAGAGCCTGATGTGGGCCTCGATCCCAGGACCCTGAGATCATGACCTGAGCCGAAGGCAGAGGCTTTAACCCACTGAGCCACCCAGGCGCCCATAATTTTAACCATACTCTTTCTCGAACCCTTAGCTCTCTTTATAAAATCAGTTGAAGGGTGTCTATATGGCTCAGTTGGTTAAGCATCTGACTCTTGGTTTCCACTCAGGTTATGATCTCAGGGTCGTGAGATCAAGCCCTACGTTGGGCTCGGGGCAGAGTCTGCTTGGGATTCTTGGCCTCCCCCTCTCCCCCCTCTTCAGCCTCCCAAACAAACGAATAAATAAAATCTTTAAAAAAATCAGTTGAAGATTAAAAGACAATGGATATCAGATGCTTAGAATTGTGATGTATGAATACGTAATAATAGCCCCCCAGAGAGAAGGATAATGGAAATGATATGACGATGATAATGACGTTTCTTTTCACTTCTTGTCCCCCTCCACTCCTAATTGTGTATAATCAGTTTAAGCTATTAAATAATGAATACCTGATTGTTAATTTTCCTATAGCTCTTATTCTCTGTGTCATCTAAATTACTCAGGGCTTACTCGTATTTTTTTTATAATGTTTTTTATGTTCATGGAGGCTTCATCAAATCTTCAGAAAAATAAGGCAATTCACACAAAAGAATATATATATGTATGTAAAATGGAATTATATATAAATAAAATTGCATCAACTTTAGGTTACTATGCCTGTATGCATAAGAATGATAGATGTTCCACTAATTTATTCAATATATATTTTTTTGAGTTTGTTATTGGGCACTGAGTAAATACTAGGTATTTTGCTGTCCTTGAAAGTGTAAGTCGCTGAAAACCTGTGCATGATGGTTTGCTTTGTCTTCTAACTCTCCTGCACACCTAAACTTTGAATACAGATTACTATAAAAATACAGGATATTTTATGGACTCCAACATAATTTTGTGATCGGAGTTTCTTAGAAGAAACTACTCCAATATTTTTACCCCAGATAAGAATTTACTCTAGGAAAGTACCATGATTGCAATACCCAGTCTTCCCTCAAAGAAAATTATAGAAGTTTTCTACCTCCAAAAGCAGTCCACAACTTTATTTTTCTGATTACTGAAAAATACCTCCTCTTAATAGGTGTAGTATCTGCTTCCCTGGACCTACCAAAGTGAAGTATTAGTTCTGCTCCCTAGAGCTTGACAGTACGAGTCTAATCCATCTTCCACATGACAGCCCTTCACATATTTGAAGACAGCTTGCACTGCCCCGATAAGTCCTTAATCTATATATTCCTGTGGTTCAACTATATTTTTGTCAACTCCAGTTATTCCTTCTTGACTTTCTATGTGGTTATTCTCTGTCATACTTTAGCTTAACTTTGTCAGTGCTTAGTTTCAAGATATTCTTCCCCTGGAATAATCCTCAAATGAATGAGCAAAACCTCAAACAGGAGTTATTAAAATGTTGGGAAGAAATTCAAAATTTAAATATCACTTCTTGGTGCTTTAGTTATCGATTGCTATGTTATAAATGGTTCCAAATTTTATGGCATTACGCAATAATCATCTTACCATGTTTATGATTCTGTGAATGAGAAACTCAGAGAGAGCATAATAGGAATGGGTTTTCTCTGCTTCAGGTTACTTGAAGCCTCAGCAGGGGGAATTAAACGGCTGCATGACACGAATGGGGCCTGAAATCATTGGGAGGCTTCTTGACTAAACTATCTGTGCATGTGCTGGGGTGACTCAACGACCTGGGCTGAGGAAAGAGTCTGGAGCACCTACATGTGGTCTCTTCATGTGGCTTGAACTTCTTACAGAGCCTTGCAGCTCATTTCTTAAAGGGAGGAATCAGAGATAGAATATGCCAGAAAAACCAGGCAGAAGCTAAAAAGCTTCTTCTGATCCTCTCCAAAGACATGTAGGTTCACTTTGACTACTTCCCATGAATTACAAGTTTCTAATTAAAGCCCAGGATTGAATGGAAGGTCACTGGACTCCTCCTGATAGAGGAGTGGCAAGACCACATGGCAGAGGACCACGTGGGACAGCAGATACTGTTAGCATCATCTTTGGACAGTACGATCTGTTCCAGGATGCCCTCTGGCCACAGTTCACATCCTTCCACATGCAAAATATCCATCTCAGAAGACCCAAAACATCTCATCCCAGACAGTAACAGAAAGTTCAGGATCTCACCATCTACTCGGGATGAGGTACAGAAGAGTCTCTTCTCGCTCAGTTTTTCTCAAGTGGCTTATCTCTATTTAAAAGCTTGTGAACTAAAGAGACCAGTTATTTTTGTCCTACAAACGGAGGATACAATGTTGAATCAGGCATGAAATCATAATAGGGATTGCCCTAGGAAGGGGGGTGCTCAATAAGGGGCATTTGAATGGCTCAATTAAGCCTCTGACTCTTGATTTTGGCTCAGGTCAGGATCTCAGGGATTGTGGGATAAAGCCCTGGATGGGTCTCTGCGCTGTGCAGTCTGAAGATTCTCTCCCTCTGCTCCTCTCCCCACTCACGAGCATCCATGCCTGCACGCTCTCTAAAATAAATCTTAAAAAAAAAAAAAAAAAAAAAAAGAGGGGCGCCTGGGTGGCTCAGTTGTTAAGCATCTGTCTGCGACTCAGGTCATGATCCCAGGGTCCTGGGATCAAGCCCAGCATCAAGCCCCACATCGGACTTCCTGCTCAGCGGAGAGCCTGCTTGTCCCTCTCCCATTCCCCCTGCTTGTGTTCCCTCTCTCACCATGTCTCTCTCTGTCAAGTTAGTAAATAAAATCTAAAAAAAAATAAAAAAATAAAAAAAAGAAAGGGGGGATGATTGAAAAGTACACAGCAACCATTGCTCCATAGCAATTTTGCAATCTCACTGGATATATGTTGCTAATTCCAGAGGCCTCTGTATTTTGCATTGCTTTTGACACTTACAGTCCAAGCAGATAAAATTCTTTAAAAAAAAATCCTCTAGCTTTCTTATGTACCAGTTTATAATCCACCCATTAAAATAAAGCCATGTGCACTAATTTCTGTGATAAATTCTTTCAACTTTGGACTTCTTATGAGACAGCTGTGGGACATTATCAGTAAGATTTAATAGAAGTCTACTTTTTACCAGAGAGTACCTCAGAGGCACACAATAAAGAACCTTAGTAAACCTCTGCCTTAAAGAGTCTGTGAGGTATCACTTAAAATTTTTTTGGACAGTTTAACAAAGAGATTTTCAATCATACCCTTGGCTTTCTCTTTACTCTGAGGCCACATTTTCCTGACAACCTTGTAGATCTAATTATTTGCCCTGAGTCCTTTTACTATTTTTGAAATTCTTTTACATTCTGAAGAGGCTGAATATACAAAATCGTTTTGCTTTGTTTTCCAGACTTCAGCAAGTCTTGTCTCTTTTATAAACTTTTCTAAAGTTTGCTTGAAAACTGAATAATTCCTTTTTAGCTGATTTCTATTTGTATTTTATCATACAAAACTAAAAGAAATCTGGTGGCACTTTAAAAACTCAACATGGAAGTATCCTTAAAAAATTCAATTAGTTTATAAGAGATATTTTCCATTTTCCATGTTACCACAGTATGGCCAAATTTTCTGCCACTGTTTAACAAGGATCCTCTCTCTTCTGGCTGAGTAGTATTCTTTTCACTTTCCTTTAAGCCTTCACTGATAATATATTCAAGGCTTGCCAGGTTTATACCTGTGACCTACCCCCCAAACCAATGCCAGAGTGTTATAAGCAACTGATAAATTGTTGAACACTATATCTGAGACTAATGATGTTCTATATGTTGGCTAATTGAATTTAAATAATAAATAAACAATGCCAGGTGTTTTCAGTTTTGTTATATTGATGCCATTTTTTGAGACACCAAATTCTACTTCAATTATCCCTTGCTGCGCAACAAACTACCCCAGATTACTGGTGTAAAACAAAAACTTATATCATACTGATTTTGTGAATCAGGAATTTGTACAGGAGAGATGGCTTGCTTTCCTCCATCATGTCTGGGGACTCAATTGGGAAGAATCAAACAGGCAGGATGATTTACATGACTGCAGCTAGAATTCCCTCCCTCCCTTCTCTTTACTTCTGATTTTATTTATTCACGACAAAGAGAGAGAGAAAGAGCAAGGAAGAGCACAAACAGGGGAAGGGGCAGAGGAAGAAGTGGGGAGCCTGCATGGTCCTCTATCCTAGGACCATGTCCTGAGCCAAAGGTAGATGCTTAACCAAATGAATTATCCAGGTGTCCCATAGAATTTCTTAAAAAAAAAAAGAAAGAAAAAAGGATGTATTTCTTTGAGAAAGAGAGAGAGGGAAGGGGTAGAAGGAGAGGGAGAGAAAGAATCCTTAAGCAGACTCTCTGCTGAGCACCGAGCCCAATGTAGGGCTCCATCCCGGAACCCTAAGATCATGACCCCGAAATCAAGTTGGATGCTTAACCAACTAAGCCACCCAGGCACCCTTCTGAAGGCTTCTTCATGCATCCGGTGCATAGGCTTGGATGACAAAAAGCTATGCTCAGCTGAAGATTGTAGATTGGAACATCTACACGTTTCTTCTTCATGTGGCCTGAGCTTCTCAGTGCATGGCAGCTGAATTTTAAGGACTCCAGGGAGTGAACATAGAGAAAGCAAGTGTTTTAAGAGACTAAGACAGAAGATGTACAACTCAGAAGTCAGCCTGTGTCACTCTAGCCTCATTCAATTGATTATAAGTGAGTCGCTATAGCCAATCCAGATTTAAGGGTTTTGGCTGCAGTTTTTGATGAGATGAACAGGAAGGTCACAATGCACAGAAGAGTTTATAGGGTGATGGTATTATAGCCATCTTTGTAAAATAAAATCTGCTACATCTTGTAATTATTAATATCTACCTTATCTTCAATCTGGCTACTGTATATTATTTGGGAAAAAATTTTCCATTCTTGAATTGACTTCATTATGAGATTCTTCATGAACGTACTTTGTAATTTGAATTACTACTCAAGTTATCTTTTGAATCAAAAAAACAGGTCCCATAAAAGAAAGATGAAGGGCTTATTACATCTACCTGATGAACAAAATCACTTCCATACAATTCTTTTCATTTAATGTCTCCATATTAGATTCTATTTAAATGCATTTGGTATTAGCAGTGTGAACCTTGACCAAAATATGAGATAACAAGTTTGCTTTTGGCACTGTCTACTTTTTGTGAGGGAGGTCACATGAAGGTAACCTGGATAAATTATGCCGGGTAATGACAAGAGTATGGAACATTTGGTCTCATGGTACAAATATAACCAGCTCCATCATACTGTCACTTCCCTAAAATGGCCCAAATACCCATTTGACAAAGACATCTGTGTGAACCAAAGAGCCCTATGTGTTCAGAAAACCATGTGACCAGAACCCAGTCATTTAACCCTTAATTTCCCAGCTTACTCTAATACTTCTATCAAAACAATTCTTAAAATTTTCTGTCATCTCCAATCCATGGACTGTCACTCACTATCAGCTACTTATGGCTTAACTACACAGTTACTATTCCATGGGTCTTCATTAGAAGAGCACCTTTAGAAAGTCTCTTAGTCTTTATGGTTTCCCCCACCTCTGTTACAATGACCTGGAAACACTTCAGTTATGGTTAAGAACAACTATCTTCCTACTCTATGTCTGCCACAGATCAATTTAATATTGCTGGAGAGGAGGAAAGACAAGTTGTGAAATAAAATTGTATGCCCTGAATAGATTTGTTTGGCTGGATTAAAATCATGGCTATAAGCAGAAGCCATGGGTTTCAAACTTCAGTTAATTAAAAATCCTAGAGAGAAATTAACTAAATAAACTGATGACTAAGTACTGTGATAATGTTGAACTCTGAGCTAGTTACTAACTTTTGTTTAGAAAGATAGCAAAGAAAATGAATGAATATTCACCTATCTGTTACCAAAATTTTTAGTTAAAGCTTCATATGTTCTGTAACTTGTTAAAATAAAGTTCAGGTTCTGCCTAAGTTTCTTTACCAAAGGGGACAAAGAGTTTTCTTCTTACAAATTTAAATTTTAAAAAACATTGTTAGAATAGCTGACGTCTAATCTCTGAATATTTAGAATAAAAATACTTCCTAGACTGTTTCAGGAAAAACTTGTTTATCTAGGGTTTTAATCTAGATTTGGTATAGGAGGATGGTTTTACTGATAATTGGCCATTGAGTATGACTTTGTTGATCTATACTAAAACATAGAGCATTTCTAAATAGGTTAGAATCATATCTAAAGGTAGTAGTCCTTGCAAAAAAAATGGTTTGCATTTAAAATAATAAGTCTAACAGCTGTCTTCTTAATCTGTATCTCAGCAGAATTCAAAGACTTACCAATCTCCCCATATTGAAGTATTTTATTATTTTAGCTCTGATACATTTTACTGATTATCAGTTTTTTTATATCTAGGTGTGTACACTGTATTATTGTATTTCAATATAATATAATTTCTGTATCTTGAGAGGATTAAAGCTATATACCTAAAATTAAATAAACAAGAAAATTAATAAAATGAGGTAGATCCAAAGTTAAAGCATAAAGCAATTTTACCCACTCTCATCTGTACATCTTCCAACTGTTTTGTTGAATTATTCTTCTCTCTCACTGTATAAAATATTGAATAAATCCCTAAGCCTTCACAATCATATTCTAGTATTTAAAAATCCTGTCTGGTCTAATGACAAAACTTTATTCTCTCAGTTGACTTAAAACCATTCTCTTTCCAGGCAGCTTTGACCTGAATCTGTCAGAGCAGCTTCCATATCCTTCGTGTTCAGTTTCTTTCTTCTGTTTGCTTTACCTCCTCCTCTACATTTCAGCCAATAAGTACATCTATTCCCAGACTTAGGGGCAGGGTAATGGGTTATAGGAAACAAGTATAAAGTTATACAATCAGTATAATCATAATGACATCAGGATCACCTTTGTGTCAACTGCTGAAATAAAGTACTTCTGCCCATCAAAGAATATTTTGGGATTCCCTCTAAGATAACCATCACTGAAAACCACTTGTACTTTAGCTCCCTGATGAAGATGAAGCTTCTAGCTTCTTCCAATTAGACCTTTATGACTTGCTCTCTCAGCCTCTAGTTTTTTGTTTTTTGTTTTTGTTTTTACTTTGTTTTTAGATTTTATTTATTGATTTGACGAAGAAAGGGAGAGAGTGCCCATGCATGAGCACTAGCAGGAGGAGGCACAGAGGGACAAGCAGACTCCCCTCTGAGAGTAGAGCCCAATGTGGAGCTGGATCCCAGGACCTGGAGATCACTACCCGAGCCAAAGTCAGATGCTAAACCAACAGAGCCATCTAGGCGCCCCTCAGCCTCTCTCTTCTGGCTGTCTATACTAAGCACACACTTTCTCGTGAGATCACTTTGTCCATGCTTCCTTCCACAAGGTTCAACACTGGCCCAGAGGAAACTGCCCTATAGGATTTAAGTTCTGTCCATTTCCCATGCAGCTCAAGTAACTCTCCTGCTACAGGCTATCAGTACCTGTACACATTTTCAGGCTTAAATCAGAAAATATTTCTTGTATCCCAAAATTTAAAGGACAAACAATATCTCTGAGTAATTCCCTCAGCTTTACTTCACATAACGCATCCATTAACAGCTCTCTGTCCAAATCAATTACCAATTTGTATATATTTTTTTTTTACCATCGCTCTCTTCTTCCAGCCATATAGGCTAGAGTTGGATAAATAACTACTTTCAGAGTATCTTACTATGTTCTGCTTATGATCTAGCTCTTAGTCTTGCCTAAGGGAGCCACTCCACAAAGCAAAGAAACTCCAACATAACTGGAAAAGTTCCATTTGGCATTGTTACGAAGAGTCAGCTCCTAAAGAGAACTTGAGAACTCTAGTGCTAATTATGTATCTCCAAAGAGGTCATGGAAAAATCAAGAAAAGTATGATTAAGGGCCAATGTCTAATTTTAATTACTGCAATAATGATTTTTATACTTTTGATATTTTTGGAGTACTTTTTAAGGAATCATATCATATCTATATTCATCATTTTTTAAGTTACTTATGGATACATCATTAAGAGAAGAAACTAGACTCATTTCTACAAAACCTATCACTAGATATTTAGGTAGGTTTAGAATTATTAAAAGTAGGTTATATATATATAATTTGAAGATTTTATTTATTTGAGAGAGAGAGAACACAGAGGGAGAGGGAGAAGTGGACTCCCCACCAAGTGTAAAGGCCAACGTGGGGCTCAATCCCATGATCCTGAGATCATGACCTGAGCCAAAGCCAGATGCTTAACCGACTGAGCCACCCAGACACCCTAAAAATAGATTATATTAAACCTACTCAAATAGGTTCATTAAAATGCAACTTTATATTTCTGAGCTATTTAAAGTCTTGTGAAATAGAAAAGGCCACTGCAGGTATGAATATCACTTTGGATTACCTCTTTCCTACAAACATCTAACTCCCCTTTGCTTATGACATTAACCTCACTAGTTTAGGGCCGTAAGTGTTCCTTCTCTATAAGCGTCCTATCCTCTTCAGCAAGCCTATCCCACTTCACGTCCACACTCATTCCCTTGGCTCATCCACGTACTCTTTGTGACATAAGAAACTCATTATCCAGTTCCCCCGGGTGTCTTCTTTCCCTGAGTCCCTCCAGTTAAAGTCTTATGCAAAAAATGGTACTAACTTACATCGACTTTTCTGCTTAGGCTAAATGCAAATGTGCGTGTGAGGTTTACCTCGACTAGATTTTAAATTACCCAACCCTAAACCCTTTTTTGTTTATTCTTCAGTGCCTTGGATAAGACTCTGTATAAACAGAGCAGGCTGGCAATACATTAAGTTCGTGATAATTTATTATGCAACAAATAAATAAATATACTATTATAGAATAGAGTCTTAAATTTCACGAGAGAAAAACAGAGTGACGTGACTGTTGATGTAAGTTATGCAGTAGCACACCACGGCCTGATTTATTTCTGTTTATGCATATACTTGATTTCTGATATGTCTACAAAGATATAAACATATTTTTTGTGCCTTGAAAGGGTATTTGTTTATATTTTAATCATAGACACATATTATGTATGTACTGGATAAGTCTGATGTGTGTATCTCATATATGAAATATATATGTTGGAGTATGTATACAGAATGTATACATCCTAGCCAAATGTGCCTGTCATGCCTCCAACTAATGGTTGTGATCAGCTAAGGCACTCCAAAAGAGGAGAGCTGCCAGGTTGGCCCATAAAATCTTGAGTTAAATAAATGGCTACTGTGAAGCCCCGAAATTTTGGGGTAGTTCATGTATTTAAACAGTAGGTAGGTCTAGGTATTGATCCAAAAGACAGAAACACAGTGTTCAAAGGAGTGCCTGTACCCCAATGTTTATAGCAGCAATGTCCACAATAGCCGAAATATGGAAAGAGCCCAGATGCCCATCAACAGATGAATGGAAAAGAAGGTGTGGTACATATATACAATGGAATATTACTCAGCCATAAAAGAAGAAGTCTTACCATTTGCAATGACGTGGATGCACCTAGAGGGTATTATACTAGGTGAAATAAGCCAATTGGAGAAAGACAATTATCATAAGATTTCACTCATAGGTGGAATTTAAGAAACAGAAGACAATAGGGGAAGGGAGGGAAAAGTAAAATAAGGTGAAATCAGAGAAGAAGACAAACCATAACAGACTCTTAATTAAAGCAAACAAATTGAGGATTGCTGGAGAGATGATGGGTGGAGAGGATGGGGTAATTGGATGATGGGCATTATGGAGGGCACCTGACGTAATGACTACTGGGTGTTACATGCAACTGATGAATCACTAAACTCTACCTCTGAAACTAATAATACACTATACATTAATTAACTGATTTTAGATAAAAAACAATAGTTAGGGCGCCTGGGTGGCTCAGTGGGTTAATGCCTCTGCCTTCAGCTCAGTTCATGGTCTCAGGGTCCTGGGATCGAGGCCCACATCGGGCTCTCTGCTCGGCGGGGAGCCTGCTTCTTCCTCTCTCTCTGCCTGCCTGTAATCTCTCTCTGTGTGTCAAATAAATAAATAAAATCGTAAAAAAAAAAAAAACCAAAAAAAAGCAAAAAAAAAAAAAACAATAGTTAGATACAAATGCATATTTATTGTGAATATAAAGATGAGTTACATAGCATTAATGTATTATGTTGATACATACGTTTTAATTCATAATAATTTGATCATGAAATGCATATATGCCTGATATCTTTGAAAACTTGAATTTTTCTTCTTGCTCATGAAATAGACCATAGATTGTGGTGGGTAGACATATTGAGAGTTTAGATGGTTCTACAGAGAATAGCTATAAGATTAGAAGCAATAAATGCAGCTCTGCAAACAATAACCAGCAAACAACATTCAGCCAATAAAGGAGAGCAAGAATGAGAGCCCAGGGATTCACCACATTAGTGCCTCACATTCATTTTCCTAATGAGTTTGATGTGATAGATAAATGAAATACCTTACTTAGCAAAAATCTTTTAACTTTGTAACATTCTAATGTTAATTTACATTTTTTAACCTTTGTGTAAAAAACGAATTTAAAAACTTGAGATTCTTATCCACAAAGTTACAGCACATTCAGATCAAATGAAATGCTATAATAAAGTTCTCATTAATTTATGTTCCAAACATCTGATTTTTTCTTAAATCATGAAAGGATTTCAAGCTAAGGAAGCTGTATGTATACATGTAAAAATAAGGAAGGCAATTCTATAAGTGTATTTCATAGCTATTATGAACTATTTTTTTCTTCATACTATTGCATTCGAATGGCCATTGCTGGACTAAAAATGTAGGATGTTAAAATGAGTCACTTTGCTCAATACTA
This sequence comes from Ailurus styani, assembly GCA_002007465.1. Classification (NCBI taxonomy): domain Eukaryota; kingdom Metazoa; phylum Chordata; class Mammalia; order Carnivora; family Ailuridae; genus Ailurus; species Ailurus styani. The sequence goes on along the minus strand of LNAC01000671.1, from coordinate 468,218 downwards.
TTCCATTGCATGTATATACCACATTTTCTTAACTCATTCATCTTTTGATGGTCCCTTGGATTGTTTCCGTATCTTGTCTACTCTGAATAATGCTGCAATGAACATGAGGGATGTAGATATCTCTTTTGAGATTTCAATTTCATTTTTTTTGGATATATATCCCAAAGTGGAATTGCTACCTCACATAGTTCTATTTTTAATTTTTTAAGGCATCTCCATACTGTTTTCCATAGCTGTTGTACTATTTTACATTCCCACCAACATTCTTACAAGGGTTCCAAATTCCCTACAACCTCACCAACACTTGCTATCTTTACATTTTTGTTTTGCTTTGTTTTTAAATTACAGTTGTCCTAATAGGTTTGAGATATTTCATTGTAGTTTTAATCTGAATTTCCCTGATAATGATGTTGACCATCTTTTCATATACATCTTGGCCATTTGTGTGTCATCTTTGAAGAAGTATCAATTTGAGTCTTTTGCCCATTTTTTAATTGGGTTGCCACAGAAAGGGGGCACAAGAAAATGCTGGAAAATGTTGGATAGGAATACACCTTGACTGTGGTGATGGTAACAGGTGTGTTTATTTATGTGCATACTAATCAAATTGTATACACTAAATATGTGCAGTTCTTTGTTACTTATACCACAATAAAGCTGTTAAAAAATAAGATGACATCTAGCTTTCAGAGAATATACCTAATGCCTAAGAAAAATAAGGTAGTATATACTATTTGTCAGGCCCTACTCTAAACACTTTAAATACACGACATTAACTCGGTGCCGCTATAACTCTTGATACTGCAAACCAACCCAATAAAATAGGTACTATTATTGTGCATCGTGAAACTGAGCCAGAGAAAAGCACCACCATCACTAGATAAAAAGTAGAGAAGGGACTCAAGCCCTGGCAGTCTGATCTTTTCAAATTGATACCCAACTTCCTCTGCCTTGCCTGATGGACTAAGCTGGGAATTAGGTATTTAGAATCAAATAACAAGTGAACTCAAGCAATAAGTATTTGATTTCTTAAAATGACAGTTAAGGTCAACAGAGTCTGATACAGGTTTCAGTCTTCCATTATATTGGCCTCAGGAAGTTAGAATAGCCAAAGAGTTAGAAATTTACCAGAGGTTGGACATTCATCTGTTTCATTCACAGTTTCTGAAGACAGTAGACAGCAGCCAAAACACACTCCCATATCTACAGTGAAATCTTTACCACAGCATCCCTGTGAGAAGGCATAAATGTCACCATTTTATAGCTAAAGAAGTCAAAGCTCAGAAGGGATGAAAAATTTGCTACATGTCCCCTATTGGTAAATAGATTTTCTTCCTTCAGTTGTACTATTCCTTCCCTTATGTCACGTGTCTCTCTTCTCAGTTTACAAACCAGCTAAAGGACTCGTACAATCTCAGACCATGTCGCATATACCCAGTCCCCTTTCTCTTTTTTACCCAGATATTAGAGGCATGGAGCTCTGACTCTTGTTTTATGATTTAGCTGTAAGCACAGGGCAAAATACAAAGTATGACTTTCATGTAAAATATTGGTAAATAAAATTACACGGATTGAAATTTCTCTTCTTCCTTTATAGATCAAGCTACTTGCCTCAAAGCAGTATTACTCCTAATTATACTAATAAGAGTGATCAAATTAAATTCCTTGATGTTAGCACTGGAAATTGACTTTCCTTGTTTGCAATCACTGAAGTCCATATAACTGATTTGGTCTCAATTCTCTGGAGCTTCTTGAAAATGACCTCTAGCTCTTCATATAAATTAATTTTTTAAAATGCTTTTACATTTGGAGAACAGGGTTGACACCTCTAGGTCAAGGATAAAAGAAAATTAACCTTTTAATGTTTTAGATTTTCTTTTCTTCCTGTGGTTATTAGAACTTATAAATAAATGAATTTCTGTGAATAATTTGTGAATAAATGAATCTTATTTTTTTAATGCAGTCGAAAAGTAGCTTGAGTACTGAACATAAACATTAACAAAAACATTAAGGATGAATTAAAGTAGGTCTCGAGTGATAAAGCTTAGTGGTATTTTAGTCTGAAAATAGCAGTGTTTTATCTGCACAAATCTATAATTTAATGACCAGAAATTTAATGAGAACACACCTCTCAAAAATATGCAGGACACAATTAGCCATAGTGTAAGGCAGTATTTGAAAAATGATACATGAAATATACAAAGCAAGTGAAACAGGAAGACAGAAGAAACAAATTCTTTGGTGAAGGATGAAAGAATAGTTCATGGAAGGAGAAGTGTAGCTTTGTTTAAGAGTAGATTGGAAGGCATGGAAAGAAAACTCAGGGCAGGTAGAGGCAAGAACAACAATATGGCACAAATGCCACAAAGTTCTTGGTAGAATAGGACAGTGCTGGATGTGCATTTGATGTGGTTATATCTGGACTGAGATTTCTCTACACACTCCTTCAAATACCTGCCAAATCTAGGAAATGGAATTGCCATAGTACAGACATGCATTACATGGAAATCATGGAAGCTGTGGGTAGTTAAATCTCTTTCAACCTGACTGTGAGCACTGTAGCACCTGATGGTTAGCACGGTAATTTTTTTTTTGCTAATTTTTGTAATTGGAGTAAGGCCTTAGAGCAACTAAAGTTTACCATTAAACTAACTTTAGAGAAAAATTCTAAGAAAAAACTAAAATCAAAACAGAGACATAAAGTCAATGAGTCTACATATAAAATTCTTAAAGGAAATCTCAAATAACCATTTAATCAAAAGTCTAATGTGGTAACTGCCAGCAATCTATTCATTAAAGTGTCATCCCTAATAACTAAACTTGCAAACACTGGGTTTGCCAAAGTTACAAATACATTCTTATTTTAAAAATTTTATGACTGAAATATAAATTTCTTCATTTTGGTTTTTCCACATTTAGTCTGAATGATGGAGATTTATTAAATGTGTTCTCCTTTATTGCTGTGTGTGACAGATTTTCTGAATAGTGGTATTGGAAATTAACATTTTTCTGTTTCTTTTTTTTTTTTTAAAGATTTTATTTACTTATTTGAGAGAGAGCATGAGAGGGGGTTGGGTCAGAGGGAGAAGGAGACTCCCCCCATGAGCAGAGACCCCAGGCCACTCATGACCTGAATTGAAGGCAGTCACTTAACCAACTAAGCCACCAAGCACCCAACATTTCTCTATTTCAAAAGTGCAGTCACATAATACTAAAATTTCTAGGATAAAACAATGTAGAGTTTTTTGTATTCATACTCTATATGACATTTATAGGGCAAAGTAACTCATGAGAAGTACTTTAAAGCCATCCTGGGATGCCTGGGTGGCTCAGTGGGTTAAGTGTCCAATTTTTGATTACTGCTCAGGTCATGACCTCAAGGCTGTGAGATGGAGCCACATGTCAGACTCTGCACTGAGCATGGAGCCTGCTTGAGATTCTTTCTCTCTCTCCCTCTCTCTCTCTCTCCTCCCACCTCCCTGCACTGTCTCTCTCTCTCAAATAAATAAATCTTTTCCTTAAAAAGGTACTTCTTATTGTAATTGGAGGTAAGTGTTACAATCATGGCTTATGCAAGATGTAAATGGAATGAGAAAATGTAGAGCTAACTGCCAGAGGCACTGAGGCAAGGCATCCACTACCAAGGCAATGCCATTTGAAGGAAGGGAAGGCAAAAGAAGGATGGCAACATTCCACCATTAGCAGGAAACACGAAGGCACAGAAGCATGGACAGTCACTGGGAAAAACAAGCAATTTGGTGTACTAGTGTGCAGTGTATTTGGAGGAGCAGTTTGGAAAGAAAAGAAGACCTGCAGAAAATTGAACACGGGATTGACAAGCAATGAATTTTCCTAATACTATTAATGGTAGTGTAAGTTTGGGGTATTTAATTTGGCAGTTAGGAAGAGGGATGCTTGGAGAAAAAGAAGAGGAAAAAAACCGGGTGGGAAAATATTGTAATATCTGAGTTGAAAGAAAAACTGAAGTCCTACATTCTCAAGCTTGCTCTTTTATTTCAAATGTTGAAATGTTGTATTTACCATAATGATTAATTCAGGCTTCTTTATATGAGGCTTATATCTAATAATTCAAGTTCCAATTCTGCATTAGATTCTGGAAAAGCAAGGCAGTTAGGACAAAGCCTCTGACCTGGTAGAGTTCATAGTATCATGGGATACAAATAAGAACAGAGATGGCTATACAAAGTGTGGGGTTACAGCAAATATAAATTATAATTACAAAGGATAAAGGATTATGATTACTTCATACCTCAAATTTTGAGATCTATATCTTGAAGTATAACTGTGCTCACCCTTATTTTAGGAATATCATTTTCCTTGGCTTCAACTAATTTTATTAGTAGCATTAATCTTTATAGAAAAAATGTTAATTATGCAAAACATGTGATATATAGATTATCACGTGCATATAGTCAAGGAAAATACTGTTTTCTGGGGGGTCTTTAGAAAAATCATTTCCAGGGCGCCTGGGTGGCTCAGTGCGTTAAAGCCTCTGCTTTCGGCTCAGGTCATGATCTCAGGGTCCTGGGATCGAGTCCCACATCGGGCTCTCTGCTCAGCAGGGAGCCTGCTTCCCCCCCCCCTCTGCCTGCCTCTCTGCCTCCTGTGATCTCTCTCCTTCTGTGCTTCTGTGAAATAAATAAATAAAATCTTTAAAAAAAAAAAGAAAAAAAAAAGAAAAATCATTTCTATATTTCTAATCCTTTTCTATTTAAACATTTATTTACCATCTTGGGTTATTATAAGAGGTAAAAATATATATACGACTGTATATATACATATGTATACTTTATATATATATATACACATTTGTGTGTATATATACACATTAGTATTACAACAATATTAAACTTGTAGAATCCAAAGGGAGGAGCGATAATATCAGGAGACCGAAAAAAAAAAAAAAGAGCAAAAACAAAAACTAAGAGGAGAACAAAAAGAGTGTAATAGAAGTCCACTCCTGTATCTGGATCCTGGTAGATGCTTAATAAGTGATAAATTAATTTAAAACAGGTGTTTGACTTGATTTTTCAAAGTAATGTTTAAATCACTATTTTCCATTTTAAGTTGAAATTTAATTTATAATGAAATTCTAAGTTTTTATTTTGAAAATTTTAATATTAGTTTTATTTTAACTTTTTTCATTAATCATTTACTTTCTCAAAAAGCATATTGCTTTTCAAATTCAGTTATAGTCCTTACTAAAAAGATGAATAGAAACAAAAATTTAAGATGTAAATATAGCACTTGAAATTATTTTCCAGAAATATTTCCAAATCAACATTGAGTTGGAATTTTTAGGACAGAAATAATTTTTTCTTTTTTTTTTTTTAAGATTTATTTATTTATTTATTTATTTATTTGACACAGAGAGAGAGATCACAAGTAGGCAGAGAGGCAGGGAGAGGAGGAAGCAGGCTCCCTGCTGAGCAGAGAGCCCGATGCGGGCCTCGATCCCAGGACCCTGATATCATGACCTGAGCCGAAGGCAGAGGCTTTAACCCACTGAGCCACCCAGGCACCCAGAGATAATTTTTTCACTTAAAGATAAGTGATTAGGGCGCCTGGGTGGCTCAGTGGGTTAAATCCTCTGCCTTCGGCTCAGGTCATGATATCAGGGTCCTGGGATCAAGCCCTGCATCGGGCTCCCTGCTCAGCGGGGAGACTGCTTCCTCCTCATTCTCTCTGCCTGCCTCTCTGCCTACTTGTGATTTCTCTCTGTCAAATAAATAAATAAAATCTTAAAAAAAAAGATAAGAGATTAGTTTAAGAAAATGAGGATATACATTGAGATATTAATTTATTATTTTTACTTCCTGATAGTAAATGAGCGGTACTGTCATTTATTGTTATTGCAACATGTACGTGAAGAATGCCACTGGATTACATCTGATGAAAATGATATAAAAATGATAGGCTAAAATAAAAAGAAATTTTGCTCTTTCAGCTTCACTACATGTGAATTTGATCTACATTATGTATCTTCTGTTCTAAAACCTTCATAGAAGGTGAACTTTCTATGGGACTATGTGACATACAGCTTTTGAGTTCACAATTTCTATATCATATCGATTATTCATTTGAATAATTTGTCAAATAGGGGAATACAGGAAAGGAAAAAATGCAACTGTAAGCATGTTTCCCCTCCTATAGCTCTCTCTGACTTTGCTTCTCCTCTAGGTATTTAAGAATTCTTTTTTGGTATGTAATCCTAGTGTTTTATCTGGATCAGTTTAGATACAGACAGAACACACATACATGTAATATATATATTTTTTCTGTTATTTGTGTATTTAATGAAGAAGTTCTTTCATTACTCCTCCCTTAGGTATGTTATAAAAGTCCCAAGGCCTCAGAAGAATTCACTGCTCACTTCTTGTCTCTAAGATAATTCTTCTCATCCATCATCACCATTGCACTATGAAGCACATGTAGAGTCCTCTCCACTTCAATGTAGCATCTGAAGGAGGGTGCCACCACTCCCACATTCATTTTTGGAGATGTAATTTTGACCAGAGTGTGTAAAAAACAAAACAAAACAGCTACTTATTTATTAAAAGTTTCCTTCAAAGATAAGGAATAGGGGTGCCTGGGTGGCTCAATCCATTAAGTGTCTGTCCTTGGCTCAGGTCATGACCCCAGGGTCTTGGAATTGAGCCCCAGGTGGGGCGCCCTGCTCAGCGGGGAGACTGATTTCTGCTTCTCCCCCTGCCTGTTGCCCCCCCCTGCTTGTGCTCTCTGTCAAATAAAATAATAATAATAATAATAATAATAATAATAATAATAAAACAAATATATTTTAAAAATGCTAAGGAATAAAATTGGTTATACCAGGAACAAAGAAAAATAAGCACATTTTGGAGATGGATTGGATAAAACTATTGTGAAAAGAATTGTCTGAATATTGTAGAGTCCATTTGTGGGGTTAACACAAATGAATAAAACTTAATAATCAGAGGGGACTTTCCCTAGAAAACAGTTTAAAAAAAAAAAAGTAAAATGTCCTTATAGAAACAATAAGAAAATCAACCACAGCTGAGAGTTTCAAGAAATAGAAAGGATTTAACTTATGATAAAAGTGACATTTATCTTCCATGAGACTGGATTATTCTGATAAGTGAGATTAGGAAAAAAAAAGCTAACCCCCTGGATGAAAATTAAATTATATTATGTTTTACACCATAAATTCCTAGTGGATTACAACTCTAACAAAATTAAAACAAAAATTAGGAGACTGATATTATCACCTTTAATTAGGAGATAAAGTAAGCAATTGTTCCACTGATTGTTGGAGGGAGGGAGCCATGTGGACAGCATGAGAAAGAATGACAGAAGGCTTTAGGAATAGAGACCAGCCCCCACCCATCTTCAAATCCGATTAACCAGATTGATATGAAATTTCCTGAAGTTTAACTTTCCCTTAGAATTTCATGCTTTAATTCCTCATGTATGACTTTTTTAGCTACAGCCTTAACATTCAGCTCAGCTGTTTAAATATTTCATTCTTTTGGGTTGCCATTACAAAGGTATAATAACTGGTGTTTAATCGTATGTATTAATAGTATCTCAAGCCCTATTAGATACTCATCATCATAAGGACATCAGATATTAGTACCCTATATGTTAATGCATCTATACACTCTATCTACCTACCTAACTACCTACCTACCTATCATCTATCTATCCATCCATCCATCCATCCATCTACGTAGGCTTATTGAGATAAGGAAGTTCATTCAGTTACAGCCCAATTCACATTCTAAGGAGTTAAAATATTTATTCTACCTCCCCAGACTGAGGGGGAGAGTCTATGACTAAATTTGTCTTAAAGGAAAAAGTCAATATTGCAACTATATTTTACTAAGTTTAATTTAAATAGTCCCACTGTAATCAATGCTCATCAATGTGAATCTGACAAACATTATAAGGCAAAAAATGATACATAAGGAAAAGCTTCAAAGCCCAATGAAAAAGTAAAATAAAATAAAATAACCTTTTTCTTTTTTTTTTTTTTTTGTCCTAAGTTTTTGTGCTTTGAGCTGTTCCTTTCAATTACTCAATAGAGGCATCACACATCTAGGAGAGGAAAAAATGTGTATGTGTGTGTGTATGTATGTATACACACATTTTTACTTAAAAAATGATAGTATGAAAAGATATGTTGTAGTAGTGCCAGAACTCAAAAGATATACTTTGAAATATTGGCAGGGGTATGCATTTATGAAAAATAAAAGAAGTACCTCTCTAAGTCTATAGGTAAAATAGGACAACTAAGTTGCATCTGGCAACTAAATTGAACTCCTTGGAAAATCAAACCCAATACTACATAAAAATATTTTCATTGATAGAGGCATTATGTTTCTGCATCTTCTCTGCATGTTGCATAATTTATAAATTGTGTCTTATGTTTGTGGTCAGTATGATCTGCTTGAAAGACTGGTAGTTCTAATATTCTATACAGCAGCTACACGGTTTTATGAAAAATCAATGCCACCGGCATTCAGGTCAAGTTGGAGCATGAAGTTCATGCTTTGATCACCCTCTCTGTTCTAAACACATAGTAATGATTGATAAAATATTAAAAAAGAAAATCTAAAAGTCACTGCTGAGCTCAAATACAGTATAAAAAAATCTCTGTGAGCCAGAAATAGAATAAAAACATGCAGTAACAAGCCAGGCTGAAGCTGCAGGCTTACTGAATTTTAGGTATAGAAGATGACACTGTTGGCCAGGAGTTTAGTTCTGCAGAATAAAAAGTGCTAAAATTGATTCATGTAAAATGCTGACTCTGAACCATAGTGACTATATGAAGCCAGTGAATGAAATTTGGTTCCCTATACCATAAACTTTGTGAATGGAGAAAAAACATATATAATAAAATAAACAAAATATCATCAGTCATTGTCTGGATCTATAAATCCTAGTAAGCTTGAACACAGGAAGATGAGTAGACAAAGCCTGTGAATGGAGTTGAACCAAATCACTGGCTGTGTCCATGTCCATACTTGCCATACTGCTAATATAACCATAGGACAGGAAATCTAAACTTTACTAAAGATTTGACCTGCAGGGTTAAATGAATGGAGGCAACTGAAACATTGTTACAAACTAAAATATGACCTGAAAATGGCAGGAAGAGAGAACCCACGCTTCAAATTCCAAAAATTCCAAACCTTCCAGTCAACAAAATACCTGAAACTAACCTAATGCAATGACAGCCAACATATATATATGTTGGAATGTAAAAACTTTCCACCCAAAATGAACTTTATAACAGATTCTTACAAAGATTTTAATTATATTAAAATACTCAAAGAGAAATACGAGTTTATAAATCTTAGCTTAAAAAAGAAGTATCTTTTAAAAAAAAGCAAACAAAAGTAATGGAAGAAAAAATATTATATAGGAAAGCTTAAAAAAGAATTACTAAAATGCATCATGTAGGAAAAATTCCAGACAGAACGCATTTAATGAAAAGAACAGTGAATAGTAAGATAATATTGAGAAATTCACGTAGTATGCAACAGAAAGAAAAAGGGCAATTTAAATACAAATATGAACAAATAGTTAAGAATGCTAGAGATACAGTGAAAAATTCTATTTTTAAAAAATCATTGTTACAGAAGAAAACAGGTGATAACAGAAAAAGTAGTATTTAAAGTATTAAGAACAAAAATATTTTTATGTTTGAAATAAGACATAAGCTCCTATCTTGAAAGTACCCTCAGAATAATTAATAATATAAATAAAAGAAAATCTAAGTTCATTAGCATTGTAATGAAACAATATCAAAGAAAAATAAATGCTATGTAAAGTTTCAAAATAAAAGTATGTATGAAGAAACAGTTATTAAACTGATCCTAGATGTCTTACCTACAACAGTCAATTCCAGAAAACAGTATGATAGTATCTTCAGAATGCTCTGGAAATACAATGAACTCAGATGTTTATACCCAGCTAAACACTCATTTAGTAGCAAGAACAACATTAAGATACATTCAGAAAGCAAAAATTAGGTTACTAGTGAATATTAGTCTTTATTGGAATATTAGTGATTAAGTCTTAGTACCTAAAGACCCTCACTAAAATGACTCTAAAATGGCAACCTTTATTGAGAAGTAAATTGACAGTAAGAGAAAAATGGGGGGAAAAGGGGGAGTAAATCCATAAAAAATGAAATATGTACATACACTATATTGACAATTGACTTCAAAAATATTAACTATATTATTGTGTCAAAAATAAAAGAACAACCTAAGACTTGAAGCAAAAATAATCCTAGTAGGTAAGTATTCAGTTGGCATTTAACTAAGGCTCTTGTCATAATCAAGAGGAGTATAGAAGTACTGAATGTATAGAGGAGACTCAGGAATTCCTAAAGTTTTGACACTTTTCAAGAATCAAGGGATTCTGAGAAGCTTATCTATTTCAGATCCAAAAATAAACGCAAATCTAGCCAAAGCTTATATACAAGACTAAGCACCTGTACTTCATTTTTGAGATGGATTACTAAGTGATAAGTAACTGACAGTGAGGATACATACCATCACAAGAGAAAGGCAGATGTCCAGGATGTCCTGAGATGCTAAATGACTAGCTAGGTATTAAAGCTGAAGTGACTTCATAGCACAGCTTCTGCTTCAGCATAAACTAATTAGTACCAAACATGTCTGCTTTTTCCCTGAAGGCCTTTTCCAATTTAAAAGGAATGGCTGCAAAAATATGTTGTAGTCTTGATAGAATAGCAGAGTGGAAGGAATGTAAGTCAAAGAACCAATGCAAGGTAATATAGTTTGTTAACTCCCCAACACTTAAAACTGAAATTAAAAAAAAAGTAAAACTGAAATACAAAAAATGAAGGAGGGTCATGTGAGCCAGAAATCAAATAGTACTTGCCTGAAACTGCAGTTAGCATCACCTCAATTGTCCTGAGCATCAAAGGGCATGAACATGGAGTATAGTAGTTTCTGACTTGTAATTGCTCTTTGAGAAAAGGTAGTATCATTCTAGGCTCCAGATATCTTTATTATTTATTTATTTAATTTTAAAGATTTTGTTTATTTATTTGACAGAGAGACAGAAACAGAGTACAAGCAGGGGGAGCAGCAGGCAGAGGGAGACGCAGTCTCCTTGCTGAGCAAGGAGCCAGATGTGGGACTCATCCCAGGACCCTGAGATCATGACCTGAGCCAAAGGCAGTGGCTTAACCAACTGAGCCACCCAGGAGCACCTATTTGTCCTAATTTTAAAAAAAGCAGTATTTAGTACACAGATGAGAATTGTCAGGCATGTATGGTTAAAAAAAAAAAATCAATAGTGAGAAAGACCAGAATTATATAGCAGAAACAGACTCACAGGAACCCTGATATTGCAATGTTCAAAGATAGACCGAGAAATGACTACAGTATGTCTAAGATGACAAAAGATGGGTGGAAATGTCCAGAGGAACTGAAAATAAGACATGTGGCACAGCAGATCTACAAATGAAACAATTTTCAAACTACAAAAATTAAGAACTTGCAAAAATGAGGTTGACATAGGATTAAATACAGGAGAAGAAAAAATTAGTGAACTGAGGTATAGGTCAGAAGAGGATTATCTAAGACAAAAATAATAAAAAATATATATGAGAGACATAAAGGGTCAAGTGAGAAAGTCTAACACAAATGTGCCCAAGCAAGAGATAGAGAAAGAGGGACAGGACATTGAAAAGGAGAAAGAAGTAATATTGGGAGAGGGAGTGGCTGAATTTTTGTTTTTTTAATGAAATATACCAAATCAAAGGTTCAAGAAATGCTACAAATTATCCAAAGGATAAATTTTTTAAAACCCCTACCAAGACACAGAAGAGATAAACTAACAAAAAGCAAAGATAAAAAGAAATTGTAGGGGCTCCTGGGTGGCTCTGTAGGTTAAGCATCTGGCTGAGGCTCAGGTCATGATCCCGGAGTCCTGGGATCAAGCCCTGCACAGGGCTCTCTGCTCAGGCAGGAGCCTGCTTTTCCCTTTCCTTCTGCCCAACCCCCTTGTGCTCTCTCAAATAAATGAATAAAAATTTAAAAAAATTAAAAATGGAATCAGGTGGTGGTAGCACATTAATTTTATGAGGCTGGTAATAATATTACAGAGACCTCTCTGTAAGATGGAAGTCAGCAAGCAATAGAAAGATACCTTCACTCTGATGAGAGAAATTAACTTCTTTGTAGAAGTTGAGACTCAGAAAAAAAATACGTAAGAATGAAGTCTAGGGGGCCTGGGTGGCTCAGTGGGTTAAAGCCTCTGCTTTCAGCTCAGGTCATGATCTCAGCGTCCTGGGATCCAGGCCCGCATCAGGCTCTCTGCTCAGCAGGGAGCCTGCTTCCTCCTCTCCCTGTCTCTCTGCCTACTTGTAATCTCTCTCTCTGTGTCAAATAAAATAAATAAAATCTTTAAAAAAAAAAAAAAGAAGTCTAAATTCAGAGGAACAAAATTGAAGAGTTTTCCACTAATTGACACACAATAAGGGGACATTTAAAGGATGTACTCTCATCAGAAAGGAAAATTACCTAAAAGAAAAATACAGGAGTGAAAGAATTCATAAGAAAAAAGAATATATATTTAGGATTTTATATATATACACACACATACACTAAATATTTATACATATGGTATTTCTTTACAAATTAATAATTATGATGGTTTGTGAAGTTTCAAATATGTATTCATGTGTGTTTGCATATTTAAAAACCATCATACATGTTGAAGTTTAAGATGGAATTAATGAATATTTACTATTTTTAGTTAATTTAAGGATGCATCCTGTAATTTGGAAGGTAACTGCAACAAAAAGAAAGTAACAACAATAAATTATATATTCTATATTGGGGAAGGCAAACATGAATTTCCAAAAAATAAAGAACATGGCTAAAAGAAAAGAAACAAGGAAAAAAATAAATTTACAGCAGAGAGGATAGGTAGAAAGCACATAATAAAATGTTAGAAATGAACTCAAATATATCAACATTAAAGTAAATTTAAGTAGCTTAAATGCTCTCTTCTATCTAAAAGAGATAAATTTAAAATGTAAGTACACGTAAAGAATAAAAATTAAGAAATGGAAAAAGAGCCAACATGCAAATCTATCCCAAAGAAATTTTGTGTAATTACCCTACCATCAGACAAAGAGGAATTTTAAAAAAGGATTTCCAGATAGAGACCCTTTCACAATGATGAAGACTTCTAATTTTCTCAGAAAATATAATAAATCTAAATTTATATAAATGTAATTATATAGTAGTGCTGTTCAATAGAACTTTCTGGGATAAAAGAAATGTTCTATATCTGCACTGGACATTATAAGAGCTACAGTCCAATATGTAACTATGGAACATTGAAAATGTGGCTATTGTGACTAAGGCATTGAATTTTAATTTAATTTAAATTAATTTAAATTTAAAGAGATACCTGTGCCTATTGGTAACTGTATTGGACAGAGAAGTTACATATCATTGAAATATATAAAGTAAAAATCAAGAGAAGTCAAAATAGAAGTAGAAAAATCAAGATTTATAATTGGAGATTTTAACATATCTCTGATGGTAACATAAAATAAGCAAGAAAACAAAACACTAAGGGTAAGATTTGAACATAACAAATAACAAGTTTGGCACAGTTGATAGAAACTGTTAAATTCCCAAATTGGAGGCCATACATTATTGTCAAGAACAGTTTTATGAAAAATGACCTTAAGCTGGACTGTAAGCAAATCTCAATGAACGTAAGAGAAATGAAATCATACAGAATATGTAGGAGAGAACTGCAGACCTGGAGAGATTTAAGGTAGCAAATTAAGTCATTTAATTAGAAAATATTTAATTTTGAAATAAACTCTTAAATAGCAGATAGATCCAAAGCAAAATAAAAAGGGATTTAAGAAAATATTCTCAACAAACACACGGTATAATGAAAGTAAAACATTAATATGCACTGCAGCTAAATTTTGCTTACAGAGACATTTTTAGCCTTACATGTAAATACTAAAAAATAAGAAATTGCTAAAAATCAAAGGGCTAAGTATTCATTAAAAGAAATTTGAAAAAGAACGCATATTAACCAAAAGAAAGTTAAAGAAAAAAGCAGTAAATGGAGAAATCAGACTCGATGAAAGAGAAGATAAAAACTATAAAGAAAATCAAAGGCGCAAAAGCAGTTTTGGTAAGACTCACATAATTAACAATACATGTTAAGAAAGCAAAAGGGAAAAAGAAGCACAAGTAACCAGTTTTGGGAATATAAAAGAGAACAGCACTAAAGAGTTGGTGTCATTTAAAAGGATTTAAGAATTTTTTGAACTTAATACCTGATATTCAGAAAATTAAAAAAATGGATAAATTCCTAGAAAAATGTAAATTACTAAGTGGACACAAAAAATAAAATTCCAAATTGTCCTATTTAAAAAGTAAAATTCATAATTAAATATTTTGATAGAGCAAATGCTAGACCTAGATTCACAAGTGCATTCTGTTATCACTTAAGGATAAAGTAACACCCATCTTACACAAAGTCCTCTAGAGAACAGATAGGAAAAAAAAAAATTTACAACTTGGTTTCTGAGGTCAACATAACCTTGATACCAAAATTTCAATAAGAAGGAAATCACAGGTCAGTATTGCTCATGAACCCAAATGCAAAAATACTCAACAAATGATTAGAAAACCCATTCAGCCATATATAAAAACTAAAAAACATCATGAACAAGTTGAGCATATCACAGGAATACAAGATTGGTTTGTAAATTTCCAAAAATATTTATTGAAACATCGTTTTTTTAAAAAAGATTTATTTATTTATTTTAGAGAGAGAGCGCGAGCACAAGCAGGAGGGGCAGAGGGAAAGGGAGAGAGAATCTCAGACTCCCCACTTAGCACAGAGCCTGATCTGGGCTCAATCCCAAGACCCTGAATCACAACCTGAGACAAAACCAAGAGTTGGACACTTAACTGCCTGTACCACAAAGGCACACCTGAAACAATGTTTTTAAGAATAAATACTGGGGATAATCTTTATGTCTGTAAATAGAAAACTAGAAATATAAAAAAAACACATAATTTTAAATTAATTACAGCAATCATCAACCAACATGGATATATCTCAAAATATAATATTAATCATAAAAGCAATGATTACATAATGCCACTTATTTAAATTTTGATAGCAGAAAATCTTCTCAATTTAATATTTAGGAGTATATAAATATATAGTTAATATGCATGGAAATAGCTACTGATGGGGAAAAAAGAGTTGAGAATGGGGAAGGCTTACACCATCTGTTTCCCCTCCCCCACTTTCCCGCCATTTAAATACAAGTGTCAAAAATTGTGACTTAACGTTGTTTTTAAAACACTATGATATATATACACACACATGCATCCTTATTTATATATATGGATGCCTGCTGGTTTATTATCTATTCTTGCCTGTATATCTGAAATATTCCATATGCAATATAGGCAAAAATACAGGTGCCATAATTTATAGGACTGTTAGCCCTATGCTTTAGGATTATTAGATTGTTTCATCAAATTTAAATTTGAGACAACTATTCAAGGTAGTTATTATGGTTTCTAATGATACACTTAATGATGCCTCCCCCAGTTATCCAGGAAGAATTCGCGTCTTTGTTTCTCAAAGACTTTGAGGTTTTATACTTTTAACTAAAATCAATCTGCCATTTTGGCATTAGAAAAGGAAATCTGCTAGGTTACTATTTTTAAACAGATATTTATGACAATTTCAATTTGCTTACTAATAAATGTTTAATCACTTTACTTCCTACATAGTATATAAGCATTGCCATTAGGTGGGAGAAAACAAGTAAGTCATTTCCACTGTTATTTTTTTGTCAGAAATCATGTCCTTATTGCTCAATCCAATGAACCAATTTTATTCTGCATCTTACTGGATCTTTGTTAAATGTAGGCACTCAGGACAATAGATATGAAAATAAAACCAATATATAACACATTATTAATTATAGATTAAAAAAAGACTTTGCTCCACTTAAGGCATGATGCATATACATGCTCAGTAGTTGATCAGTGCTCAGATTAACTGCTATAGAATGATTGTGCGTTCTTGGTGTAAATGATTTCACCTTCATGTTCAAAAATGCTTCCTAACCTTTAAGTGAGGAGCATAGCTCTTACATGAGGACAGACCTTGGGTTGATTTGAATCAACCTCTGATACAAACAAGTTAGAATCAAATTAATCACTATTATTACCACGCTACAAAACTGAGTATCTGGGAAAATGGCAGGAAATAGTATCTGTTCTTGTCGAGGTATTCCCGTTTGACAAGGAAATCCCAATAGTCAACAGGACAGAGCAAATGTTTAATCCTGACCACCGACACCTTTATGAAGTTATATCTTATTGATCTCCTACACAGCTTTTAGTATAAGACTTTTTCTTCTTTAAACTTTATTACCTCTGACCAACATTTACACATAGATAATATATTGTACCCTTTCCATAGCTCATAACTTTTGCCATTGGGTTCATTCTTTGTGGGACAATTTCATTCACTATTATGGCACTGTTTTTATACATGTTTCTTTCATATGCTAATGACTTACCAGTCTGTGTTCCCATAAATAACCTCTCCTAGGAGCTTAAGACTTACATCAAAAAGCCAGTCAAGGGGCGCCTGGGTGGCTCAGTGGGTTAAAGCCGCTGCCTTCGACTCAGGTCATGATCCCAGGGTCCTGGGATCGAGGCCCACATCGGGCTCTCTGCTCAGCGGGGAGCCTGCTTCCTCCTCTCTCCTCTCTCTCTGCCTGTCTCTCCGCCTACTTGTAATCTCTCTCTCTGTGTCAAATGAATAAAATCTTTAAAAAAAAAAAAAAGCCAGTCAAATTTCTCCCCATCTGTGCTCCTAAACACGGTATGACCAAAACCTGACTAGCTCTAGAATTCCCTGGTGTCTTGGGACTAGAATAACCAGACCATGTACCACATGTGTTCATCTTGATATTCCCTGTATTTAACAGACTTCTTGATTCATAGTATGCTCTATCTAGCTAACTCAATTATCTAGAATGTGCCGAATGTCCTTCAATTCTACCTGTCATGAAAATCAAATTTGTGCCTGAATCAACCTGCAGATAAATTCTCTGCTGAATAAGAATATGAAATGAAGTTACTATCATTTTCTTTTTTCCTCTATTGGATGTTCTATGTTATGTCTCCTTCACCTCATTTTTCTAAGATCGAACATGCCAGGATTTTATCCCCCGCAAACAAAAGTGCTGGGACAGCTGGGTGGTTCAGTTGGTTAAGCATCTACCTTTGGCTCAGATCACGATCCCAGGGTTCTGGGATCAAACCCTGGGTCAGACTCCCTGCTCAGTTAGGACTCTGCTTCTCCTCTCCTTTTGCTGCTTGTGCTCTCTTGCTTGCTCACTCGTGCTCTCTTTAATGAGTAAATAAAATCTTTTAAAAAAAGAAACTTAAAAAAATAAAAATAGGGGTGCCTGGGTGGCTCAGTCGATTAAGTGGCTGCCTTCAGCTCAGGTCATGATCCCAGGGTCCTGGGATGGAGCCCCGCATCGGGCTCCCTGCTCAGCAGAGAGTCTGTTTCTCCCTCTTCCTCTGGCTGCCTCTCTGCCTACTTGCACTCTATCAAATAGATAAATAAAATCTTTAAAAAAAAAAAAAGAATAAAAAAAGAGAAGTATAATGGGCGCCTGGGTGGCTCAGTGGGTTAAAGCCGCTGCCTTCGGCTCAGGTCATGATCCCAGGGTCCTGGGATCGAGGCCCACATCGGGCTCTCTGCTCAGCGGGGAGCCTGCTTNCCTCTCTGCCTACTTGTGATCTGATCTCTCTCTCTGTGTCAAATAAATAAATAAAATCTTAAAAAAAAAAAAAAAGAGAAGTATTGTGATCTCTTGTCTCAAATTTACTGAATACTGATCTATGAGTTTGTCTGTTACTGTGAGGACACCGAGTTAGAGGTCAGGGAGTGATGGCTGAGCTGAGGGAAGTTACAGAGGCAGTGCATATTCCAACTATTTGCATGATAAGGATATAAACATTCCCTACAGATAAGTAGATATCAAGGGTTAAACAGTCTTTGAGTTACCCCATAAAGGCCAAGATTTTGGGTGGCAGCCCTCATGAGCAAAAATCTGCGGCATGAACTTTGTGTTCAAGACTGAGTAGGGAAGAATGAGGTTGAGACTGAATTAATCTCATATGCCAGAAACAGTATGCTTCAAATTCCCTGTAGAACCACATTTTCAGCAAAGATTGAGGGGCACCTTGATGCAGATTTCTGGCACTCCTTTTTCTGTAGACCTCGCTCTTTCCTGAAACTCTCCTTCACAATGGTCAGTCATCTCAGACTTCTTGAATTTTATCTCTGCATTTGTTTTCACAGCTCAGCAGGAATGCTGTGGGATCCTGACACCATTCTGTGGAGGAAAGGTAGCCCCAGACACCAAGCCATGCTTTTGTTGCCCTTGTCCTACTGATGACAGACTACCACCTCCTGCAGTCAAATGTCTGAAAACTATTGTTCTGTAGATCTTTTCACTGATCTAGTTAAGGTGAGTCAGCAGTTATTATTACAACATCATGGGCAAAAGCAATAGTCAACATAAGTTCTATCTGCTAAAATAATAATATATCATTTAATACTGGTAATTTTTATACTGATAAAGTTATTTGAAAAAGTATGTTTTTGTTTTGGACGATAAATTCTTCATTCTTTTATTAGGTGTAATAAATAAATTACAATATGTATATAAAGCTAAATAGAGTAAATGGACCATAAATTCTGGATATTTTTAAAAGCAATTTGTATAAAGTTTAAAATAATATTAGATTTATGATGATATTGATAAATGAATGATATACTGGAAGAAAGTAGTTTAGCGAGATAATTAAAAATTATTGATATGGATTTAGTACTATAGAGCTTACTGAACAATAACCTGTTTCCTCCAAAATACATGGAAATGAAAGAAAAAAATGCAAATTGCTTTTCAGAAGAAAGTATTTTAAAGTTTTGATAGCTCCAAAAGATACTTTTGATGAGCTATAAATATAATTTGAATATTATTATGTTTTGTGACCTTACTGCTTTTATATGCTTTAGTATTCTCATTTTTTAAGAAATAAAGTTGAAGCTGTGAACAAAAGAAACTTGACATGTCTAAAAGAAAATATTAAATGTGATAAATAAACAAATTGTCACGTGTGTGGAAATATTTAAATTGTTGGTGCTGAATAAAGGAAAAATAATATTAATAGCAATATTGAAACCAATAATCTCAGACATAGATTCATTTGTATTTCTTAATACTTATATAAGTTAATGTTGATATAACTTTTAAAACTATGAAAAGTAAGAAATTTACATTTTCTCTGAAAAATGTGGCACTGGTTCATTAGTTGAATGTTTCTATGATTTTTAAAAAGAAAGTAATTTCATTTTATCTAAACAAATATAAAAATGTAATACATAGCTGATAAAATTTTACACTTCCCTAAGCAAGTAATTTGGTTCATTTTCTTTTTATTGCCCTTATTTTATGTATTCACAGGGAAAGAAAAATTTGATTTTATTCCTCAATAATGTTTCTATGAAGCTCATCATTCCAAAGGATTTAATTCTAACTTAAAGTTAAAAGTATTCCTTTCATAGACTGTATACTTTCACACAGTTTTTAGGAACAAATATTTTCCTCAATAAGAAATAGATTCCTTCTATGTCAAATTCCTTGGAATGGGGTGTTAGATGAGATTGCCTTTCCTCATGACTGATTTCAATCATGAGAGGTTTTCATATGCACCTTCAGAGCTCTCCCCAACATGTTTGCCTCTGAGGAAGGGCTTACTCTGTTTAAATATTTTATTTACCTTGGTATAAACTGGTGTCTTTCCTGCTCCCCTAGGGGACATTTCTACTTTGCCAGAAGAGAGGTTCTGCCTTTGTCCTGCACTGCCTGTGAATGACATTTTAGTGAACCTGATGCTAGAATTAAGTTAGCAGGTAGGGTGGCTCGCATGGTAAACTCTATCTTCTAACCTTGTTTTTTTCTGCAATAAAGGTAATATGCTCATCATCATCTTTTATTCCTTGGTTTATTCTCCATACTTGATTTTAGCCAAAAGGCCGAGAAGCGATGCTTTATTCTCATTGTCTTCAGAATTAGGCTAAATAAAAGAGACAAACCATAAGAGACTCCTAATCTCACAAAACAAACTGAGGGTTACTGGGGGTGGGAGGGTAGGGATAGGATGGCTGGATGATGGACATTGGGGAGGGTTCGTGCTATGGTGAGTGCTGTGAAAGGCGTAAGCCTGATGATTCACAGACCTGTACCCCTGGGCAAATAATAATAATAAAAATAAATTAAAAAAAAAAGAAAAGGGACATTATTTAATGAAGACCATTCTGAAGAGTCCAGCAAGAATAATGGTTAAAAAGAGAAAACCAAGCCTTGTAGATCTGAGTTTGAATCTCATCTTTAGGTCTTAGGTGTTGTATTATATTGGGCAAACCCCTTTCTCTGAACTTCAGTTTTTGTAAATGTAAACAAGACTAAGATATATTGCTTACTCTAAAGAATTTGGTGAACTATTAGTTTTATATGTATACCCATCTTTAATTATTTAATTTTAATTACAGTTGTATAAATATAAATATTTAATAATACATAAGAATTATAAGAATAAATGATATATAAATTTATGTAAAATATATAATAATAATATAAGAAATACATAAGAATATATAAGAAATAGGTTATAAGAATTAGGTATAACAGGTTATAAGAATTAGGTAACATTTTTATATAGACATATGATAAAGTATTTAACAGGAAGTAAATTGGAAATAAAGTATTATATTTATATGATACATAAGGCAGGAAGTCTTTGTATGATAATTTATGCATAAGAGACCCACAGAGTATCAAGTATCCAGTCCTTGTGGGAATGGCATCAAAGATTTTTGAATACAAGAAAAAAAGAGGTTCTTGAATATTACGAGCCTTACTTCTTGCTGAACGTGTTCTTTGAATATTCTAGGCACCAGTAAAGAAAAATAAACAAAGAAGGGAAGACATAATTTTCTTTTTATTCTTAATGCCATTTTCTTTTAGTGTTTCTTACTGTTGCCATTGTTTTTATTTTTCAGGAAGCAACATTTTACATCGCAATTTCTTGTGTATTTGGTTCCACTGCTATAGATTAACTTATTGTTCACTGTAATATGGTCAGTCATTAGCTATGAATATTGGGATAATTAGAATTATAAATAACCTATCTGACTTTTCATCTACCCAAAATGAGATGGAACTTCTATGTAGAGATGAACTTGAAAAATTAGCAACTTTTTCTAGAGAACTGAAAGACTAGTGGAGATACCTTTCCTCTGTATTAGAAATAAAAAAGGATATTAAATATCTAGCTCCAAGTGCAGCAGGAGAAATCAAGGTGGAACTCCAGACAGTTGAGAAACACCAAGCCTACTTAAAGAAATAAATTCTATTACGCGGCTCATCTAATAGAGAAGGTATAAAAAATGAACATTGCACAAGTCACATGACAGTCCCTTGATTATCTGTGAGTGTGAACATGTCTCTGGATGATGAGTAATAGATTGGTATATGCTAGCTGTCCTCTGTATCGTTTTTAAGCCACTGAGGCCATATGTTTCCTGAAGGAAACAGTCATCTAAGGGAAACCAAAGCAATGACTGATAATTTATCACCTTCAACACACCCCATTTTCTACCCAATTATTACATTTATTTTTTTCTCTGTGGTTAGCTTGTATCATACCACACTCCAGTGGTGGTGCTGAAGCAAGCAAAAAATAGTAATTTACGCTAAGAGACGTGACAAAAATATAACTTCACGTGGGTGAAGAAATACTTTGTAAAACCTAGGATAGCCTAACAAAGCAAGCAGTGCCTGTAGTTATTCACATTACCATATCAATAAGGAAGTTTGTGCTTATCAGAGTTAATAAAACAGGATTAAATGATACACAAATCCTTACAATACAAAAGATTCAGAGAAATAAAATATAAAAATCAGGAAAACATGACTATTAAATTGTGCTTTTCAGGGACGCCTGGGTGCCTCAGTCGGTTAAGCATCTGCCTTCCCTTCAGGTCACCATCCCAGGGTCCTGGGATCCAGTCCCACATCTGGCTCCCTGCTCAGCGGGGAGTCTGCTTCTCCCTCTGCACCCCCAACCCCCGTCCCGGCTTGTGCTGACAAATAAAATCTTAAAAAAAAACACAAAACTGTGCTTATCAGGAACCACTGGATGGTAGATTACATAATAAACAAGATTCATAACTGAAATGGTTTTAAAAGATGATAGGTCTTAAACTTTATGAATATAGTACATTTAAAAATGTAGAATTCTCTAAGATAAAAAGAAAAACCTAAAATATGTAATTTGAAAATTGACTAGGTCATATGCTTATTTTATTAACACCCAAACCTAAGTACTTGAATCATAGAGAAGGGTTTATAGTTTATGCATATACATATGTATAAAGTATGTGCATGCATCTTTGTACAAATATATTCACATGCAATAAGAAGTATATAACTAGGTGTATTTAATATCTGATATATATATAAAGGGAAATGATTTATATTAGAGAAAGGGAGAGAAATACACACCCAATAATGATGTGATATAAGAATATATAGAGAGCATGTAGAGATAAGGATGCAAAGATTATATACACACAGACACACAGAGGGGAAAAAAATAAATGTGCCTGGGGGATATTACCTTGTGAAACTTCCGCTCTTTTAGTCACTTTACAGCAGTTAATGTGCTATCCCAGATAATATCTGTTTTTATAAATATGAGGAGGAGATCTAATTACAACAAATCCTTTCTTATTAGGGTGAACAACAGCTAATTGTGCTATGATGCTAATTCAATAGGATAGAAAGCATATAATGAAATAAGACTTTCAAATTGCATTAGTGTACAAATAATATGCTTCATGACCATTGTCAACAGCATTATATTTGGTGGTTAATGGCATGCATATCCTGGAAAGAGAACATATTTTATTTGATCAGGTAAGTTAAAAACTGACAAAACAGTGCGGTCCTGAGACTCTTGATTGCTGAGCAGATTCTTGTTACTTCTGGTTATTTAAGGAGAACTTTATAGTGATTTCTTTGGAGACTAATTGGAAATGAATGAGTTCTCAGAGTGTATCAGTTTCAGAAGCAGCGTAAATCATCCTAGTCCATGTACTCTTCACAATGCCAGTGGGTGGTAGTGTAGGGATATAATTTAACAGAGCCAATTCATAATCACAGTCAAACACATCATGTTGTGATGGTGTCTGATTTTCCAAGTAGGAGTCAGTTGCTTAGAATCTGCACTATTTCTGCAAGTCACTTCTTTATTTTTAAATAAATGATAACCCTTATTCAATTAAAATAGAACTAGGAATCCTACTGTTTAAAACAAGAGATACTCAGTTTAAAAGGTCTAAAGGACCAGTATTTGTGGCAACATTCGCCAAAGACTCCTGAGGGAGAGGCACCTCCAAAGTAACCTTAAAGTTCCATGAGGTAGATGAAAATTTGTACTTTTGAAAGAGGCATTTTAGCAACTTAAATATTATATTCAAGCCAATTATATATTTAATCACTTTTTTAGTGTGAATTTTCCACACTGGTTCAGAACTTAATTAGTTTTATTTTTTACAGAGCTTGTGTGTGATTCCTTTGAAGTAGGTTCAGTTTTTTTTTTTTTTAGGTTCAGTTTTTGAAATAGAGAATATAAATAGTTTATATGAGAAATGATGGAAGAATCAGTTTCTGCACTGGGTATTTGTTTTATTTTATTTTTTAACTGGGCTTCAGTGTTTGTGTGAATTTTTGAAGCTGTATGCAGAGGATTGATTTATGTGCATTTTTCTGAAATGTTTCTATAGCTTTCATAAAATTATTACATAAGGTTCTTTGTTTTCAAATATTTGAGAGAGAGAGATCATGAGCAGAGGGAAGGGACAGAGCAGTCTTTCAGCCAAGTGGGGAGCCTGCCCCAGGGCTTGATCCCAGGACCCTAAGATCATGACCTGAGCCAAAGGCAGAGGCTTACTTAACTAAGCCATGCAGTTGCCCCTAAGTTTATTTATATTTGGGGATCAAAAACCTAACTTTAGAATCATCCTACCTTTTCACATGTTAATGGATCGATTTTGATGGTAACATATCTGTAAATTGAGAATGTACCTGTTTCCTGGATGATGCTTATCTAGAGTCTCTCAAATGACAGCAGTGCCAACATTTTGACAGAGATTTCTTCTATAATCCCATTTATGTTCAATTCATTCACTTCAAGCATTATACCTTTTTGTTTCTTTCCTGCACTTTCATTTTTGTTGACCAATTCCCTTTCTTGATTACCCATTTTTGTAGAATGTCCTAGGAGTATCACTGAGAGAAAAGAAAGTGACACAGTGACTTGCTTTGCTCCCTGTACTTTTAGTGAATAACAGATGCTGTGATCCATCACCGAATGACTTTGAAAGAAGTGGTGTGACTGGTTGCTCACCATGACATGCATCTTCTACTTAGTGATTTGTGGACTGGAGAGCAGGACTTTATGTACCATATTGTATTTTATGCAATTAAAAATACATGCATTTTTTATTGCTAATACACCATGGTAACTGAAATGTGAACCATGTTGTGGGGGACAGATGTTATTTAATTGTGGTAATGGAAACTCAAGCATATCGATATCACATAAAGTGAGTACAAGCTATATTCAATATCCAGTGAAGGTATTCAAATATGAAGGCAAAATATTTCTTCAGATCAATAAATGCTGGAAGAATTTGTGACCACCTTATCTGAAATCTTTAGAAATACAGAGGAACTTCTTTAGGTTAAATGGAAATGATAGCAGTGTAAGTGAAGAGACACATACATCTACAGGAAAGCAAGGATAACAGTAGAAGGAAGATATACCTGATTAAGGAACATATAAATGACTTCTACTTACATAACAGTTGGTGGTTTAATGCAAAAAATTATCTTTTTGTGGGGTTTTAATATATTTTGATGCAAAATATAAGGAAACAATGTTACCAAGAGTGTGACAGTATAAAAGGCATTGTTCAAAGTTCTTATATTCGACAAGAAGTGTGGTATTTCCTCCCTGTATATTCTGATTAGAGGCAAAGTGTTGTGATTCCTGCATTAACAACAATAAAAATAGATGGATATAAACGCCAAGAAAAACTAAAATAGAATACTAAATTTTTTATAAGTTCAAAAGTAGGAAAGAAATCTGAATAGTTCACATGAGAAAAATTAATAAACAGAGGCTCCATATCTATCTACATCAGTAATTGCACTAAATGTAAATTGACTAACTATGCCTATTAAAAGTAAGTATCTTCACACTAGATAAAATAGGCAGTCCTAACTACATACAGTTTAAAAGAGATTATTTTGTGGGCGCCTGGGTGGCTCAGTGGGTTAAAGCCGCTGCCTTCAGCTCAGGTCATGATCCCAGGGTCCTGGGATCGAGGCCCGCATCGGGCTCTCGGCTCAGCAGGGAGCCTGCTTCCTCCTCTCTCCTCTCTCTCTGCCTGCCTCTCTGCCTACTTGTAATCTCTCTCTCTGTGTCAAATGAATAAAAAAAAAAATAAAAATTAAAAAAAAAATAAAATAAAANTACAGTTTAAAAGAGATTATTTTGAAATATAAAGACATAGGTTTGGAAAAAAGGATGAAAAAAAGTAATCTATTCACAAAACAAATACAGAAAGCCTGCTTTGTCTATGTTACTATCAATGTGGATCTTGTTATGTATTAATATCAATGTAGAGCTCAAAGTAATGAGTCTTAGCAGAAATAGAAGGTAATTTGTAATAAAGGTAAATTTATCAGTAACATAACACTCATAAGTGTATCTAATTAAAGCACTTCAAAATCAACAAAAAGGAACTGTGACAAATAAAGGGAGACATAGACAAATCCAGAAGTATAGTTGGAGATTTAATACATACTACATTTGTGACCTTAATGATGCTACTGTATCTCTTAAAGCTTCTCTCCTGGTCTGTTAGATAAGCGCAATTTCTATCTTAAAAGGTGAAGCTTAACCGTGATAGTATACCTAGGGGCTCTTGGGTGACTCATTTGGTTAAGTGTCTGACTCTTGATTTTGACTCAGGTGATGATCTCAAGGTCCTGGGATGGAGCCCCATGTTGGGCTCTGCACTCAGTGGGGAGTCTGCTTGAGGACTGCTCCTTCTGCTACTCCCCTCATTCACTCTCTCTTTAAAATAATAAATCCTAAGAAATGTGTTAGTATATATAAAATGTTTCTCACAGGGCTATTGCATATCTAAGATGAAGAGTAGATCCTAATGTTTCTTTTAATTTATAGTATTTCAACATTATAAAGAAGTAAGGTCCATTCTAAAACCTTGGAATTAGCTATAATGCCTTCTAATTTCAAAAGTATTTTTTTTAAAAAAGATTTTATTTGAGAGAGATGGAGAGCATGAGTTGGAGGAGAGAGGTAGAGGGAGAGAGAGAGAAGCAGGCTCCCTGCTGAGTCGGGAAGCCAACGCGGCTTGATATCAGGACCTTGGGACCATGACTTGAGCTGAAGGCAGATCCTTAACCAACTGAGCCAGCCAGGTATCCCCAAAACAACTGTCTTCAACTTTGCCATAGTTGGTTTCTTTTGATTGTTAAAATTGTCACTTTTCCTCCAAAAACTCTTGTAACTTAACACTTTGCATTGTCAGTTCTGGCCCTTCCATTCTACAAAAATTGGTATTTCAAAGGTTGTCATCCCCCCTAGACAAAATAGATTGCATCTTCTTGGTCTATATGTTCTTTAATGTGTTGCTTACAGTCGTAGAAACTGAACTGAACCATTTTACTTTTCTCCCCTTGGGATGATATCTCTCAAGGGTCTGATTATTTTTATGTGCCCTCTTTCTTTCAAGATATATGCTTGAATGACTTATTCTTAGCAACCAATCGCCTCATTGTTGATGATTATCATCTGTATTTTCAGCCCCCAAATAACAATTTATTCATCTTAAATTTAAAAACAACGACTCGTTGGCAATGTGATTCACTAAGCAAGAAGTTGTTCTTTCTCATTGTTCAGAAACAAATTTGAATGTCAGTTTTTTTTTACCACATAACTTTTTTACTACTACAATTCCTTACCTAGCTAATTGGACATTAGGTAGCTTAACCATGATAAAGACAAGTCCTTTTTTTTTTTTTTAAAGATTTTATTTATTTATTTGACACAGAGAGAGAGATCACAAGTAGGCAGAGAGGCAGGCAGAGAGAGGAGGAAGCAGGCTCCCTGCAGAGCAGAGAGCCCGATGCGGGCCTCGATCCCAGGACCCTGAGATCATGACCTGAGCTGAAGGCAGAGGCTTTAACCCACTGAGCCACCCAGGCGCCCGATAAAGACAAGTCCTAAGGACCCAGAATAGTTATGTTTTTCTTCAATCTCCAAGACTACAGAGGATGTTATCCTTTTATTTTATTTCCTCAGATGCAAGTCATTAGCAAACCCTCGTTAGCTCTGACGTGCTATCCTGTGTTTAGAAAAGCAACCACAACACAGTAGTAAAGAAATTTGGTGACTAGGTACAATGGATTATTTGAATGTCAATATTTAGTTCTATAAAACACTTTTAGAAGTGTTCCAGATAAAATGCTTCACTTTGCCATGTTTGGAAAATAGATCATATTTTCCAAAAAGCAGAGATTTGGCCAAAGATCTTTATCAGGTATTTCTTTGGGAGACTGGATGAATGGGAACCCAGAAGTGACTATGCAGTAGGGACAGAAAAAGCGTGGAAAGAATCCAAGGTAACTGACCAAAAAGCCCTTGATTAATTACAAGCATAGCTCAGAGGTTTTATCAGTTTGGTTCCAGACAACTCACAATTAAGAAAGTTAAATGAATTTTTGCTGTCCTAATGTATATAAAAGTTGTATTTATACTATATCATAGTCCATTAAGTATACAATAGTAGTCTTTAAGACAATGAACATACATTAAAAATTACTTTATTGCAAAAAATGCTAACCATCATTTGAACTTTCAGTTAGTCCCAACATTTTTGCTGGTGGGAGGTCTTGCTTTGATGTTGAGGACTGCTGACTGATAAGGATGGTGGTTGTTGAAGGTTAGGGTGGCTGAGGCATTTTCTTAGAATAGGACAACAATGAAGTTTGCCACAGCAATTGACTCTTTATTTCATGAAGGATTTTTCTTCAGCTTATAATACTGTTTGATAGCATTTTAACCACAATAGAAATTTCTTTAAAAATTGGAGTCAATCCTCTCAAACCCTGAGGCTGGTTTATGAACAGAGTTGATGCAATATTCTAAATCCTCTGTTGTCATTTCAATTATCTTCACAGCATCTTCATCAATTGATTCCATCTCAAAAAACAAAACAAAAAAAACCCCTGAAAAGTACTTTCATTGCTCATCCATAAAAAGCAACTCCTGATCCAATCAAGTTTTATCACGAGATTGCAGTAATACAGTAACATCTTGAAGCTTCTCTTTTAATTTTAGTTCTTTTGCTATTTCCACCACACCTGCAGTTACTTCTTCCACTGAACACTGAATCTGAACACCTCACAGTCATCTAGGAGGATTAGAATCAACTTCTTCCAAACTCCTATTCATATTGGTATTTTGACCTCTTCCTATGAATCACAAATTTTCTTAATGGCATCTGGAATAACAAATCTTTTCCCAAAGATTTTCAATTTATTTTGCCCAGATCCGTCAGAGGAATCTTTTGCAGTTGTAGCCTTACAAAATGTACTCTTTAAATAGTAAGACTTGCAAGTAGAAATGACTCCTGATCCATGGGCTGCAGAATGGATGTTGTGTTAGTGGGCACGGAGACGACACTCACCTTCTATATCTCCAACTGAGCTCCTGGGTAACCAGATGCCTTATCAATGAGTAGTACTACGTTGAAAGCTATCCTTTTTTTCCTGAGCAATTCTTAACAGTTGGCTTAAAATAGTCAATAAACGATGTGAAAAATAGATATACAATGTATAGAGCACAGACAGAATAGAGTTGGAATAATTTCTAAGGGTCTAGAATTTTCAGGATAGTAAATGAACACTGGCTTCAACTTAGTCACCAGATTCATTAGCCCCTAACAGGAGAGTCAGCCTGTCTTTTGAAGCTGAGCATTGACTTCTCTCTACCTGTTAACGTCCTAGAAGGCATCTCTTCAAATATAAGGCTGTTTCATCTGCATTGAACATCTGTTGTTTAGTGGAGCCACCTTCATGAATGATCTTACCTGGATCTTCTGGAGAACTCGCTGTAGCTTCTACATCAGTAACTACAGCTTCACCTTGCACTTCTATGTTGTAGAGATGGCTTCTTTCCTTAAACCAGATGAAGCAATCTCTGCTAGCTCCCAACTTTTATTTTGAAGTTTCTTGACCTCTCAGTCCTCACAGAATTGAAGAGAGTTAGGACCTTGCTCTAGATTAGGCTTTGGCTTAAAGAAATGTTGCAACCAGTTTGATCTTCCATCCAGACCACTAAAACTTTCACCACATCAGCAATATAGCTGTTTTGTGTTCTTAGGATTTGTGTGCTCCCTGGAGTAGCACTTTTCATTTCCTTCAACAAACTTTCCTTTGCACTCAGGACTTGGCTAAGTGTTTGGCACCAGAGGTCTAGCTTTTAGCCTGTCTCGGCTGGCTTTCGAAGTGCCTTCCTTACGGAGCTTAATCATCTTTAGTTTTGACTTAAAGTTAGAGATGTAGGACTCTTTTTCTTAAATACTTAAAAGGCCTTTGTAGGATTATTAATTGACTTAATTTCAATATTGATGGGTCTCAGGGAATAAGGAGGCCTGAGGAGAGGGAGAAAGATGGCGGAACAGCTGGAACACATACAATATTTATCAATTAAATTTGCCATCTTATGTGGCACAAGTTTTGGCACCCTAAAAGAATTCTAACAGTAACAAAGATCATTGATCACAGATCACCATAAAATAAGAAATTTGAAATGTTGCAAGAATTACCAAAATGTGACACAGAAACATGAAGTAAATAAATGTTGCTGGAAAAAGAGCACTGACAGATTTGCTTGACTTGAGGTCACCACAAACATGCAACTTGTAAAAAAAAAAGTACTACTTGTGAAACACAGTAAAGTGCAATAAAATAAGGCATGCCTGTCCGTCAGTATTCCTGTTCTACTTATTCTCCACTGTAATTATTAAATCTAAAAAATTTCCTCTTGTTTTAGATACAAAGCAGCAAACTTCCTTTAAAGAAATCTTAATATTTAGGCAATTTCTATTAGCCCAACAGATACATCAACTCCTTAAATCGAGACTTGAAAAGTCTTATTGCAAAAACGTTCAAGAAGCATTTTTCGTATGAGACTTCCAAATGCAGAATACATTGCTTTAGACTACCTTTCAGGTTTCAAAACTTCTGTTTTACTCTGACCATAACTTACATTATCATTAGTGCATATTAAAGGATCACTGTCCATAAAGTATTATGGTCTACAGTCATTTGACTTCCATTTATGATAGAAAAAAAAAAGTTGCATTTTAAAACAAGTCATGGGTCTTCAGCTTTCTTTTGTTTCACTTGCCAGACAGTTCCACAGGTTAATTTTTCTTTTGTAATTGTCTAGATTTTGTCTGCACTGATGAGGGATGGCCACCCTCATCATCATGATTGTATTATGAGAGTAGTTACTTCACAGGACTCTAACACATTCTTCCCCTCTTCCTTCTAATTCATCCTGAAACCAGTAACCACCTCAGGCTTCCTTAAGCAATAACACCTGGCTCAGAGTACTAGCCTCTGCGATAAACCGCAATGGCTGCAAAATAAATGTTTGTCCAAATTACTCTTGTTCTCAAGTTTTCATAATCTGACACCCTTCATTAACCCAACCAGTTTTTATCTGTCCCTCTTTTCCAACCCATGTTTGTCACTGTTATTCCTGGTAAATCATGCATCTTTGATTTCTCTTCCTGTGAACCACCCCATCTCCATGATGCTTGATCCTGACTCAAACTCAGTTTTGTAGCCTACCCTCGAAATCTCCTGTTCACTCTTTAATCTTTAGTTTAGCATCTCTCCTGTGAGAAGTTTGCCTTATTTTACTGTCCTTCATTCCCCTCCATTTATGCTGTGCCAGTTAATCAGCTATTGCTTTTCAGATTAAAACTCACTCTCCTATGCACAGCAAGGGCTCTGCAAACTGTAATTTCAGTTTTGCTAGCTGGTTCCCTACTAGCATGTGCCACTGGAGGCATGTGAGGGAGGCTGGGAAGTTGGAGGAAAGAAAAGGGTTTTGGTTGTCTCATCTAGGCTTGCTTTTTCTTCCTGTCAGCAATTACCACAACAGTGCACCTTGACTTTGGCAGTGGCAATTCACTTAATAATAGCAGTTGAGTTCAGTATCCAGTTTTTCCAACATTCCTATAGCCAGGCTCATTGGGATAGTTTGGAGATGTCAGAACCATCCTGTTAGCAGCTGTCCTTCAGGATCTGAGTCCACGCTCCATGAGCTCCTTCCTCAGAGGTGCTCAGATGTCTACCAGGCATACAGTGTCTCCTCCTTGCAAATTAGGAGACACTCCAGCTCCACAAAGCTCCTCCTCTGGCCCTTTCAACTTGGATAATTGCAACCTCTTTTCTGTTAGCTCAGGCTAAGCTCTCTGTATTAGGACCATTGTAATTCTTTTTTTTTTTTAATTTTATTTTTATTCTTTGCCCAAGGGGTACAGGTCTGTGAATCATCAGGCTTACATCTTTCACAGCACTCACCAAAGCACAAACCCTCCCCAATGTCCATAACCCATCCACCCTATCCCTACCCTCCCACCCCCCAGTAACCCTCAGTTTGTTTTGTGAGATCAGGAGTCTCTTATGGTTTGTGTCCTTCCCCATCCCATCTTGTTTCATTATTTTTCCCTCCCTACCCCCCACGACCCCCCACCCTGCCCCTCAAGTTCCTCATATCAGAGAGATCATATGATAATTGTCTTTCTCTGATTGACTTATTTCGCTCAGCATAATACCCTCCAGTTCCATCCATGTCGTTGCAAATGGCAAGATTTCGTTTCTTTTGATAGCTGCATAGTATTCCATTGTATATATATACCACATCTTCTTTATCCATTCATCTGTTGATGGACATCTAGGTTCTTTCCATAGTTTGGCTATTGTGGACATTGCTGCTATAAACATTCGGGTGCACGTGCCCCTGAGGAACACTACCTTTGTGTCTTTAGGATAAATACCCAGTAGTGCGATTGCTGGGTCGTAGGGTAGCTCCATTTTCAACTTTTTGAGGAATCTCCATACTGTTTTCCAGAGTGGCTGCACCAGTTTGCATTCCCACCAACAGTGTAGGAGGGTTCCCCTTTCTCCGCAACCTCGCCAACATCTGTCATTTCCTGACTTGTTGATTTTAGCCATTCTGACTGGTGTAAGGTGGTATCTCGCTGTGGTTTTAATTTGTATTTCTCTGATGCCGAGTGATGTTGAGCACTTTCTCATGTGTCTGTTGGCCATTTGGATGTCTTCTTTGGAGAAATGTCTGTTCATGTCTTCTGCCCATTTCTTGACTGGGTTATTTGTTTTATGGGTGTTGAGTTTGAGAAGCTCTTTATAGATTTTGGATACTAGCCCTTTATCTGATATGTCATTTGCAAATATCTTCTCCCATTCTGTCAGTTGTCTTTTGGTTTTGTTGACTGTTTCCTTTGCTGTGCAAAAGCTTTTAATCTTGATGAAGTCCCAATAGTTCATTTTTGCCCTTGCTTCCCTTGCCTTTGGTGATGTTCCTAGGAAGAAGTTGCTGCGGTTGAGGTCGAAGAGGTTGCTGCCTGTGTTCTCCTCGAGGATTTTGATGGATTCCTTTCTCACATTGAGGTCCATTGTAATTCTTTAATATTCCTGTTTGCCAGAACAATTCAACACCATTCATATTCTCTATTAAAATATTCATGTTAAAATAACGGCGGTATTTGTCTCCTAACTGGACCCTGTTACTAAACAGACCTCTCCTCTCCACCACCTTTCCTTCCCATACGCTCCATGAGGACAGCAGCTGATTTAAGATGTTTGCTTTATATTCATTGTATCCCAAAGATAACTGAGTTTCTTGAAGGCGAGATACCTTCCTTTCTGCACTCCCAGAACCCAGCACATAGCCTGATGCTCAATATATATTTGTTAAGTGAACAGATGAATAAATGACAGTATTGAATTACTCCAAGTCTGTTTCTGTCAAGTGGTGATGAAACATTCGGAAAGTCTGGCTTTGTAAGCTACATGTCAGACCAGAATAGGAAGCTGTCTAGCTGGAGGCTCCGAGGAACATCAACTTATCAATCAATGACTCACCAGTTACCCAGGGTTTCATCACCATGTAGGGAGGGACAGAACCATCATTTTTTTCTGAGAGTGTAGGTTCCATAAACCCTTCTGAAGTAGACCTTACATCAAAATTTCTCTCAAAAACCTCCATATGTGAAACTTTATTTTTATACTCTCTCCTAAGCCTAGAAAATATGGAAATTAAAAATGCCACATTGCTATTTAAATAATAGCAATTATACTCACTTGGTACTTATTAACTGGGTAATGAAAAATTAATCTTGCTATGTATCATTCTAATTATATTTTTAAAATTGTCATTTGCTTTTCTTGTGATTAATAGAACACCCTACCAATTTAGTAGCCTTATCTGAGAATATTCATTCTGCTTTTAAGCATTTTACTATTTTTAAAATGTTGTTTCCTAAGAAGACAATTTAAAACCTGTTATTTTCATATTTGTCTAAAATTCACTTGAAATTGCCTTTGAATTATAATAAAGTGAAAAATGTCTTAGCTATTTGTACCACATAGCCTGCCTAAATAAAATATTTACATGCCAGTTTAATCAAGAAAATATCTCAGTCCAAATAAATAGTAGAGACTCAAGATAATGAAGAAAAATAAAACCATGATTTTAAAAATCTATTTAATATATGCACATAGTCGTGTGAATGAAGTAAGTACATACTTTTCTAGGCATGTTAATTCAAAAAGAACACCAAGGTATATCTATGAGACATTCTTACTACAATATTTTTTTTTAGATTGTATCACTATTTTTTCTATTCTTTTTTTTTAAGCTGGCTTCTAAGCTTTTTCATAATCCCTGTGGTGAATAATCAACCTAAGATTATTTGTCAATGTCTTATTTAAATTGGATCTTCCAAAGAGGAAGTATGTGCCATTCTAGTCCACAAAAAAATCCTTTTTGTTTACATATGGTCAATTCTAAAAAGCTCTCCTCGGATAACATGAAAAATTGAGTGTACACTCTCTTCATTCAACAATAAACTGATTCATCTTTTCTCTTTCACAAGGGATGATCGCTTATGTAATTCATCCTCTGTTTTTAATGGGTACAACACCACCTCTTTAGGAGCAAGGGCTCAATCAATATTATGAGCCCAAGAGTTCAGATGTCTTTTCGCTCGAAGCAACTGACTGCAGTTATATATAATCTGTACTCTGTTTTCCATTGATGTGATCTCCTTCAGACAACTAGACTCACACAGTAGGATTCAGCAAGGTCAACAATTAAGCATCTTTAGCTCATCTAGCAGTCCATAGGATCGTGACTTGACTAAACAATGAGGCATAAAATACACATTAAGAGTCTAGAGAGGTGAAGAATATAAAAAGTAAAGATACAAATTACAAAACCTGTACAAATCAATTGGACTGTTAAAAAAAAAAAGTATCGGCAGCATAGTGGCTACGGAAATAACATTCTTCCCCAGGGGTTGATAAGTGTAGCATAATGAGTACAACCTTTATAGCCAGCAATTAGGCTGCCATGGAAGGCCTTCAGCAGAAAATGGAATTACCAACAAGATCCACCCTGATCAAAAAGCCATATATGCTGTTAAGGAGCAGCCTTTATCTTTTCTTTCTTATTGCCTTTACAAATTTAAGAGCAGTCCAAGTTGAGTTATGTGAAAAAAGAGCAAAGTGTTGCCTCTACTTGGAAAAAGGGAGAAAAGTTGGCTGTGTCAATATTGCTAAGTTGCTCTAATAGCTGTTAAACTCTAATTTTTTGGTACTTGTTCCATGACAAAGTACTTTGAAAAATAAAAAATATTTCTAAATATGAGCGTTGAGTGATTATGATGTCATTATGGACCAGTGATGTTTAAAATGAACCTTTTCCTTTGTGAGCAAAGGCAGGTCAAATCACAACTGGAAGATGAAGTAGTACGTCTCTCGTGATGTACTTTCCTTCCTTCTAGGTTTCCTTTATAATACAGATACCAGTGTTTTCATCCTACCCTGATAGAAATGATGGGAGAAAAGAAAAGTAAATTCATCCATACTGTGATACCAATAGGCAGTAATGCATGACAATACTTTAATCATTAATATTCCATGTTTTGCATGCATTCTTGCATTTTTTTTTGCCCTAGTATGTTCACCCTAGTCTTATATTACTTGGGGAAAATAAAATTGTCTTTCATATCTCAACTCAAAGTTCAAGGATCCTTGGCCCCTATCACTGGTCCAAGCACAGAGAGAGAGGTACTTGAATCTATGGTCAGCACCTTCAGTATGTTGTGCTTCTATTTTAACACTTAACTACTTGTAGACTTTCAGTTGCTTTTATCTATTTGTCTTTATTTTTGTATCAGTCCATCTTACACAGTGCCTGGGATACAGTAAGCACTTCATAAAATCCACTCAATGGTTGCAATATGTTAACTACAGACTAAAAATAATTTGTGTAAAATTCCTTTGTCTTTACATTTTCAAAAGAGACAAAGAGATTTCAGAAGTTTAGCCAGCAGAATACTTAATAGGGAAAATATTTTGGTACAAGGGGCATCTTCCAAGCATCCCTGACATTTAAGCTTGCTCCTATAATTTTTCATTTTTATGCTCACGATTTCTTTTCCTGTGAACTCTACTAACTTGTCCCATTACATCCTGCCTTGCTACTGCACTGGTCATTAGATTGAATTTGTTTTTAGTTCCCTTTTCCAGGACACAGTTCTAGTGCTCTGATGAACTCAGCATCCCTCTAATCGACACTCCAGATCTAGATGTTCTTAGTGTGCCTAGTTCAATGCCGTGGGCTTCTGTGATTAGGACACTCTAATTTCCTACTCTAGGAATTTACAAGTGAAGGTAATCTTTCTTTACTATCACTTATCCTTTCCCTAAAGCTGTATATATGAATATTTTAATAGTAATTTCACTTTTATTGCTATGTATTGTCTTCTGTCTTCCCTGTTATGTTATTTCTATCTGGGGAGACACCCAGCTTCTCTTAATAATCACAGTATTTAGCTTTCCAAAG
This sequence comes from Ailurus styani, assembly GCA_002007465.1. NCBI lineage: Eukaryota > Metazoa > Chordata > Mammalia > Carnivora > Ailuridae > Ailurus > Ailurus styani. The sequence goes on along the minus strand of LNAC01000671.1, from coordinate 431,748 downwards.
TCTAACAACCGGCACTGGTAATTTGTCATGGAGATTAGGCCTTGCTTGGCCTATTGAATAACTTCTGTCCATTTGTCTGATGATTATTCCCCACCTAGAGTTGCCAAGTCTAATGACAGGTTCTGGAAACTTCTACTTTCATCCAAGCCCCATGACAGGCCCTGGACACTTCCATCAACAGAGGCTAAGAATCATTCAGGTGAGAAACATGGTGACAAGCAAGAAAACTAAACATTTAGTCGGAAAACAAATCAAAGTTTTCTTTCCTCAGATGGTAAACTGTTAGAGCAAGGAACATACCTCATTATCTGATTCTGCAACTCCTGTTCTAATGACTATCTGAAAAAGTATCAGACCATTTAAACCTCCATTTTGACTTTACATCGACATAATCTTTAACTTTCAGTATTTTTAACTTCAATGCTCTCACAATTTTCAGTATTTTTCTATTTGTTAATCATCATCAATATGTACTTGATTGTGATAACTTTAAACAAGGGTGGCTAGTTTACTAAGGACATGCAAGATATAGTATCATGAAATAGTTAATTCACTACCTAGGAAAATTTGCTATTCACTGGTATTACTCTTAATTGTAGTAACTGCCATTCTCTCTCACTAATTCAGTTATTGTTCTTTGGAGGTCTCTAATCACCCAAGGGCTTCACATATTAAATCCAGGGAGTCCATAAATATGGGAAGAAAAAAAAATCATGCTTTTATGTTCCGTAACAAATTAAGCATTTTCTTCAAATTTTTCTTGATTATATGCAATAAACTAGATGGTATTAGGAACTGTGACTTGGTCACCAAGAGATTTTACAGATACACCCATTCTACATTAGAGAGGTTGCTGTCCTTTGTAATCTTTGTAATATTTGTAATATGTATGTATTTAAATTACTCTAGTAAATGGGTCCATGGGCTTCACCAGCTACCAAAAGAAGTACACAGAAAAAGTGTAAGATAATCTGCTCTAATGCTTTTTTTGGTCATATGCTTATCTAACAAATAATTCCTGTGTATTAAAATTCCTGTGTATTAAAACTTCTCACAGATACCCTGAATATTTCCTCCTAAAAAAACTCGCAAGACCCAGATTTGACGCTGGTTTCTTTATGCTTTCTAGATGTTATGGTGAAGCAAAATATGTTATGAGGTTATACACTGAAGGGCGCTCCATGAAATCATAATCCCTATTTCAAAGTCAACACTAAGAAGAATGTCATCTAATTATTGAAACCACAGGTCTCTGTTACATGTGTATTTTTTAATTTATGTACTTCATAAAGTTTACACTGTCTCTTTTTTACTTATACACCCATGTACACACATGCACACAGTAGGCCAACCAAAGGAAACCATACGTATATACATCTAGGTGTATGTATGTATATATAATGTATATATACATAAGAGCCTTTTTTTAAGATTTTATTTGGGTGGGGAGAGGGAGAGGGGGGGGGAGAGAGAGAGAGAGAGAGAGAGTGAGCGAGAGATCACAGAGGGAGAGGGAGAAGCAGACTTGCTGCTGAGCAGAGAGCCCGACAAGGAGATTGATCCCAGGACCTGGAGATTATGTCCTAAATCAAAGGCAGACACTTCACTGACTGAGCCACCCAGGTGCCCCTATATGTTAGGGTTTTTAACTGCAGCACATAATTTGACAGTTTTTAATGCCTTCTCTCACAATTCCAGCGAACTAGTTGGAAGTACAACATTGCTTCATTAGAGCGTTCTGGGACTTCTAGTAACTGGCCCATTATTGGGATTGGAAGAGGAGCATCAAACTACGAACCAAACAACAAAACGAAAATAGCAACACTTATATAAATGTATGACATCATCAAAGCTACAGCTGAGTGTTGATATCCTTTTAGAAAAATTAACCCCTCAATAAATAAAAATTTCAGTCAGCTTATATTTACAAACTGAAAAGCTGGTCTTAAAATTATATGGAAATGCAAATGATTTATGATAGCCTAAGTGATTTTTAAAGGCAATCAACAAATCAGTGGATAAAGTCTCTTCAGCAAATCACACTGGGAACTCTGGATTACCACAGGAAATACAATGAAAAGACTTTCACCTTATTTTATAATAAAAAATGAACTCACAGGAAATTACAGACTTAAATGTAAAAGCTAAAATTATAAAGGTTTTAGAAGAAAACATAGGAGGTCTTTCTGATTTAAAAGAAGTTAAAATTTCCTAAGACAAAAAAAGAATGAACTGTAAAAATATAAGTGGCAGTTAACTAAAATTAAAAATTTGAAAATTTCTATTGAGCAAACAAGAAACAAGGCAAAGAACAGGAGAAAGTATTCACAATAAAATGTATTTGACAAAAAACTAACCAAGGATAAAAACACTCCTAGGATAAATGAGTTCTAAGAGGGTAGAGAGCCAGTAGTTTGGAAAGAGCACAAAACGTTTTCGTTATTTTTACATCTTACCTCTTAGAATATTTTGGACTATAAGGGGTTGTATATTTATACATTCAACCATTTTTCTTTTATTTGGATAATCAGGAAGCTCCTTGTTGTATGAGATAATATATATAATGCACTAAGTATAAAAGCTACAGGCTTATTGCACTTTAAGATTTCTTTATATAATCCGAATACAAGTTTCAAATGTACTTATTGTGAGTAAGAGTAGGCACATTTCTGTGTAGATTCTGATAAATGACAGGAGTTAAATAATACAGGACATATACTGTAGACTAACAGTTCAAAATTTAATTAGAATATTAGGCACGTGTTAAAATATTCTAGTTCATATGTTACTTTAGGGACTTCTTTTTAAGAGTTTTTTGTTTTGTTTTGTTTTTTGTTTTTTTTTAAAGAGAGTGAGTGAGCACAAGCAAGGGGACAAGCAAGGGGATGGGGAGAGGGAAATGCAGGCTCCCTGCTGAGTAAGGGGCCTGGTGTGGGCCTCCATTCCAGGACCCTGGGATCATGACCTGAACCAACGGCAGATTCTTAACCAACTAAGCCACCCAGTTGCCCCTCTAGCTAGTATTATACATACTCTACAGGTTATGACAACATGGACATATAAAAGTTCTACTGAAAGTCCTTTTCGAGGAAATTCTGCCAGTTCTTAAAATTTTTATTTATTCCTACTACATATATAATGCCATGAATACCAATTAATCAAAAGAGACACTGGCAGTGAACGACCAATAAGCCTAGAAGAGAAGGTGCTGAGTGTGTCTCAGATCTTAACTGTCTCTCAGACACTGTTCCATGGGCTTCTCAGAGCCTGTCTCCGTTAATCCTCTATCCACCTGACTGGACAGGTACTGTTTGATAAACTGAAGCTTACGGAAAGCAAGTAACTTATGTAAGTCATACAAGAAGTCAATTTCAGTTGAACCCAGGCAGTGAGACTTCAAGCCTTCCCTCTACTTCCTCGATGTGCTAAAATAAGGTGTCTGATTTAAAACTCAATTTTTTATAGTAAGTACATATTGCTATTCCTCATTTTTAAAGGGTAAACAGGTAAAAAAAAATCAAGAAATTTTGTGATTTAGGTAAGTTAGTTCAGGGTTTTTTGTAATCCTGGGATCCAGAGAATATGATCCTTGGTTGAGTTTTAGGAGATTGAGCCATTCAAAGGTTAAAATTGTACAGAAAATAAAATATAATAGCATTTTCTCGGAAAAAAAATTCCAAGGACAGTTTTAGATTGAGTTTTGTCCACTTACAATATTATCAAATACATAGTCCATCTTAAGCATTTCAAAAATATAAAAAGGTGGCAGTACGCATAATTCAAATTATAAAACACTGTTCAATTCGACCTGAATTACACTTGGATAAGACTTCAATATTAATATATACTTTATGATTAAAAAACCAAACAACAATAACAAAAGAATATCCTAGTTTACAACAAGATGGAAAGTTTTAAAGGGGCTCTATAACCCATGACTTCTCTTTTTTAATGCAAGATTTTCATAAGTATGCATCTACTTCGGACCATGGTATGTGATGTACGCATAACATCTTCCATGAGATAGGTTAAGCTGAAAATTAAAATTAGTTTTAAATTTTTAGAACTACATTTTGGTCAACTTTAATTCCAATGTATAAATTTTAACCAATTTAATTTGGTTCATATTTGAAGAAGAAAAATTTTTGCTTGTTTCTATGTTAGACATGTCAAAAAATTAAAATTATTATTAATAAACAGCAACAATTTTCTTTGAAAGTTTAATTATATGTCTTTATACTTTTTCAATGATCTCTGACAACCTAGTGGGCTGTTTCTACTCATCAGCTGTGGGCTAGAAGGGCTCCTGAAGTCCTGACTCCATGCAGTTAAATATCCTGAAGGAATCTGTTTATGATATTGAGGTCAGCTTTCACTGGGAAAGATCTACTCATGATTCCGTTTCTTGAATTACTGACATTCCAGAGGAAGTACATTACTTTACTGAAATTGTTCTTTTTCTGCTTTTCCTCCTTCTCCCCTGTATCCTGTAGCTTTTGGAAGAGGGCTTCAGGCTAGCAGGAGGGAAAAAGAAAAGCACACTTTTTGATAAGATTGAGTGGTTCTAAATAATTTATTGCAGCAATCAATATCCGAAGGGAGGCAAATGGAATCCTCTTTTTGACATATGACATATAACTATTTCATAAGGATTAACTCAAGATTATCCTTAGGCTAAAAATACATTATGGACAGTAGGACACTGACAAAATTCCAGAGTCTTCCATTCACCCAGCAAAGTAGGTTTTAACTGTCAAAAATAATGAGGATAGCTTCATCTAGGATTAAAACCATTTTAAATATTAATTTATTGAAAATTAGAATGTTACCGTGCACATTAACATGAATGTACTTCTACCTATAATGAAACACAGAGACAAACATTCTTCTGAAACCTATTTCCATCCATAATAGTGTACCTGTACACAAGTCATCTAGGAGGGGGTGAGCTATTTTTAAAAAATTGGCAGCTCTACTTTTGAGCTGAAACAGGAGAATTTTACCACAGCATTAAGCTCATTAAGACATGAAGAAGACACATGCCTACTTATTTCTATTAATTTTCTTTTCATCAGGAAGAGAATAAACCTTGGATAGTTGACCATGTGGGGAACGCTAAACATGGTTTTTATGTAAAACTCACATCAAGAGTTTTAGTATTCTGACCTTGGGGCCTAAATTTAAGAAAGGCATTAAGCATCGAAGAGAGTTGTCAAAGGACACTGTTTATTATAGAATTATGTACACATAACCTATAGGTAAAGGATCCTGAGAAACTACTATGGACTAGATTTAGAAGAACAGTAATTAAACACAGGAGCAAGCGGGAAAAATTATGAGGACATCCGTTTCCAAGTACCTAACTTTGTGTCAAAGATAATTCAGGGTCATGCCAAAGTCCAGTAAGTTAAGCAGGTCTTAGCAAGTATTTTCACATCTAGGCAAATGGAAAGAGTAACTTTTCATGCTTCTGAAGAGCAGACTGGACATGAAAAGTTCATTTTTCTTCTGAGTATTGTTTTTCTCATTCTTACTAACTTTTCTTCAATAATGTTAATAGATCTTAATATAAACGTGTATAGATGGATTCAGATGACAGTATATTCATTTCATCAGTATCATAAGTGCTTGTGCTTTCATCTTAAAGGTAGTGTTATGAAAGCATCAATAAGAATTATACAGACAGGACATATAAATAAAACTAGGCTTAGTTCCTTTTGAGTTTCCTTCTTATGAATTATAATCATCATAGGAACTGTATAGTTAACCAAAGACTTCAGGTAACCAAGAATGACTCATTTGTTACCTTTACTCCATATTGGTCTAAAGTACTGAAATCATTTGGGGCTTATAATTACAGAGCAACACAATTCTAGGTACCATTTGAGAAACGATTCACACATTTTGAGATAGTTTATATACCATAACTAAGTCTACATGCAGCACTGCCTCAGGCTTACAAGAGATCAATCTTTTGAAATGTCATTTTAGTTACAAATAGGTTCGCATTTTCATGATCTTACATAAAACTGAATAAAACACCACCACTGAATTTCATACTGTAAGAGATCAAAGAGAAGATAATATAGCTGTTTTAAGCCAAGTTGTCAAACCATTTTAATTTTTATGAGAACTTTCCTTCACTAGAGATACTATATAAACATTAGATTCTGTAATTATGTGGCAACTAGTTGAAAAGTTGCAAAAATTACTATTACAATTTTATGACTACTGGACTAAGTCATTTGTATTAGCTTGTTTTTCATCTAACAATTAGCTAACATTATCTTAAGCTGATGTTTCCTAAGCTGCTGGACAGAACATTTTAAACAATGGAAGTTAAAATTTTTTATTCTCTTCAAATTTTCTAGAACTTTTATCTGAGATTTAAATAAGTGTTTACTAGTATCCATACTCCTATTAGAAAAAACCCCTTCTTGGGCGCCTGGGTGGCTCAGTGGGTTAAAGCCTCTGCTTTCGGCTCAGGTCATGATCTTAGCGTCCTGGGATCGAGGCCCACATCAGGCTCTCTGCTCAGCAGGGAGGCTGCTTCCTCCTCTCCTTGTCTCTCTGCCTGCTTCTCTGCCTACTTGTAATCTCTCTCTCTGTGTCAAATAAATAAATAAAATCTTAAAAAAAAAAACAACCTGGGATATTTTATCTAGTTTATTAATTCTTCCTTATAGTAGGAAACATATTATAACATGTTTCCTCTGAAGATACTCTACACCCACATGATGAATCTTATCAAACTCCCAGAAAAGCTTGGGAGTTTGAGGTTGCCTTTTTCTGTATGATATAATAAGCCATTTCCTTGGTGTTGAGACTAATTAGGGATGTTACTAGAGTTACAAAATTGTCACCTAGACAACTCTGGTCAAGAATATGTGGTCCTAGGGTTCGGGTGGCTCAGTTGGTTGGGTGTCTGCTTTTGGCTCAGGTCATGATCTCAGGGTCCTGGCATCCAGCCCCGTGTCGAGCTCCTTGCTCAGTGGGGAGTCTGTTTCTCCCTCTCCATCCCCCCACCCTCAAGTTATGCTTGGTGTTTCTCTCTCTAGTAAAATAAATAAATAAAAACCTAAAAAAAAAAAAAGAAATAAAGAAAGAGAGAATATGGTCAGATAGTGAGTTAAGCTAGAAGCTTAACTTGAAATTCAAAGTCTTGCGGTCACACAAAGTTTAATTCAAATTTTCACTTGGCAAATCTGTGTATGAGACTTTACCACTACTTAGAATAGAAAGTCATGACCTTAAATATAAGAAATGAGAGATAAGAAGATGTCAGACAAGCCAGATACAGCCATGTCCCCTCTTATACCTAAAGCTCAACGTTTAAGTCATATATTCAAACACATTCCCACAGCTGTCCTAGAAGTCAGCAAATCATAAGCAGAGCTCTTTGATTTACTAATCATGCAAAAATAGGTTAAATTTATTCACATATTTGCATATATTTTCTTTCTCTGATGATAGAATTGCATGATTCAGATGTTTCTAGAATAGAAACAAAGATTCACCAACCTTAATACCTAGAGTCACCATTACAAAAAGACCATCATTTTTGGCTAATTATTTTGTTTCATGAAGGAATAGAGGCATTTTGTTTAAAGATATGCAGCCTTATAGAGATTATATAGCCTCAATTCTGTACCTAAAGTTATGACTTAAATGTAAATGTATATCGAACATTTCCTACATGATAGAAATATACAGATAATTTTGAAATTAAAATATCATCAGTTTTGCAGGATGTGATATGGAGCAACTTTCTCAACTATAGTTGAGCCTGACCTGGAGTCTTGGTAACTTTCAGTAATAAAATCGTACTGCAAAGGACCCTAGAATACATAAAAATTAAGTTCCTGGGAGGAAAAGGGATTCTGTGTTCATAACTCAAATTATCATAAACAGTCACCAATTCTGATAAGTCTGGGTCACTTCTGAATTAAAAAAAAAAGTCAAAAAGAAATTTCTATCTATAACAAGTAGTTTCTCAGCCACTCATGGAATGTAAAACCTTTAGGATGACTCTGTGATCCACAGTATTTATCTTAGAAAGCAAGACTTTTAGAAATCTTCATCTTTTGTGTCACAATAAGATCATGCTTTATTTACCACAATGGGCTGGACCACGCTAAGTATCAATGTTTTATATTTAACTGCATTTGCTAACTTGTTAAAAGGACTGTAAATGTTTAATAGTCACTGGTTTAATGGAAGAATTTAGGATATTTTACCACACAGATTTGAGTAAATCCAGATTTATGTTTTTCCAACAATGTAAACCTCCAATATCTTTTGGATGCCCTGCCCCCCATCCTTTTTTTTTTTTTTTTTAACACCCTAACCTTAGGATGCATTTCTTCTTCACAGACTCTGGCTGGATGAATTGTTTATTTCATTCCGTTCCATCAGTAATTTATTTTCTATTCTCTTCATTGGGTTATACATTTTCAAGACAAGAAAAATCTTGATTTCTTCTTCGATATTCTCTCTACATTTGTGTTCCAAAAGAATTTCTATGTGTTTTTTGTCTTATTTCACATTACCAGATCTTTGCACTTACTGACATGGATTCCTACTAGGTTTTAGAAGGGGAAGGAAATAAGGGAAGGGGAAACAAGAGAGGAGGTAGGAAAAATTTTTTGTATTGTTAGAAAATAGGGGAAAACTCTTACCTTGTTTCATAGTCCAATCAGTTCTGCTATAATGTTTATTTTCATACTTGAAATTATTCCAATGAAAATGTCCTAGTAGGAAACAATCTCAGCATAACTCAAATTTCAAATCTGTTTATGTTCAATTTTGTTCCATTAAAGCCCAGATCATGTCCTGAACTGACCCAACAATTGCAACTGACCCACACTATGTAAAAATATACAAACTGTACACATCTAGAACATCTATTCACTTTTCCAATTCACTATGTATGTTCCGCTTCTCACCTGTGCACATTTAATGTTACAAACCCCCATCCAATTTCAGACAACCCTCTCTCACCAATTCAAAACAACTTACAAACTCAAAGAATATTCATTATTCCTTTAGATTTGTAATTTATCATTACTGTTAATTTTATTCTTACTTGAGAGAAATCACTTTTTCTTACTTGAGAGAAATCACTTTTCCCAACTACTCAGAAACATATACACGTGGTTGCTCTTGTAGCTACGATTAACATGTTTTAGAAGACAACTGCTATTAAAGTAACCTGTTGGCATTAAGTTCCAAAAGGTTTATTTGTGTCTCTTGAAACACCCATGAGTTTTGGGAGCCATGACCAAATAAGTACAACTATTGTAAACTCTAGAGTAGGTCAAATGACTAAGCTACCCTGGCTACAAATAGCATTATGATGATTTTATAAATAGAATGGAATTACCATTATCTTGCTTTCAAAGAGACCTTTTGCAAAATCCAGGTTTTGGATGACAGCCAAGTGACTACACTTATGAATTATTTTTTTTTAAAAAGCTATTCTTTTACTGAAAATGAGTCTGAGTGTTTTACCATCTTGAAAGGGCAAAGGTACATCTCTTGAGACTTACTTACACTTAAGGTCATGGATTAGGGGGTTAATGTTTAGCCTGTGAAGTCTTCTTTAATATCCATCTAGCTTATCGCTGATTTCAGATGATTTTTTTGTTTGTTTTAAACAGAGTAGAAAAATAAAGTAACAATGCACGTTCTGTCCACTGGAAAGTGTTTCAATACATGAAATGGGATCGTTTGAGGATTCATTTCGAACATATGCCATGCTTTCTATAAATCTCATCTATTCAACACATTATATGTTAAGCATTATAGTCTTTATTTTATATGAAGAAACAAGTTTTGAGGGGGNTCAACACATTATATGTTAAGCATTATAGTCTTTATTTTATATGAAGAAACAAGTTTTGAGGGTTTTTTTTT